>SRHC01003377.1:571233-593052 GCA_004794325.1 Pomacea maculata | reverse complement strand
AAAAAAAAAAAAAAAAAAAAAAAAGAAAAAAAGAACGAAAAAAAGGGAAAAAGAAAAGAAAAAAAGAAAAAAAAAAAAGAAACAAGAAAGGAGGGTGAAGTGGGGGCGATCTGCTAACACCCGCCGTGATGTCATCTCTGTTAGCAACAGTTGCAGCACGTGGACCTGCAGGCTTACGCAAAGGCGCCTGGCATCACACCTGACAGTCGCGTCTGGTCCGGGTGCTGGGGCTGCAATTGCCTCACCTGCTGCCTCGCATCCGTCCAGGGCCGTGTGGCATGCCACCCACCCACCCGACATCCCCTCCAGAGCCGGAGCACACACCCGCTGTGCTGCAAACACCACCCGCGCGCACTTGCCTCCCCACCCGCTCCAGTCTGTCTTTTTTTTGTGCGTGTCTTGTTTACGTCTTGCAGGCCACGGAGTGCATCTCCTCCTCGAGATTTGTCAGATGCAGTCTGATGTGTTCTAGATCACTTCTTTAAAAAAGTTGTTCCTACATTTTGAAGCTCCATCTTGGCAACCGACCCCTCCCCTCTATCCCACCCCACCCCTCCTCCACCATCGTTCGACTACCCGAGAAGAAGGAAGAAAAAAATTCTAAATTCGTACTGATCAAAGTGAAGTCTATGTGTGTGTTCTCGTATATGAAAGAACTTTTATTAAAATGTGTAACAAAGATTTCATGTCTTGTGTTATTACTCATGCAATATGTCGATTTGTTTGACATTATTATTAATGCGCTTTCGCTAAGTCAACAAATATTTTACAACGTATTTGCATTAAGTTAACATTTATATATATATATATATGTCAGTCTGACATACCAGCGAATGCTTAAAATGTATTTCTCTCCCATTTTTTAAGAAGAAGAAGAAGTTATATCAAGAAAAGTTCAATGATACCTGACCTACCTACAAGATCAGAACACACAGCAAGTTCATTCATAGATGACTTTAATCTGCGTTCCAACAAAGAAAAAAAAAGTGAAAAAGGTCGTAAAAAACATCGAATACAAGAGCACAAAACACGAAGTAAACAAGAGTAATGAGTAATGCTCAAGGAAGAGTTCTTTCAACACAAAACAACGACGTGGCCATGGGCTTCTCGTCTTTTACTGAAGCGCCTGCTGTCTTCTTTTCTGTTCTTTTCTTCTTATCTGTTATCTCTCTTTTTTATTTTATTTTATTATTATTATTATTATTATTATTATTATTATTATTGTTGTTATTTTTGTTAAGCTGGTTCTGGTCGATGGCTAATACTAGGAAGCATTCTTGGACAAGATGTCGAAATCATACTGTGACCCTTCTGGTGTTGGAGATGGCATACCTTTTCTCTTGCTTGCTGCCATTCGAGAACCGCAGTCTTCACACTCTAGAGTCTGTCTGACACGTGCAGTGCGAGGAGCTCGCTCTACAGATCTCTGATGACGTATAAGCAGTCAGCTAGCGTGTCGCGTCTAGTCTGTGACGTCAGCGACGCGTTTTTCTTTTTGGCGTCATCATTTGGTGTCGGGCATGCGCAGCGACTTTCCCCTTCCCCGAGAGAAGACAACACCAGAGGGAGACCTAAGGTCAGGCAGCTTGCATATCGCATAAGGTCAGTGTTCTGTCTGTAACAGTAAATCACCATTAACCTTAAATCAGAATAAAGCGAAACATTGATAATTCACTAGATTTTGTAAATTCTGTGTACGTGTTAGTTTGTTTTATCCAGACTTGATTACTGAAACTCCTTGCTTGCTGTCTGCCATGTATACTTTCTTCACAAATTCCAGAAAGTACAGAAGTCTGCTGCACGTCTGGTGCTTACGCCACCCCTTCATTTTCTGCACTGGCTTCCCATCCATCCTCGCATCCAGTACAAACTGTCCGTGCTGTGTTTTAATTTCTTTGCTGGCACCTGCCCTGATTATTTCTCTGAACTGCTCTTCCCTTACATCCCAGCTAGACAACTCCGCTCCTCGTCTGATGATCGTCTCCTTACTCTTCCTGTCACCAACACAACAGGATTTTTAGTTATTGTGCAGCAAAACAATGGAACTCTCTCCCTTTCCATACCCGCCACCTACCCACTACCCACTATTAAAAGTAATTAAGAAATTTGACAATTTTGTTTTACGTTTCAGCCACGATGACAAATATCGACAACAACTCCACCAGCTTATCAGATCATGACATTCGGTTGTACTTGGAGGATCTCAGCCTACGATCGTGGTACAACCGCAAGCCGGTGGCAATCTACCTGTGTACGTTGGTGGTCGTGGGATCTCTAGGTAATACCTGGTGTTTCCTAGTCTACTTCTTCTGCTTTTCCGTCAACTCCACGCGCGTGCTCGTGCTGGCCATGAGCCTTTGCGATCTTGTGACCAACGTCATTGGTCTGCCGCTGCAGATCTACACCATCCGCCACGCCTACGACTCCTTCGATGTTCCCCTCTGCCGGAGCATGTTCGTCTTCGCCACGATACCCACGCAACTGTCAGGGTTCCTCATCCTGCTAGTGGCCTACGACCGGTATAGGTATATTTGTAGGCCCTTCTGTGTCAAGACAGATACGACTAAGGCAATGACGCAAGTCGCAATTGCTGTGGTCGTCACATTTGTTCTCTTCTTGCCGTTTGCTTGGCTGTACGGGTACCACACGGTGGACAGTCCGCTGCCCGGAGTCAAGGCTGTCATGTGTTGGATACACGACGATTATCGGAATGGTACTTATATTCGTGCTTACCTCATTGTCCTCAGCACGGTTTTCTTCGTCGGCTTGTTTATTCTAACTATTTTGTATTCCTTGATAGGGGAAACAATTTTTCGACATCGGTTTTCCATGAGTGTTCGGTTGCGTTCAGTGACCGTTGTCTACCCACATCCTTCTAAGGGCGAAAATCTTTTAACTCATTTAAGCAAACGATTTTCCTCAAAAGCAAAGCCTGGGGATCTAAGTGACAGTGTCCACAGTAAAGACACCGTAGAAGACACTTCTAAACCTCATTTTCAGTCCTCAACTGCCTCTACTATTAAAAAGGAAACATGGGAATATAATGCAGAAGATTCAGCAGAATGTATATTAGACAGAAAAGTTACTGAAGGTGCCATCTCTGTGATAACAGAGAACAAAAGATTATCAGAATTCATGGGAAGTTATGTGAGTACATCGGAATCTTCTGAGGAAGAAACAGTAACAGTGGAACCCGGAGGAAACCAAGCGGGCCCTAGTGAGAAGGTCACTGAAAGGAGGTTTACTACTACATCGAGGATTGTCCGCATCTCGACTGTAACCGATGAAGACATTTCTAAACCTGGTTTAGTGTCCTCATCTGCCTCTAACATTCACAAAGAAACAACAGCACGGAATATAAAAGACTCAACAGACTTGTCTCAGCGAGAAAAGAGAGAAAGAAAGGTTACTGCAGGCGGTACCCCCGTAAAAAAAAGAAACAAGAAATTAAGAGAACTCACGGAAATTTATGAGAGTGCATGGGAACCTTCTGAGAAAGAAACAGTAACTGTGGAACCGGAAGAGAACCAAGTGGGTCCTAGCGAGAAAGTAAGTGAAAAGAGGCATCGGAGTCCGAGGACTGTCCGCATATCCACTCAAACCGACGAAGACACTTCTAAACCTGAGTTTGTGTCCTCGTCTGCCTCTCACGTTAAGAAAATCCCTCTGAAAAGAGATAGCAAAAAATTCGCAGAACTCTTGAAAATTTATGAGGGTGCATTTAAACAGTCCGAGCAAGACTCCTCATTGAAGCAAGAGAGCGTTAGTGAAGCCAATTCAAAGGCAAGTTCTTGTCCGACGATCTTTCGAGTCTCGAAAGTTCATCACAGCAAAACCATCCAGGTACAAACCACCATCATGATGGCAGCTCTTACCGCCTTGTATATTGTTAACTGGCTGCCTCATCTCCTTGCCAGGTAAGACGTGTCCTGTTTTGATTTGTTTTTTTCTTCTACCCTTTCCTTTCCTACTGATCATCTCAAAGAGCAGGAGTCGTGAAAGACGATACTAATACAGTAAAACCTCCTCATTAAGACCTTTTGTAATGCGACTGAGAAACAACCAGACATGTTTTACGGACAAATGTTGCTGTAAAAAAGTTGTTTCTATTAGAATGTTCTAAGGTCTGTGGTAAGAAAGTTGTCTGTGAAGCACGAGCGGCTTGACCTACCCGCGCCCACCTGTATGACTTTCATTCCACCTGCGTGCCATGCCACCCGTCCCTGACGTTTCTCTGTATTACGATGCTCACCAGAAGTTTGGTTCTTTGACTGTTCTGTACTATTCTTTTTTCGATTTAGTTTTGCTATGTTTTGATGAAATTATTTTTTAGTTTTGTTTCTTTAATTTTTTTTTATTATGATGATGATGCCCTCATCGTTACTATCCCCAAACCTCTACTGTATACCCGATGTCTTCCCACGTGTTTCTCAGGGCGACAACCGAGAAGCCAGTCAACTTGTGCGACAACTTTACAGACTGCGGTTACAACTTCTATGCCCTCAGTCTGAGGTCCTACTACCTCCACAGCGCCTCCAACGCCTTCATCTACAGCTTCTGGAACTCCACCTTCCGCAAAGAGAGCCGCAACCTCTTCTGGGCGATCGTCAACTACTGCAAGCGTTAGGCCACGTGGTCCCATCGTCGTCATCCTCGTGTCTGTCTGTCTGTGGACTTGTCCTTCTGGGGCAGTTGGCTGCTGATAACCTCATTTTACGTTTTTGTAAGGATCACTAGTCTGATGTCGGTGTGGATGGACTGGTTGAAACCATTCTAGACACTCTTCCTGTGGTCACGTGACGGTGCTGCTGTGTTCAGAACTGATGGTGTGAACGTGTCATACTTGCAGTCTTCACGACAGGGGAAAAGAGATTCCATCGCCACATCCTATCCACTGCATTTCAAAGATTTTTCTTCTTATTTCAAATATTGTCCGGCACTCTCTAGTCGGATTAAAATGTCTTGAAGATAAACAGTTTTTTGTGTGTTTTTAGATTCATTAACACTTTTAGTATTTTCTATGTATGATACTCAGTTGACTCAAATTAACAATACATGTCTTGTTTGTTTCAACAAGAACAATAAAAAAGTATATAGCACACCAAATCTTGGGATGGTGAATGGCTAGCGAGTGACATGGAAAAAAAATTCTCGTGACAACTTTAGCGTCAGAGGAGTTAGGAAATATTGTATCATGGAGAAACTACCAAAATAATAAACAAACTTAAACTATTGAAATTGAAAATGAAGTCGGATATTGTTCCTAATAATGTTAAATTAGAGATTTTAAATTTCTGCCACCATCTCACCAAGCTCACATCTTTCTGTTATTTCGGCTGGATTACCACAACTCCTCTGCTCGGAAACTGAAATATTTCTACCATTCGTTTACTTGTTGAACCTTTGTTTTTTGCATTTGCTATTAGTTTAAAAACAAAGTTTCATAGGTTCAACCCAAGTGTTCAGGGAAATTTCTGAAAAAAGCTGAAATTTATGACATGTTGCACGGAAACCAGCAATATTTTGTATTAATGCATTCTTTTAAATGTTTGCCGGCAAATATAATCACTACTGTGAAGTCACACCTAACGGAAATGTCTTAGTTAAAGCTATGAGGAAAAATTTATATTTAAGAAAATTCAAAATCATAAACATAAGAAAGATCTGCTTTTTTAACCTTCTCAAACTGTTAAATAAAGCATTATTAGTATGAGTAAGTTACCAAAAAACATTCCATTGGCATCATGCTAGCAGTTACAAAGCTTCCACACAAACATATATCTAGTAAGCAAAGCAATAATTCAATGTCAGTGTAATAATTGTTTCAAATCTTTGTTCTTAGTGCATCGGAAAAGTGGGAATGTGGAGCGAATGTAAATCCAGTATCACGGAGCTTAGTGATCAGTGCTTGTTTGTTTTGGTCGCCACGACACCGGCCATCAGTTACTGTCTCAAAAGGTTAGTCAGTGACACTGTCATGTCACTGAGACCTTCTTCGTACAATCCACGTGTTTTCCAAACCGAAAACTTCACAAGCGTTGGTCTCAGCAAACAGACAGCAGTCCACCTCTAACATCCGTGGTGTGTATCAACCCCATGAAAAAAGCAGCCTCAGAGTCTGAGCCTCCGACTGTGGTACATCCACAGGACAGGAATAAGTTGATATGAAAAGCTTACCACAACCGAAACGACATGAACGGTAACAACACTGAGTAAGATAGATTAGTCAAATTATTTACTTTCAAGTTGGGGAAGTGAACACGGAAATGACTTCAGTCTGGTGAAGAGATAGCATATGAGTAGGTTTACTACTCTGACAAATCTCTATTTACTTTATGAATTTTAAATTATTTTAATATATCGGTATATCAAATATTCAAACGTTTTACACAAACCTATGTTACATGTAAGATTACTGGAAACCAAAAAATATTTTTTTATAAGGCAACCTCTAATCAGAAAATCTGATCCCATTCTGTCAATAATGATTATGTATCTTTATTTATATAGTGTACCCTTCTGATATTTTAAACAAAAGACACCGAATGTGTTCCGGGTGCGGCCAAGCCTTCCTGCCGAACTGCGTGGGTGCGAAACTGTGAGCAGGCGGTCACGTGACCAAAGGGCTGCTCTGGTTTCTTACCTGTCGAGGGCCCCTGGTGGTGCACCTGGACAAGAGGAGGGGTCAGCGCTGGAGCGCCACGCTGGGTCAGAGGGCAAACTGCAGTCAGACAAATAAAAACTTGACCAACTTACAGACTTGCCTCACAGACCCACCCCACAGACTCTCCCCTCTCCACTGGTTTTTATTTTTCTGTTGTTTTCATTTTTATCTTCGACTCTCCCCTTTACACAGCCCAGTTTCTCTCTCTCTCTCTTTCAAGTGTGGGTGTGCATGTGTGCATTTGAGATATTTTATTACTATTATTTTGTGTGTAATAAATTTGTTGTTTTGTATTGTTCATTTTGTTTTTGTCGAGGTTGTGTGGTCTGCGCTCAGCTGTTGTTCGACAGGAACGTCGTGCGCGGTCTCTGGCTGAGCGAGTGTTTGTGCGTTTGTGTGTTTGTGTGTTTGTGTATTTGTGTGTTTGTGTATTTGTGTGTTTATGTGTTTGTGCGGCTGCTAGAGCGGTTGCGAGCGTGCAGCCGGCGAAGGTTACGTGACTTATTGTAAGCTGATCATGGGTTTACCATTAATGTCAAGGAGATTGTGCCAATCTTAAAGTCCTCCTCTGTATAATATTTATCGAGGAAAGAAAAGGAATAAAAGTGTACGGTTTCTCATGCACACATAGCAGCAAGTCACAGTCAAATCTAGAAGTTAAGGAAGAAGATAAATCCGTGGGTTTCTTTAGTTTGTCTCTATTTCCTTCATCTGAGCTACATGGATGCACAACTCAAATGTGTTACTGCCATTCTTGATGCGTTGTAGAGCGTCAGATTGTTATAGTCTGAATAGGTCTGGCACAAACAAACAACCAGCCATACAAAGGGAACACTGTCCACGAACTTTTGGCAAACATTAAGAAAAACCTCTAAGCCGCCATGATGAGCAGCGACACCAACATGACCCCGGACAGTGGAGTTCAGAACCTCAGGGACTTGAGCCTGATGTCCTGGAACAATCGTCTGCCCGTGGTTGTGTATCTGTGTCTGCTGGTTGTGGTTGGAGCGGTGGGCAACGTCCTTTCTTTCCTCGTCTACTTCTTGCGGTTCCCCGACAGTTCCACGCGCGTGTTCGTGCTGACCATGAGCGTGTGCGACCTCGTGACCAACGTCGTGGGTCTGCCGCTGCAGATCCTTACCATCCGCTACGCTTACGATTCCTTTGACATCTATCTTTGCCGCAGTATGTTCCTCTTCGCCACGATACCTACACAAGCCTCAGGGTTCTATCTGATCCTTGTGGCCTTCGACCGTTACCATCGGATTTGCAAACCTTTTAAAAAACACCTTTCATCCGGGCAAGCGTGGAAGCTGGTGGCTGGAGCTACAGGGGCAGCTACTCTTACGTTCGTGCCTTTCACTGGTTTCTATGGTTACCACACAGTGGACAGTCCGTGGCCCGAGGTGAAGGCTGTCATGTGCTGGGTACACGACCCATACCGGGAGACCTTTTACCCCACTGCCTATCTTATTATCATTGGCGTGTCTTTCTGCGCCGGTTTGTTGCTGGTGGCAACATTTTACCTCCTGATAGGGATGACAGTGTTTCGACGTCGGTTTGGCAAGAATTTCTCACAGTCCAATCCCATATCGTTGGCACTGAGAGCCAGACGTGAGAGCGGTGCCGATGACGTCAGCGGAACCACGAGCGACGTCGGCTGCAGCCAACCTACGTCTTCTATCGAACTCCGTCACGTGACCTACCACATCCCTGCCATTGTCACAGATCGCCCTCGTGATAGAGAGCCAGGAAATATTCCGAACGGGAGAGACATGCGAGCTGGCTCCATTTACACTGTACCGCTGATAACACGACACGAGGACCCGCCAATAGATGTCGCCACCAGGCTGACAGTGGAACCACAGGAACGCGACAAGGACACGACAGGGACATCGAGTTTAAATGCTCGAAGATCAAAGAATTACAGGCAAAGGTCTCGTACGACACTGATGATGGCAGTACTTACTGGTCTCTACATCGTTAACTGGCTTCCGCACTTGATAATGAGGTCAGAGGTCATTTCACCTTTGTCTTTATTAGACGGTCATGAAAGATCATTCATTCCATTGATTGCAAACATCCTCCAGTTCGTCACGAAGGGAGGACAAATGTGTCAGTTATAGCGAGTCTCTAGATTCTAGAACATTCTGCTGGTTTCTGTTATGGTTAACGGCACCTCGTATTTTTCAGGTTACTGCTCAAAGATCCAGTCAACATGTGCACAAACTTCACAGACTGCGGCATGAACCTCTATGGTCTGTGTCTCAGGTCCTACTACCTCAACAGCGCCGTCAATGCCTTGGTGTACAGCTTCTGTAACCCCAGGTTCCGCCTCCAGTGTCGTCTGCTCTTTACCAGAAGACCGCATCATGGCCGTTAACGGCAAAAGCATGTACACAATTATTTTCAAATAAGCGATTTCAATACATTATTTAATACTACTTTCTCTTATCTGAGCGAAACATGCTTCCACTTTCATGATATAAAAATTTGTTCCCATCGTAAACCTCATCTGGAAATAGGTCATGACCTAAGTCAGTATGAACATAGACATCACACAAAAAGTATAAAGTTTCCTGTTTCGGTCTTTCTTCAAAGTGAAGCTGTAACATAAAGAGTCGTCTGTTCATACAGAAGTCGTTTGTACAGTCAACTACTCAGTTCTTAGCGTGACTCACACGTGGACTAATTTAACTGCGATATCGTGCAACCTACATGTAAATAGAAATAAACTAAACAATAAAGAGTTGTCTGTTCCTGTTTACATACTGTTTTTGTTTTTGATATTTATTTTATGTATTATTATTACCATCAAAAGACCAACAAGTTGTCAGACCTTTTGAGGCCAGCCTGCCATGGCCGACGACTCTGAGTGTGCCTTTCATCGTCAGCATCGTCATCTTTTACATTTACACTAATTGCACTACTGCACGGTTGAAAAAACAGTTCACCGGACAGAAACAAAGCAACTTTTTTTTTCTCAAGATGAACCTGTACATTTTTACTGTGTACCCTCTGGGGATAGCCTTACTTTTGAAAAAAAAAAAGCAGAATGCCTCCAGAAAACAAAAATGCATGGTGAAGCGCGAGAATAGCCATTAATCGAGAGTTAAATCATGTTTAAAAATTTATATTTTTATCGGAGAAGTGGTTTTCTGTGCTTAAAGTTTATCTTGTGTCAGAAATACTAGCACTTTTAAATGACAATGTATTTACTCAGTACTTACATTGTAGTAGCATCTCTTCCAATCATCTGAAGTACACTACATCGCTCTTTTCGCATACAGTGTTAGTCCTTTCTGATGTTTCTTTTTCTTGTTACCTTCGCCACAGTGTGGCTGTGAAGTTTAAGCCACATGCTGTACCAGAACTGTTTGTGATCCAAAGCAATAAAATTAAATTTGAAATTGCTGAAGTTTAATAGAAGATGATAAAACTTCACGTAAGAAACTTTAGCCAGGCTTGAAATAATGCAATGAATGAAACCTCCGACATAAATAAGTCTTAATTAAAAATACCTTCACAGATGATTCCACTGGTAATATGAGTACATTTTTCACTTGTTTATCATTGTCGAGACTAACATTTATTGAGAGAAGGGACAAATGAGTAGAGACACAAGCACGCGAGCGCTGCAAGGACCGACTTTGGTGTAAGGGAAGTATATTTGCATGTCACAAAGATTTTCATCTTGTTCCGGATTTGAGCTGAATGGACACACAAACTGATCGAATGTGTCAGTGGTTTGTCTCGTCGAATCAGTCTCAGTCAGCTGCATCTACCATCTTCTTTATTTTGGGAAACTAAGGAATTCTCTAAGGTTGACCGTGCAGCCATGATGAGCAACGACACCAACATGACCCCGGAGAGTGGAGTCCAGTACCTCAGGGAGTTGAGCCTGCGGTCCTGGAACAATCGTCTGCCCGTGGTTGTGTATCTGTGTCTGCTGGTTGTGGTTGGAGCCGTGGGCAACATCCTTTCTTTCCTCGTCTACTTCTTGCGGTTCCCCGACAGCTCCACGCGCGTGTTCGTCCTGACCATGAGCGTCTGCGACCTCGTCACCAACGTCGTGGGTCTGCCGCTGCAGATCCTTACCATCCGCTACGCTTACGATTCCTTTGACATCTATCTCTGCCGCAGTTTCTACATCTTCGCCACGATACCTACACAAGCATCAGGGTTCTATCTTGTCCTTGTGGCCTTCGACCGTTACCATCGGATTTGCAAACCTTTTAAAAAACACCTTTCATCCGGGCAAGCGTGGAAGCTGGTGGCTGGAGCTACAGGGGCAGCTACTCTTTTGTTCGTGCCTTTCACTGGTTTCTATGGTTACCACACAGTGGACAGTCCGTGGCCCGGGGTGAAGGCTGTCATGTGCTGGGAACACGACCCATACCGAGATACCTTTTACCCCATTGCCTACCTTATTATCGTTGGCTTGTCTTTCTCCGCCGGTTTGTTGCTGATGGCAACATTTTACCTCCTGATAGGGATGACAGTGTTTCGGCGTCGGTTTGGCAAGAATTTCTCACAGACCAATCCCATATCGCCGGCACTGAGAGGACGTGAGAGTGGTACCGATGACGTCAGCGGAACCACGAGCGAAGTCGGGTGTAGCCATGCTACGTCTTCTACCGGACCTTCTATCGAACCCCGTCACGTGACTGATAGCATCTCTGCCACTGCTAAAGTTACTTTCTCTACCGAACCTTTTACCCAGTCCAGCGACATGACCCCAAGCATAGATGCCACTGCTGAAGATACCAATCGTCCGCACAATAGGGAGCAACACAAGGAACTTACTGGGAGCATCATCCCTGCTGAGCCCAGCAACACCGTGCTGCTAAGAACACGACCTGAGGACACGTCAGCAGAACAGGCTCCACATGTCCCCACCACACTGACCAGGAACATGTGCGGGATCACGAAGCTAAACTCGAATTTAAATGCCCGGAAATCTTGGAGTGGGAGGAGTTTGCGGTCTCGTACTACCCTGATGATGGCGGTACTCACCAGCCTCTACATCGCTAACTGGCTTCCCCACTTCGCAATGAGGTAACAACTCGCTCGACCTTCGTCTGTATTAGTCAGGGAATTTTTATTAAACATGACAACGACACGATAATCTTTCCAAACGTCCAGTCCTTACAGTTGTAAATAAATAACCAGTCTGCCGTTTTAAAACATTTGATATAGACCGGCCTCAGATCAGTAGAAACATCCAAATATTCTCTAACCCTGACGATTTGGTGAAAAGAATTTCTTTTCTTTTCTTTGTGATGGTCTTCGCCCTGTAGAAACATTCTGCTTGCATGTTTAATCACTGTCACTGATTTCCAGGCTAGTGAGCAATGATCCAGCCAACATGTGCGAAGGCTTCACAGACTGCGGCCTGAACCTCTATGGTCTGTGTCTGAGGTCCTACTACCTCAACAGCGCCGTCAATGCTGTGGTGTACAGCTTCTGTAACCCCAGGTTCCGCCTCCAGTGTCGTCTGCTCTTTACCAGAAGACTGCATCGCGGGCGTCATTAAATTTAAAGCTGAGGCGAGAGCAAAATTATTTTTATAAATTATAATGAGTGGATTTAATGTATTACAAGATACTGATTGCCCATGTCTGGGCGCAGAAGTCCTTGCATTGGCTACTGCCATCATCGACGTCAGGGGTCAACGTTTAGGTCAATCCACTTGTAAGGAGTTTGGACCCCAGTTCCCGGGGGTTAAAGGTCCTACACTGTCTAATGTCGATATCTCCTCCCCCCACAAAGGGTTAATGAATAAAATCAACGTCTTTGTGTTCAAACACTGTGGACTGTGTAGTGTTAAACCCTTCGACACAGACTTAAGATTCTCCTTCCGTACTCCACGATGTCTATCAACGGAAACTGGTGTCGACAATCAGGATGTTTTGAGATTAGACTTTGCCAACAGTGTCTCTGACCACACAGAACAAAAACTGTAGAGAATTACTTCAAAAGAAATAAGAAACAAGATTAGAAACGAGTCAACGTTGAGCTAGAAAATAAAAGCAAAAAGTTGAGCGAGAGAGAGAGAGAGAGATGAGGGGAGATAATTAGTGGCTTGAGGATGTCGCAATAAACTCTCCTTACTCTGTATGTTTTAATGAAAAACTAACTCGACGGCAGTTTGTTTCAGATAACTGAATCCTCAGTTCTTGTGCTCAACTGTATAGTAAAGAAAGTTGGTAGAGAGCTGCTGTGTCAGTGCCTATACGAAAGTATACTTTAAGTAAAGAATGAAAACAGCTCAGTGACTGTTCTTATTTGTAAACAAAGCATTAATGACTGAATCATAGCATCATTTAATTTCATATCTACTTTTGCTTCTGTTATCGAATTTCATGGGTGTGTAGGTTACGAGCGCTACGTATTGAGAGGAATGAATGTTATTGGTGAGAACACGTGCATCATGTGGTAGGTAACACGCACTTTACCTGTGCCTGTGATAATGTCCCCCTCAAAAACACAGCAGCCTGGCTCTTCACAGGTTCTTGTGGAGGTTAGCTTCCCGGGACTTCAATTATCGCCAGAAGCGCGCCATTCTCTTGACCCGCCATTGCTCCCCCCGTGAACGTGCAGCTCAGGTAGTGACGTCAGCCACTTCACACATGCACGTGCCTGCACACCTGAACCCAGAGCCTTCAGGTGCATGCCCGCCGTCTGGAACATGTCAGTCGTCAGCTCTATCGTCGTCGAAACATTAATGACGAATGCTTCTAGCCAGTTTTTCTGGAGGCCGTGTCATGCACCCGGGTATTCTGTGTTCTGTCACGTGACGGCATCCCCGCCTTTCTCTGCCTGAAGCCTCCTCCTGGCGACTTCTACTCCACGGAACTCCATTTCAAATGAATTAATGAATCAGGCGGGTGCTCAGGTTGGAACATGGAACATACTGATGCAGAATCAACATTGAACATAATATTTATGTCGACGTGAAAGGGGAGAGCATTACTGTAAGCAGATGTAATGGGACAGCCACGTCAGCCAGATATATTCTGTGAATACTAAACAAGACAGGTAGAAAACTGTCAAGACGACAAGCATTGAAAAAAAAAAGCTAAGGATTGCTAATGAGAGCGAAAAACTAATTACTAAGGGAACCACGATAGGCAAGAGATGGAGCGAAATGGAAGAATGAGATAACGGTTAGTGCATCGTCGGTATCAGGGATGAGAGCAGACTCACCTCTTCACACTAATATTAACAACAGCAGAACTTTAAATACAGCACTAGATTTTATACAATATAAGACAATATCTCTTTAACAACATTGGAATAATAGTACACAATGTCATCCTTAGGACTTCAATCCTCACAACATTGCAGGGTGCAATAATAATATTTTAATAATTAATAATTTTATAATATTGCAAATATTAAACTCAGGATATATACATCTTCTTATTCCTGTCTTCTTATTTAAAAATGTAAATTTTAAATACAATATCTGCTGGATGTTCTTTTAATAATTTTGTGGGTTTTTAAAAAAGTGTTGATTGACTATGATATTTCTAATTGATTCGGTTTGTGTGGCTCCATGATCAGCTGTCGTCGTCTGTTGTTGATGATGTCATTAGTGTTGCTATGGTTGCGGATGTTGCTAATGTTATACTTTTTCTTGATGTTGCTAGTGTTGCTGCTTTGTTGATGTTGCCAGTGTTGCTATTTTTGCCGATGTTGCTCGCTAGTGTTGCTGTTGGTCCTGTTTACTCTCTGTTGTTGCTGCAGCTGCTGCTGTTTGACGCCGATGCTGACGACGTCGCCACTGCTAGACTTGCTGCTTTATTTTCCCTCGTACGATTCCCATAAACCCAACTCTCCGAGCTGCTAACGATCACCACACCCTGCAAAGTTCAGCACGCGCGAGACTAGAATGCAACAAGAAGTGGGCGTACCTGTCTACCCAGGTACTTCTCCGGGTGCCTTTCAATAAACTGCAACATTGTATCAATAATAAATTCATCTTCCTCTCAGAAACAAACTGTTATCATTTCTCCCCCGACTGGCGTAGCTGACCATTGTCTCCTCCCTTCCGGCCTTTTTCACGCATGCGCGTACACACGCGCACATGTCTTGCTCCGCACGCGTAAACACGCTGCACGTGCGCGGCGCTGATGACAAATAGTAACAGCAGGCGCAACCACTCCGGGGCGGAGCGTACTCACACGTGTGCGTCGCTCTTCGACTCCAGACAACAATTTTGGTCCTGGCTGCTAACATCACCTTCGATGATGCCCAATGGCTCGCGCATGCGTGCATGATTAGAATGTCGTGAGACGTTCGCGGACACATAATGGCGTCGGTCTACATTGTTCCGAGGCGAGCGCTCGAGTCTTCCTGCAAAATCTGCGCCACATGTTTGTTCCAGACGTGCCCTCGCAAGTTGTTTTGTTGTCCTTCGGTGACAAGCTCAGGGAAGCACGTGATCTTTTCTCTGATTTTCACTTTATTTCGAATGCTTCCTTAAGGACCTATCTCAAATCGTTGTCGTTCTCTTTGCTTTTAATGTGGCGATGAAATAACACGAGGTATTGTTAATTAATTTGAATGAAACAAAACACAATCGCCATAAATGAAAAGAAAAATAATAATATAATAAGAGAGAAGACTGAAGACATCAGGAAACATAATCTGCGCACGCAACACGCGACACTAACATGCACGCACACACAGAAGAGAGATTGGAAAGAAGAAATAAAATGAAGATTAAGAAAAAAATAAAATAAATAAGGAAAAAATAATTTTAAAAACGTGTGGGTACTTTTCTCCTCACGATTCACTTGAAAAGCGGTTGAGCATGTCTTTGTTGGTCTCTTGTAAAAAAAAAAAAAATGGTATGCTTGTGACGGATGGTGTTGCTGGCTCCCACACCTCTGGTGAGTCTGACACATTCGCACAGATGAGTCACGTGCACGTGTCGTGTACACAGTCAGATAAATGAATTTTGGAGTGTGCGCGAGCACAGGGCTTAACTACGGGAGTTGGAACAGATGAAGTAGATGATATTTGTGACTAGATTAACGACGACAAAGATCATGAAATAGCGACGCTAGTTTCAAACTGTCAACAAGATGATACCCGGCAAGAAGTTTAGTCACGTGGTGTTTTTACGTCTTGCAAATGAACGGTAAGGAGTTGTTTTTTTGTTTTTTTTTAAAGGAGGGGTAACTTCTTACTGATGGGATAAGAAAACGCAGGGTCTATGGAGTAATGGAATCACCGTTTAGTACCTCGGGTCTGGCAAACTCTCGCTCGCTTCTCGTCTCCGTAGGTGAAGGCGAGACCAAGCGCAGGCGGACGAGAGGACAACGAGAGTGCAGATTGATCCTCGCGATAACGTCGGCACTAACAGATGGTATCGCGATCGTATCGCAGCCAACACTTGTAACGATTAACATGTCTCGCTCGGCCCTTATCACAAATTATCTTTTTACCGCCTCGCGGAGTGCGCGAGCGCTGGAGATGGCCCCCGAGATACAGCCCACCGATCTCCGCGGAAGCCAAGGAGAAATTCGAGAGATGTCAAACGACGGACCTAGCTTTTGATGCTGTGGACAACAAAGGGAAGACGGGGGTGTGAACAGGTCAGAGAGGCGGAAGTCAGGGGCGAGTTGGGGGACTATTTGCGAGTGTGTCTCCCGGCGTCAGATGTACTGAGGTCCTGGAGCTGCTGGCGGTGATGGGACGTCGCGGAGAAAGAAAGGACTGTAAAGCCATCTCTCTATCTCTCTCTCTCAAAAAAAAAAAAAAAGAAGAAGAAGAAGCAAGACTAGGGTCCTATGATGCTTTTTGAAGTTTTAAAGTATTCCAAAGATAATTTACTTCTTCATCAGTTTGACGGTTCAGCCTGCAAACAGGTGGCGCAGACTGCACTTAGCCTCACACAGACAGCATGATGTCATGCACTCAAACGCTTGCTTGGCTAAGTTTTATTTATCTCATCCCAGCTGTCTTCATCCCACCCCACCCACGCGATGCCGTCTGTAGTCACGTGCTGCCACAGTTTCACAGTTTATTTGTTCTTCTGACACTCAATGGTATTACAAAGTTGATAAAGCTCACAGAGGAGGGTTCACTGACTTCTTAAAAATATGACAAAAATTATGTCTTTAATTACAATGAGATGTGGTTTCAAATGTATTCATTCACAACCACATACAGATACATGCTTAGCATGCAAAAGCATAAACAGCAGCAGACTTCATACTCTTACAACACCTGTCTCATAAATATTTTGATTTTACGTCTGAATGAGTAGATTTTGGGAGAGGGTGGGGTTGTGGTACTTGCTGAAACATTGGCGTTTTGGACAAAATCTTTAATAAATTTATATTATTTCGTACAGCAGCAAACTGGGGACATTTAGTTTAATAATTTTGTATGTTTCTCGATCATTGTGATTTACAAACTGTCCACCATATGACTACTCCAATGCGCAGAGGATTTTTCTATTTTATCCAGAACTCATACATAAAAGATATGAATAAAATGTAGATTCTTGAGTAGTGCATTTGTAAGACTACAAAACAATCCTATTTCTATATATTAAACTTAGATAGTGTATACAAGTAAATAACAGAGTGAACACGTAAGCTGTTCCTCGATTTTCTGGGGGCGGACGTGGGAGGTCAAAGTTCGCTGTTTGAAAGGCTGACGTGGATCTGTCATCGCTACCTGACATCTAGCCAGACATCAACAGTCAGTCAAGTCCCACCTCGGTGACTTCAACAAACCACTACCACCCTACCCCACCCCTAGGGTCAGTCGGTGTGCGTCAGCCATGGTCCAGCATCCCAACCATCTCCCTGCACAGGAAGCATGTAAGGGAGAGTGTAGAGTCAGGAACATTTCAGATGGTCAGTCATCTGGCATGGTGGAGGGGATTCCAGGGATAGGCTCTGATGGTGAAAGTCTTGAGTCTGAGAAAAAGAAGTACTTAGCATCTCACATCGTCGAATATGTGACTACATTTGGCAAGGTCTGTTTAAGGATGGACTGAGGAACACCCGAGAGACACGAAGTCGCCAAATGAGTGCCAAGGAGCACGTCACACTATCTGTGGACATCATGGCTGTCTGTTTTCTGTAGATTCCTGTTAGTATCCCTCCCATATCCCCTCCCCAAGCGGAATATCAATGGGCATTCTGTCACCTGTCGTTACGTTACTCCGTTGACAGGTTTGACTTTCTAACGCACGGACTGGCCTGCACGGCCTGTTCACCTGCCATTTGGCGTGTCTTCAGAGTATGTCGGAGTCCCTCCAAGCGGCTTCGGCGGTTTCTGGTTTCCCCCACCCCACATCCCCCACCCGAATGTTTTTACCGCTCGTCAGCGTCTTTACCCCTCTCACCCCCTCTCTTCATCCACTCTCCTCCACATCCCCCCCCCACCACCAACCACCTCCACGTCTCTATGCACTCGGCGGTTGTTCAGCTGACTTCACCCCTCCTCCGCCTTCAAGCACCTCGACAAGTTTTGAAATTTCCCCTCCCTCTGCTCTCACTTCATTTCGGTATTTCTTCAAGCTTTCTTCTGCCACTTTTTTCACTTTTTCCTCTTTTCCCCATACTCCCCCCCCCCAAAACTCCCCGAGCGCGTTTCACGTGCGCGGACCGCTCGCAGCTGTCCTTCTACGTTATCGTCAGTACCCCAGCTGGGCACGATTTCGTCGGGTGTCGAAAGGGAGGTGCCGCGGTATTGCCCGAAACTCTAGAACCTTCAGAAGTAGATTCCATCTAGATTCCACGAATACCCGCTTAGCGCCTCGGCCTGGCCCGCCCGTAATTACGATGTCTTGCTTCTAATTGAAGGCTCAGAGAGTTCTCTGTCCCCCGTGCTGCACGTGCGAGGCCTTGGACCGCACGCGTAGCGCAGCGCACACGCTGAGCGCGAGAACCTCGGCTCCACAACGAGGCTGGCCACACCACATCGAGGCTGTGTGCCCGCCAGCACGAGGTGCGTTTAACTCCACTGCCTCCTGTCGTAACCCTGGAGGCCCCAGACCCTGCCAGCGATCAGCCACTTGACAGAGAAGGGGGAGGGTTAATATGGAGCTCAAAACAAAATTAATTGGACAGCTTAACCCATTAGTTTTTGTTGTCAACAATGACAGCTACTTGACCTGCACGTGACCTGTGCGGATGACAAACTTTAAAAAAAAAATTTTTGCACCAGGCGAATGTTTGGTATCAGGTTTCATGCTCGTAATACTTTAAATAAAAGTGATTTTCTGTCACTGATAATGAGGCAGAGAGTGCATCGAATCAGACCACACTTTACGAGACCATAATAATCTCTTATTCTATTTTTATCCCTACTAAAAGTGCTTTCTCGGAGAATGAGAAGAACCAGATGCTGATGACGATGATTCATAAAATCAACAATAATGAAATTCTGTTGTAGTCCTTAGTACTTTCCCTACAGATGCTTGCAGAGTGCTGAATACCAGGGTAGTCAAAGGGTTGACAAGGGAATGCTGCTTCCACGGCCTGACATGGCGGATGTCACGTGCAGCCCGCAGCTGTCGGAGGCGCAGGTCGCGATCCTCGAGCATTGAGTTCGGCTCATCCTGTCGGCTGATTTCAGAGAAAAGTTGCGACGCTGAACACGTTTCACGGAAACGCCCGTGGGAAAGGGCTAGCCACTGGTGTGGATGATGACCCTCAGCTGAAATGACATCGCCCTGACGTCACACCTGCCCCTGCACCTGTTTCAATTAGATTCTGCGAATGGACGCCATATGGGGTTCTTTAAAGACAGAATTAGTCGGAGGCTGCAGTTCGGAGGTTCTTTAAACGTAACGGCTTGCAAGTTGGCAGTCGGCAGTAGAGCCGCCAAAAAGTTGTTCCTTTTCTTTAATAACAATTCAAAAGGTGGGAAGGAGGTGCCAAGCAGTTCCCTCCCCTCCACCCCAAGTAACTTCCTCCCCACCTTCCTACCCTTGTAAACTCCAAGAGTGACGTAGCAGCCCAGCCGCCGTTTTGGCCGTTTTGTTTTCTCCCCTTCTCATTGCGTGAAGTCATTTTTCATTCTCATGCCAACGTCTTACTCCTGAAACGCAGTCGCCTCCCTTACAGTGGACTCTTCCTTCCTCATGTCGTCTGCATGCCTCATTTCAACCTCTCCATCATCCAATCACATGAAGTAGCTTCAGAAGCAGAAGACGACTAAAAAGATTGGTCGACATTTTACTCACAGCTGTGCTAGAAAATACCACTGATCCCTTCAGACGACATCTTCTATTTCATACACTTCATTTGGAAGCAGGTTACACAACACCGTTAAGAGGTCATATAACTATGTAGAGAGGTCAGGTAAGTTTCTGTCATGGCCTAATAACCATTTGAAGGCTACTGTAAGTATGAAACAATGGATCATCATCATCATCATCATCATCATCATCATCATCATCATCATCTTTTCAGTAGTGTGGTAAGAGATGACAACGACTTTAAAATCCCTTAGTTTGTTTCGGTCTATTTGATATCATCACCCATCGCTCTTGAACATCAAGATATGTGTGTGTGTGATGGGTTCACTATCGCTTCTGCAAGGTGCGGTCTCTGTCTCTCGGTCACGTGCAGATGCAGGTGTTTGACTAGTACTCTTACCGATAGCTTTGTTTTCCTGCCTCGGGTTTATGTTTTAGTACCATTGTTTGCAATCCGCGAAGGCAAACAAACTTGTCCACAAGTCACTGCTAGCGTCACTTTTTTTAAATATAGAAATAATATGTATTTACTGGGAATACAGTTTATATTTACTGTGAAAACAGGGTGTTGTGTGAGCGAGTGGCTTGTACAGAGCGACAGAAGGATGACGAAATAAGCTCAGCCTTGGCTGTCACAGTTTCTGGACTTCTAAGTTCCTTTCGATTATTAAAGAGCAGCGGACATGCCGTTGAAAATGTTAATTTAAAAAAATGTCTTGCTGGATGCTAAACCAGGTTGATTACTGAAAAAAGTTACATGAAAGAGTTGCATTTGCCACTAAACACACACATCTACCTTGTTTGGACCTACCTGTCACACCAACTGCTATGATGTAGTTTCTCTCTCGGGTTTTGGGTCTTTCGGTCTCTTGTAGCCAGACATCTGTTCATTCCTCTCGTCCTCTCTCCATTCCCCCCAATCCCTCCCACGGATTCTGACGACAGTTGGCGTGTTGATGTACAAAACATGGTATTTGACACGAGAAACCTCCGTGTGTACCGTGCATACATCATCACTCTCTCTGTCCCGCTCTCTCGCTCTCATTTCCTCACATCCCTCCCTCTCCTTCATTTTTTTTCTTTTTTTTTCTCTCTCTCTCTCTGTGATGTACATGTGTGTGATGGGAATGTTATAGTCTGCACTTTACTTCTCAGATCCATGCTGAACAAATGGCACATTAAAGGAGAGGCAATGTTTATTTTAACAGTTCTATTCCTTGTAATACATTTATGATCGTATAATTACATGAACATTTTTTTCCTTTTTGAGCCGTTAATAAGGCCACGCAGCAAAAGCTCTTTTATCTCGGTGAGTCAGAGCTCGCTGCTGCCACTGCTGCTGTCCTCATCCTCCTCCACGACCTTTGCACTGATGTAGCTGTGCACGTCCAGCTGGTCTGACTGTCGTTGCAGCTGCAACCTAAGATGGCGCCGATGTGGGGAAAACTTATTTCTCACAAAACAGCGGACACCCCACACGAAAGGAATAAAAAATTCGTAAACAAGAAAGGTGCTATGAAAGTTGTGATCAGGGATGGGCAAGCTACTTTTAATTTGTAGCCGGCTAGGCTACAGCTACTTTTTTTCAAAATGTAGCCGGCTACACTACAGCTACAATTTTCCAAAAAGTAGCCAGCTACTTTGGGCTACTTTTAAAATGTAGCCAGCTTCTTTTGGCTACTTTTAAAAGCGTGATGTTATAACAAGTTAGCTGTAGCCAGCTGGCTGTAGCAACATACACAAACATCAAACATACACACTAAACACTATTACTTGCTTTACAAAGTTTTTATTATAATAATGAAACGGAGAACTGCGATATACCGACAATTTTATTTAGTGAATCCATAAATGCTTTCATTCATTCCTTGCACCCTTCCTCCCCCGGCCTTTTTCACACAATAAGTACACGTATTTTACG
>SRHC01003377.1:447412-549588 GCA_004794325.1 Pomacea maculata | reverse complement strand
CTACGAGGCCACGTGGCTACTCGCCACCCCTCATCCCCGGTCCTAACGCTATCTCTCTAGTACTAAGGCCACTACTGACCACTGCGCTATTCTCTACTACTACACCTTACACCCCCTTACCATGGGCCTATATCACCTCCATCAATCGAGGCGACCTGTCACATCAATGAAAACGAACAGAGAGGCTTCCCTCCACTGTCCGCTTTCATGGACCGCGGCCCACCTGTAATTATATACACCCGCTTACCCTGGCCTCGATCGCCTCTATCAGACACGGCGATCTTTCAAGTAGAAACGGACAGAAAGGCTTCCTCTCGCTGTCCGCTTCCATTGACCACGGCCCCCCTGTAATTATGTATACCCGCTTCAGCTGCTGTTCTGGCCTTGAACCAGGCTGGTTCATGACAGACACTTGGTAAAGCGGCGGACACACGAGAAGCCAAAAGCACGAAACTTTTCCGAAGCAAGCCTGCTTTTCCTGCTTGCCGTGTGACCACCACTGCAAGCTATCCCCAAAGCGGCTTCGTAAGCCTGCTTGGCTTCAGCTTGCGGCCTGCTTCGCGCTTTAGAACCTGTTCTACTTTTCCACGCGTTTCCACATGGCTGTGAAAGCAACAGGGCCTCTGGCGAACCTCAGCGAGGACCAGACCGTTCATTTGATCGAATTAATTAACTCCCATAGCGAGCTATGGGACTCGAGACGGCCTAAATATAGGCACAAACAATTTAAGACCGAAACGGCGTTCGTGTGTGTGACCAGCGGCCCCCCCAAAGCCGGCTTATCAAGCAGCCCGCTAGCGGGCTCGGAAAAGCGCTGCTTCGAAAGCCAAGCTTGGGAAGCCGCTTTTTGCTTCTCGTGTGTCCGCACCTTAAGACTACAAGCGCGCATGTAGTAGTGAAGACTTCTATTCAGGTGGTTATCTCCATGGCAACCTGTGTCAGACTGCACCATCGTGACGTATGCATTAACATAAACACACACCACACAGACACCGATCCTTTACTTGCTATTTACTGCTCAGCTACTGTCTGAGACACCTAAACACCATATCAGATCCTTAAATGTTAGTAAAGAAGAACAACAAATAAATAAAAGAAAAAACCAAAAAAGACAACCGATCAATTAGAAAGAGCCCCCCCTTTCCCAAAAGCGAAAAAAACAACAAAAAAACAAACAAAAAAAAACAACAAATAAACAAAACAAAACCATACACACACACAAAACGAAACAAAACAACAACAACAACAAATAAACAAAACAAAACCATACACACACACACAAAACGAAACAAAACAACAACAACAACAAATAAACAAAACAAAACCATACACACACACACAAAACGAAACAAAACAACAACAACAACAACAACAACAACAACAACAACAACAACAAACAAACAAACAAGAAAATAAAATGTCGTTATATAGGTTGAATGTAGAGACTTGACAATAAGTTTTGCCAGGTAATTAGGATCATAATAAGAAGAGGTTGTACGATGACTGCCTTTCAAACCTCTCAATGCCGTAAGAGGATGAAAGATGAAAGTATCTCGTGTCCTGTATGTTGTTTAGTGAATTTTCTTTGTGTCAAAGTTGCCCCCAAAAAGCGAGATATTTTAGTCCCGAGTATGAAAGTTTCGTGCAGGCTTGAGTGAAAAACTAATTGATGAACAATATTCGCTGAGGCAATCCTAAAACGTTTTGATAATTGCGCCTCTGGTTTCATTAATTTGATAACCAGGGAGGATCGTGAGGAAAAAGTAGCATCCTTTCACAGCTAAGATGGATCGACCTTTAAAAACCCAAACCGCTTTTCACTCCAAAAAACTCCCGGAAATTCGTTCATTACTTCTTGGCATGATTTGCACCAAAACTTGATTGTACAAACCACTCTGGGAACAATGCTTTTATGTCCCATTCATCACCAATAAAACTTTGTCAGCGTCGGAGGAAAATTTACTGATCAAACATGACCGTTCACAAGGTTTGTTTCACACATTCCAAGTTGCTGGGGCGTCCAGGATCACCAGACCTTGCTTTCGGTGCAAAAAGCAGGGGGCAATGGAAAAGCTGTCTCCAGCCTTCTCAGATCTCGACAGCTGAAAATCTGGCGCAGCAAACAGCTTTTAAGTAATAAGCGCCAATTAAGAGGGACTCCTCCATGAGCCGGCACTGGAGGGACAGCACTCGCCCCACACTCCGCCATTCCTGCTGCTGGCACGGAGATGTTGCCGGGCTGCTGATGTGACCAGCGGGGGGTGAATGGGCACAGACAGACAGACAGGCAGGCAGGCAGACAGACAGACAAACAGACGGACGGACGGACGGACGGACGGACGGACGGGCAGACAGACAGACAGACAGACAGACAGACAGACAGACAGACAGACAGCGGGTGGCGGAGACAAGAGAGTGAGAGAGAGAGAGAAAAGTAGTTGGGGATGGTCAAACACGAGAGAGAGAGAAGTGGTAAAGAATGGACAGATGACAGAGAGAGAAAATGGTAGAGAAAGGACAGACAAGACAGAGAGAGAGAGGGAAGTTGTAAATGTGTGTAGGTTGTGTAGAAGTGTGTATAGTGTGAAATGGATGAGTGTGGCTCTCTCGGTCTATCTTTGTGCGTGGCCTTTTTGAGTCCGATGGTTGAGTTTCTCTTTCTTTCTTTATCACTATAATTGTCTTTGTCGTTATTTCTCTTTTTCTTTGTCATTTATTTTTTTTCTCTGTGATTTGCTCTCTATACGTAAAGAAACGAGGCTCAGCTCATGATACTGGCAGTAATGGCCAGACAATAAAGAGTTGGACTTCTGTATTTGTCACTATATCTCAGTCACCATATTTCTCTATTTGTCACTATATTGCGATCTGCTCTATATTCCCTTTGTCACTTCAATCACAAAAATGAAACTCAATACTGGATGGGAAGATGATGGTATGAAAGGAGGAATGAAAATGAATGATACAAGGACTGACAGAGAGACGACAATGACAAATGTTGAATGTCCCGATACAAATTTAATTTTCTTTGAATACGGAACAACTTCGTCAAATAGCAAAGTCAAATTCCAGCAAATAATACAAAAAAAAAAAAAAAAAGAAAAAATACAGTAAAACTGATGTGACAACGCAAACTATGTTGTGAATTATTGTAAAACTATTATGACAACATAGACTAAAACACTGTC
This sequence comes from Pomacea maculata, assembly GCA_004794325.1. NCBI lineage: Eukaryota > Metazoa > Mollusca > Gastropoda > Architaenioglossa > Ampullariidae > Pomacea > Pomacea maculata. Next base: position 546,400 of record SRHC01003377.1, on the reverse strand, counting down.
AATTCGAAATAAAATAATAAATACACTGTAAATACAAATAAAAGCTGTCAACAGGACAAACCGTTGTTTTGGCTACGAGTACCTGACGATGTTATTCACTAACAACAGCTTCAGCAAACTCACATCATGGACACTTTTGTCCCATTCACTTGACAAAAAGATTTTTTTATTGGGTAGAAAGATTTTTGCTGACATTTTCGGCAATGAGCTCTGCTGTAAAAGACAACAATAAACAGTTTTAAAGTACAAGTCTGAAGTAGGAAGATAGATGTCAAAGCATGAAGTGAAGTAAGTTGTTTACACGTGAATGAAATGTTTCTTCATTACACACACGCACGGCGGTGCCCGGCATACACATACACCAACACACGGACACACCGCTCTACAAGCCTCAATGAACAAAGACGAGCGAGACGAGACAGAGAGCAGAGTGAGAGACTCCCTTCCTCCTTCCTCCTCCTCCTCTCTCTCTCTCCCGCTTATCTCTCAGTGCCAGCGGGCCAAAAACTCTCTGACTTTCCCTTGACACGTGACAAACAATCTTGCGTGGCGGAGGCCACAGTCAGCCCTACTATACCTCCCCATCCCCCGACCCCTTACAACTCTCTCACAACCGTTTCCCTCACACATCAACGACAGATGATGACGACAGACTGACTGAGCAGACGACACACTGCCACGTCCACACCGCGCCTGGTCTTTGAGTCGGTGCCACGACTCCACACTGACAGCCTCATTAAAAAGCTTTTTTTCTCAGGTTGACAAGCACTTATTTTTCAGTTTTAATTTCGGTAATGATCGTTCCACGGAACGTGAGCGCGGGGAAAGTGTGTCATGTTTTGAGACAAGTCTGGAATTCGCCCGCTAATTACCAGTGATTAGTGCGAGGGTATCAACACCTGATCTCTCATAACACGCAGGCAAATTATTTCATGGCATATTAAACAGCTGCCTCGTGACCAAACACTGGGGGGCTCAACAGCAACAACAACTCGTTCTTGTGTTGCAGTTTCTCTCTCTTCAAGTGGTCCCATCAAGGAGCGATAGATGGAGAAAGTCTGGACGTGTGGCGGACACGTGCGCGCAGGTGAATGCGCCCTCACACCTGTGCCAGTATGGGCATGCATGTCTTTGATGTCTCCCTCTGGTCTGGTGGCCTTTACACGTCTACTGTGTCTACTGCTGCAGGGAGAGAGAGAGTGTGGCAGGGAACAATAATAATACAAAACTCTGTAGGGGTGAAAAGATGAGAGTCGACCATTGTACAGACGAGTGACCTGCTGCCTCGACACGCCTTTCTCCATCTGCTGCATCTGAAATAACAAACCACTGGAAAATCCCGTCATCTGCATCGACACTACTCCCTTCCATCTCCGATGATGATGTAGGGGAAGGGACTAAGCTAGTTTACTATCTTACTACTATCTACTACCTGACTCTTAGCTTACGTCTGGAGTAAAAATGGAGTTACTGCAAAGGCATTTCCAAAACAAGACAGACTGTAATGCCCTCCTGAACCTGCTGAATGATTCGAATTAAAAGTGGTTTGGGTCCAGCGAGAACAGTCACCTGCCCAACGTCTGTTGTTAATTGTTGGCAGGTAAAGTACATCGTGGACTTTCGAGAAGAAAGGTGCCCGGATGGACGGCAGACAACAAACTTGTTAATTATGTATACAGGTGGAGGGGGAGGACACAGATGAAGCCATGATGTATCACAGGTTGTAATCAAGCAGACAGACAGTGTACTAGACACAGGTGTGACATGACTACGCTTTGTAACAATTTCTACCCGAAGCTCTAACCATTCTAGACTGTAAACTATAGACAATTGTCGAGCTGCAAAATTTGGAATTTTTTGGAGTTTATCAATGGTGCAGCCAGCTAGTGAATTGAAAGTTGACATAATTGTAGTAGTAATTAGTTTTCAGAAAAGACAATTCTCGGGACCTGAATAAGAAATGCCCATAATATGAGATACCTGTTGCGCAAGGACTGAAAAGGGAGGCAACGTGTGACAGCTGGGGTTGAAGGGGAGGTAACAAAGACACGCTCGAGTGAGCGCAGGGGCATGGCTGTAGTTCACAATTACCTTGATCACGCGAGATAATTTTTACCTGTCGCCGCAGCTGGGTTTCCCCTTTCAAACATCGGTGATCTGAACAAATACTCACCTGGTTTCCCAGTAGAAAACCTCGCAGCTGCCCACCAGTGCAATCAAGCCTGTGTAGAAATTGTTTTGTACTCGGCGTTGGTGGTGTGGGATGATTATTGAGGAGCAATGTTTTGTTTGAAGACTAGTTCATTTGCAGGGGAAAATCCGGGGCTCGTCTTTTGTCAGGTGTGTGTGTGAGAGTGAGTGTGTGTGTGTGAGTGTGTGTGTGTGAGTGTGAGTGTGTGAGTGTGAGTGTGTGTGTGAGTGTGTGTGTGAGTGTGTGTGTGAGTGTGAGTGTGTGTGTGTGAGTGTGAGTGTGTGTGTGAGTGTGTGTGTGTGAGTGTGAGTGTGTGTGTGTGGGGAGGGGCGAGGTGTATGAAAGGGGGACAAAAGGTCAACATCGTCAGCTTGCCGATGGTGCTTGGTGGTGGTGGGGGTCACTTCTCTTGCCCCTTGAGGGACACTCATCATCAATCATCATCGTCATCATCGTTGCAATTTCAAGAAGCTGACAGGAGTGATGCTCAACCTCTGACGTCACAAAAACAGTTTCAACCGCACGAGCTAAGGGCACAAAGTTCGAGGTGTTGTCATAATACTGAGCGCATGTTATGAGGCATTGTCATGCCACTTTACTGTATATTAATGAGGCATTGTTGTATTTATCACATGTTAATGAGGTGTTGCAACAACATTTGGCAAGCGTCAATACGGCGGTTCCATAATATTTCACCTACTTTTGTGGCCTCGCGGAAATTAAGATTGAATATTTACAAACGGAGACAATGCGATGTTGACAGGCTCACAACTTGCAAACAATACACAATCATTATTCATTCCCTCAGATTTTTGGCGCTCGGCATAGTAACTGAAAAGTAACTCAGGCGTTTGGAGATTATTTTTTAAAAAAACTGTCTTTAAAGGGTACTAATACCCAAATATGAGCAAATCAATTACAACCATTTGAGCACTGCAGTCCTCAAACTGGATTTAAAAACAAACTAACATGTCAACAGACTAACAAATTCATGTCCAGCGACGTGGCAGAAGAGATTTTACAGATTTGACAATACTTCATTAGCATAATGTTTGAAGCTCCCGCATTGGCTGAAACCATGTGATGTCATAAGCTAGAATTTAAATCATCTCCATATGTTTGTCGAGAGACAAAAGATCGGTACAACAAATTTAACTCACAACATCTTAAATGACTGACCTATGTTCTGTTAACTTGCCGACAACTTTGAACTTAAGTTCATGTTCGATTCGGATTGACCTTTCAACCTTTCAATTTTTGCCGCGAGCGTTCGCACAAGGGCCTGGAATGCCTGGGTGTCTCGGTGAACCCGTTGCCAGCATGTGTTGCCTACTGCGTCTCGCCGAAACAACTTGTTGGATTGATGAAAAAAACCACTCGAGCGTGGCTGGCATGCTTGGCTTCAGCTTTCCAAACGGCGCCGTTAATAGAGTTCATTGTTTTCTTCCACTTTCAGCGAGGGGACGTAACACAGCCACCACTGCACAGCTTTCTCTCATCAGCTGTGCTTATCTACCCCTTCTTCTCTCCCCCAGCCCCCACAACTCCCACCACGCCATCAATCAATGCGGTTTCTCCTCCACCACCACCATCCTCCTCCTCCACCACCATCCTCCACCACCATCATCATCCATCCCCCACTTCCCGCAAAGTTTTGTAGATCCTCGATGTTTGGAGACAGCGAGAGAGAGAAAGAAAAAAACGAGAGAGAAATCGAAGGTGTGATTTATTGCCTCGGATTGGTGAACAGCACCTGCCATCTGGTGTACGTTCAGAATTTCAAATATTTGGTTGACGCCGCTTATTGAGGCGGCTTCATTGAATTCCTCATCAGTGCAGCTGTTTTCTTTGCTTTTGTTGGGAGGGTCAGGGTACAGGTGTCGGCCAGCAACTCAATTTATTTTTCAATCAAAATATATGAGCGGAATCAGTTTGATAATTTACGATATCTCAGCCAAGCATACTTGTCGCCCTCCTGATATCAAGGTAATCAGCCTTTCTTTTCACCTGGCAACAGTCACACAAGGTGTGCTTGATGTGTGTGTTGTGTACACAGAGAGTAAGATGGACAACTGAGATATTTGTCCGCAGCACAAAAGTCGTTTGCAACAAAGGTGGTGCGATCAAAGAAAATATACAAGAGATAATAGGACAGGGTAAGGATGATTTCCATATAACGAGTTGAACAGCTTGCCTGGGGACAGACATGCTGGTATTTGTCTACCGAGCTCCTGCCTCTCATTTCTTCTTGTGTCGGCGTCCCTGTCATCCTCACCACTTATTGCTCTGGAGCCTGTTGCATAAACATGCTTTAAAGCCTTAAAGGGTTCAAACGAATTTAAAATCCTTTTAAAAAAAATCGCTCCAAAGTCATCTAGATGTGTTTAAGCGCCATTTTAAGTGCGGGCTTCTCTTGTAAATTTAAAAGTTTGTAACTAACCTAACCTTGCTAATAATTTGCTCACTCTATCAACACATTTCCTGCCGTCGCTTTAACATACGATGTCCACTTGCTACACAAGCAGTGAGATTGGAAGTCCACTTTAAACTTCATTTTAAGTTCTAAAAGTTCTAAAATTGTGCTTTTCGCAGCATTTAGGACCTCTTCATGAATCTGTTCTAGGTAAATAGATGTAAAGCCTGAATGAGTTTAAAATCAGAAACGTGGCCTGCAACTGGCCCCTGATCCCCTCCACGCGGTCGCCCGCATGAGGACATAATTACAGGCCCCGTTGTTCACGACAACCCAGTGTTCATACATTGTCCATAATGTTCAAACAGTATTATAACAATATTATACAACTTCCACATATTGTTAAGAATTTTTCGTAATATTTATATAGTGCTCGTATAGTTTCCTATATTAGATATTTTAGTCGTTTTCAATAGCAATGTTTGTATAGTGTTTGTACAGTTTTATATGACATATATCGTTTTTGATGTCAATGTTGATACAGGCCTCGTACAGTTTTCTATATCACATATGTGGACCGAATAGTTTTTCCTCAGTTTCCATTCGTTACCTCCATCTCCCATCCATCTATCTCTTGTTCTCTCAACGTGCACAGTACGTGGCCATTCTCGTCTGACTCATGAGCACACAACCTCTCACAGAATATGACTAGCTTCTCATATTCTCTGTTTGCTCCGCCATTAGTTTCGCTGCAAATTGCAGGTTAAAGCTTGGATTCCAAAAGTTGGTCTGCTTGTCTGCTTGTCTGCTTGTCTGCCTGTGCGGTGTGCACCAGAAGTCACTCCCAGAGTCTGTTGCATGCGGTGGGCAAAGCACAATATGCATCCATCTATCCATCTGTCCTGGTAACACACACACAAGGCTGTCGTTGTCTTTGATGGATCATTCTGTCCTTCATGGGCGAGGGCACAGAGTTTTTACCAGTTCTTGTTTAGTCCTCAGCTAGACCTCGTCTTGAGTTCCACAGTTTCAGTTCCTCACATTTTGGCCAATGTTCTTAGTTCAGCCACTTGTTTGTTTGTCTGTTTGCTTGTTCTGATTTTTTTTTCAATAGTCCACACAGATCAGTTTACAAAGAATACATCAGCTGTTGTTGGCATAACGTTTGTCTTCAAGTTTAGTTATTTATGAATGAAACAAACTTGTCAGACATACTGATGTACGAGCCAATGATCTCCGAAAGATTATGTGGATTACGTGGAAAGGGCAATCAGAGAACAACATTTGCTGACTTTTGTTGACTGACAACATTTAATCTTACAAGGGGCAAGTATGGGCAATCACCCAACCTTACAACTTTAGCTTATATTTCTCCTAAAAGTATGAAAGTTCGCATCTAGTCGTGACCATTATCTAATAAAGAATCTGTTGCAAAGATTTGGAAGCACGTGATTGAGGCAGGTCACAGGGCGTGCTAGACGGTTCTGGCTGACTGCTTTGTGAACTGTGTACATCATGTACGGCTCCAACAGATGGTGGAGTAGCAGTCACGTGACTGTGGCCACCGGCGTCAGCAGGGACTCCACCCTCCGCCAGCCCGCGCGTGGTGTTGACGCGTCGTGCATCACTTGCGGTGCAACAAGGCGGAAAACAACTCTGATGTTGTCGGGTATGCAGCAATGATTTGTAGGCAGCGACACAATACACACATTTCACCTTTTCTTACAGGGATAAACCTGTCATGCGACATTCAAAGGGTGAGCGACGAGCCGTCATCGATCGGACGATGATGATGATGACAGACCAAAATTCAAGAAAAAATTATCGTCTTTAAAACACAAACAAATAAAATATCTCCCAAGACTTTCTACTATCTTCTCTATCAAAATAATAAGAGGGTGTCTCAAGCTCAATATCCCCATACCTAGAATTGACCTATTAATCTAGTCAAGAGGAGCATGGAATATTCTGGCAGTGTTCTCTGGAACAAGGTTCATCATTCTCCAAAGAACGGACTCCTACGAAACCTTTTCGAAACCCTTTGATTACCTACAGAGACTTCCTACCACCTTAATTATCTATTATTCGCCCCAACAAATCAAACCTGTAGCACATGTTGCTAGTGCTTTAGCCATAAACAAAAACAAAACAAAAAACTGATCAATTCAGTTATCAGCCACCATGTTTGTACACATCATAATGTCTCTCTTTGTTGTTATTGCCTTGTTTTGAATTAATGTATGTTTTTAATTTCTTCTACTTAGACCGAGGACTACATGCAAAAAAAAAAAAAAAGGCGCATAACTTTTGATTATTTTATTATCATCGTAAACAAAGATTTGTCGTTTGTCTTTTGTTTATCTCTTGGTGCAGACGATTTCCTAGTTTACCGTCAGACAACAAGCGATGTTGTTTGTACTTTGTGGATATTTTCGTTACGGTCTGACGATCAACATGCGTGAGTGACCCGCACGAGGAATCCATCGCGGTTTGATGAAACTACAACACCTCTACTTTACTGGATGTTTACTTCAACAGAGACACCACAGCACGTCACGCCTCCAGTCACGTGACCTCATCTTGACTGTCATCCTGTAGTCACAAACTTCCGGTAGTCTCTTTGGCCTGGTATCCAGGTCGCAACTGGTCACATGATCAGCAGTTTCCGCCCAACCATGGTCATTATTACAATTAACGACTGTTGGTCATCAGCGGATTCAACGTGGAGACATTTAAAGAAATTGTAATTCTAGCCATCTTGAAAAATAATTATAAAATATTACAAATAAATTTTACTATAGTGATAAAAGGAATCACATACCCTTTATTTATAATCTGCAACATCAAGTGCTTTAAAATAACTTATACAAGGTCTTGGCAATCTTTCATTAGATTTACTTTTGCACTAATGAAACTTTGGGAAATCAACCACCACGATGTATTTTCCGCTGAACAATTCACTTTAAAATTCTTCTGCACGTGCGATACATAATTTACTCCTGCACAACAGCTTGTTACAGCTGTCTCCTGCAGCACAACAGTCGTGAACAGTGTCTCCTGCAATCGCCGGATCACAACACATTTTGATGCTTCGGTTGATTGGTTTGAAAGAGAAGTGCTTCTTGCTTTGCGGGATTCCCCACCACAGGTGAACAGGGGATGAAACTGAGGTTTCCCCGATAGCCTGATGTCACACTAGAGATGAGATCGGAACCAAGGATACCGTGGCTTCTGTTTGCCAGGACTTTATCATTGCTTCACAGAACATGTCCAGGAGAACATTTGTGCCTTCACCTGGGGGGCTTCATTTCACAACTCGGTCTTGAGGTTTGCTTAACACACGGAGGAGAAAAGTAGGTAAGTCAATCACTAATTAAAAAATATAGAGCAAGGTGAAAACATGATCCCACCTTTTTTCACATCCGGGACAATGGGAGCAGCGGCTGGTGTGACTGGAGCACGGAGTAGCCCACCAAGCGCACACTGCAACAAAGCAGGACGTCACCCAAGCGTGACCGTTGTAACACGTGACCTGTGACGGACACAAATCGATGCTGCTGGGTTCAGCTCCCACCACCGGCACCAGCTCCTCTCCGTGTGGCCAATGTATATTTCATGCGACATTATTTCCCAGCTTTTCTTCCTTTGTCCCTCCGTTTTTGCACACATCTCTACACGTGGATGAAAATTTCAAGAAGCCGCTTTGTTGCCGACAATGGAAGAAGGTAAGCCTAAGAGCATGCGCCAGGAGAGGCTCGTGAGTTACCAGCCTGCTCCTCGGTGGCGAAGTCCAGCTGTTTCTCTCCAGAGTCATCCCTCCAAGTCTCGACGGCTCTTCTTACCCCTTCGTTTTTTTGTGCTTCCTCTTCTGGTTCCCTCGACAGTAATCTGCCGTCTACGCCAGGTTGCGGCCTTATTGGTTTTACCACATTCTGACCGCCAAGCAGCGGGTCTCCCGGTAAAAAGAGAAAGACGGAGAGGAGTTTTCCAAGGATCGAGTCGCAGGCCATTGTTGTTATTTCAAAAAGCAGAAGACACACCATGAGAATCAATCTTGTGTCGCAAAGGGCCTTTTCAGGTCCAGAGAAGTATGCACAAGAAGGAGGGCCAGGAGGCTTGTTAGGCACAGTAATTAAACGTGTCTCCTTCTTTCTTCCCAGACCTTTCAGAAGTGATCGTGCATCGGGCATGTCGGGGTAAGGTGAGAATGCAAAGAGTCCATCTCCTGCAGGTTCAGCCGCTAACATCGCGGTCGTCCGCCAGAAAGATGTGGAGTGAGTAACAGTGCCAGCGCACATCCATCATGTGAAGGAAGTTCAAGTGGAATTAGGCAATTTGATAACGGTCTTGTGGAATGAATGGCGTCTTTAATCTGGGAAAATGCCGTGAGCATTGATCTTTGTTTTCTCTCAGAACTCAGCACGTGCTGTCTGGATGCTGTCATCAACACGCGCTCACTCACATACTTCTGTTCACATGTCCTGGAGAAAAAGTTGAAACATATTTCTGATGTGTATCTAGTGAATTGTACGTGTGTGTGTTGGGGAAGGGGACGAGTGGATACCCGAAAGGTTAGAGAGTTGGTGTCGGAACTTAGAGGCACATCAGGTTGATACCCGCTTAGTGCAGATACCTTCCCCCAGTTTCCCCAGCTGGCGGGAACGGGTACCCGACTCTACAGAGGGTTGGGGAAGATAAGAGCGAAGGAAGGAGATGGGCAAGTGTCGAGAAGAAAAATAAAATAAAATAAAATAACAGATCCATTCAGCAAGCAGCAAATATTGATACTTCTTTGCGAAAGGGCAACGGTTGTTTCTGTGTTAAAATATGTCAAACCAAAGTAACCTAAATGTTACACACTTGTTTGTGTGAGAGGGTATAGATGTGCGTGTGTGTAAAATGTCCTTATATGGGTGTGTATGTATGTATAGATAAGGTTGTGTTCACATGTATAAATTATTTTGTAAGCAAAAGAAAAATTTCTGTCCTGAATGATGCTTGGTTATAAAGACTGAATTGAATGGAATAGGTAGAAAGCCCAAAGCCTGCGGTGAGTCTTCAGCGAAGCATTTGCTGTCGTTTCCTTTGTTTTGTAACCACTGAGACAAGAAAAAGGGCGAGAACAGTCATCTGAAACATCATTCCCCCACATGGGAATAGCTATCTTCGATGACTCAGCTAAAGGTTTGGGCAAAGGGAGACAAGGAACCCAGATCACCTATCACCACGAAAACTTTGGTTGACCTCAAGCCCTTGCCTGCATGCACTAGTCACACCAGTTACAATTCTTCAGTTCCTCCAGCAAACAAAAAAAGTTGACTTTATCTTACGTTTCTCACCAAGCAACTGTTTCCACAGCTCGCAGAATTACTTCTCCTTAGCGCCAACAACTTGACGATGGAGACTATCTCGATTGCCTCCCTTGGCTTAATTAAAATATTTTGTTTTACGCTTGCCATGCGTGAAGTGGCCAGTGGCCGCTGGGCACCAGCTTCTGTTTGTCTCCCCCCCGACGGCACCGCGGGTGGGGCCGCAGAGATTCCATTGTTTTCTCCCAGGGCTGCGCTAGCATCGCTCGCGGAAAATGATGTCGATCCCGCATGGCGGCACCACCTCGGGCGTTTTTTTTAAGGAACGAAAATCAGGACGATATTGCAGGAACCTTTGTCAGAAAACTTGCCAGCCACCGGAGACAGCCAGCAAACCAAACGACGGCGCCTACAGAAGAAGGGAATGGATGGACAGAAGGGTGAGGGACAAGTCCCCGTCTCGAAGGATGAAAGCGTCCATGAGAGGGGTTGGGGAGGCAATCGAGCTTCAAGATTTGGACCACCAGGACCAGAGAAGACGAGACAGAGAAAAGAAGACGTCACGGGGTTTGAGCTGACCTCGTGAACCGCCAATTATTCTTCATCTAACCAAGACTGTCATCACGAGACCAGCCAAGAGCGACAAGAACCGCCATCAGAAACCAATGAGTATCATTTCAAGGGGGAGTAATAGGCGCGGGTTTGAAGGACCTTAACGAAATGGCTCAAGAGTGGCAGTTATTTCGCCAAGGAAATGAGAAGGTCTATCCAAGAGGGGTACTTGGCCACGAACCTTTTCCACGCTAACCCACGAAAGGGCAAAGTTGTGTGGCTGTAGAAAGGACCTGTCATTGTGTCTCTCTTTCACTTACCTCACGGTGGTGATGGCGCGGACTCTCGCTTCTCTAAGCACGAGGAAAAAAAGAATCCGAAGAAGCTTTCGACGAGGGATGCTTTTGTGTCCGGACGTTAGAATCAAATATTTGGCTCCATAATTTGAAGCCTTGGTAGAAATTTCACGCAGGTGTCAAGCAGGTGTGTGCGACAGAAGGTTCTTAATTTCCGGTTATCAATAAGCCAAATGTCTACCTACTGTACAGTTATTAAAATAAAATTCTTAAATATTCATGAATAAATCAAGTTCACGGGGACTCAACTGGAATCTACAAACAGACATCTAAAGGCATACCATGGAAATATATTCTTTTTCTCTGTGTTGCTGAAGTCGTCTTGGACAAGATCAGCTTGATATGTAAGAACATAATTTTTAAATATGAAGAAAATAATGTGCGAGCGGTCTCCTGACCTGCACGAGGTGATCACGAGGTTTGAGCACACGCGTACTGGATTGGTGGACCAAAGAACCTAGGGTGCGCGTGTCATTAAAACCATTTTCTTGGCGGGGCCGGAAAAAGAACTACTGTCGCCAAATTAAGTTATTTTTCCTCGCTCCGGGTTTGTTTTCGTCTGGTGGGCTGAGTGCGCCGGCCTGTCCTTTGTGACGCCGACAAATCGGAAGCGCCGAGGAGAAGAGCGGCCCGAGCCGGCCCTTAACTGGTCTGAACGGCAGCCATTGCTCTCCCTCGCCCTTCGCTTAATGGCGGCCATGACGAGCGGCTGCAGCTAAATGCTGGTTTGGACACGAGGATTGGCCTTGTGACCCGCTATTATAAGGATAGACGTTTCTCAAGAATGAGGAGACGATGGCTGCGAACTTGTAGAAACGAGGATACATAGACATGGACATGGACAGTGTGTGTGGATGAGTTTATTTCCATTGCTAGAATATGAGCCTCATACAACTATATTGCTTTTTAATGATAATTATGTATCCTCAAATACACTCACATAATAATTGTGCTCACTTTCCGATGAGTACACCACTGAATATAACAGGTCATAGTAAAATTCAGGATTTAGAATTTTTTTAAATTTTTATAAGAAGTGTAAATGTAGATTGCCATACAAAAACTAAAACTAGAAATTTAAAGTAATACTTTCAGTGAGGAAGGGGTGTTGCTGCATGATGTCACGAAATAAGAGACCTTGATTACTGGTTTCTGCTCCTCACACTAACTCATTATTTACTTTTTTTAAATTTTTTATTTCATTATGAAGAGAGAGAGGGGAGAGAGAGAGGAGAGAGAGAGAGGTGGTTAATCATTTCTTCATCTTCAGGCAAGACGGCGTGTGTGTGAAGACCCTCAATAAAAGGTTTGGAAAGTGGAGTCGACTTTGATGGGTTTGGTGGATACGTCAATTATCGTCTTGAAAGCATGAAGTCGAGAGATATGATGGAGCCTGGCAAGGACGGGAGGGGCGAGGACTGTTTTGATTGCAGGCATGACTGGTCAGCGCAACAGCAGGAAAAACGGAAATTGATCCCGAAGTTCAACGGTCACTAGACACTGGCAAACGCATGGTCTGTCACCTTGACACATCCACCATCTTCAAAAAGACGAAGAGGAAAGATGAAGAGGAGGATGGACCCAGAAGATGGAGACAATGAATGAATTTCCTAATTCCTTGTAAAAACAATAAGACTTTCTGTTTATTACTTAAAGGACCACTCGGACCTTCCCATGACAACCACAAACTTTCTATGAATGACAAGGTCCAGCTGTTGCTTTGAACTTACCATTCAGTGAGTGTCTCTGAGTGAAAATCTTGTACTTCTTGAATTTTAGTCAATAAACCGACATTTGATATGAGTCTGGCACCGCTTCGCTTGGCATGCTGGGAATGTTGTCAACTTTCAACTACTTTCTTCCGAGTTCAGAACTTTTAATACGGGTCATTGGATGTCATTGGATGTCATTTTTATTTTTTTGGAGCAGGAAGTCATTGGCTTAGTCGATCTTTTTCATGACTCTAAAACATTATGTCTCTTTTTTTAAAGAGTTCCATTTAACATAGGGTGTGGGACTCTTGTCGCCGTTGATGATGATTGATGATGATGATGCCCGCATACTGTTTTCCTTCACACCGTCATTTAAAACCTCTGAAACGCCGCCTGCATTGAAGTGGTTAATTGTGTCTACATAAGGGTTAACTCTCTGCTGCTAGTTGTTTAAGGTGGAGCAGGCTAAGCGATCAGGACAGTTTCAGCCACAAAATGGCGGAAAAAATTGCAGTCCGTCCTGTGCTTAAAGGCTTTTCTACGGCCTGCCATGCGGACATTCTTTGTCTTCAGCCATCTCCTCCCCCTCCTCCCCATCATGTCACATTTCTTTCACCTCAATCCCATAAGTATGTTTAATTTGACCACTTCCTGGGTGCTTGAGGACCCGCGAAACATCGGGTAGAATGCGTTTGGCTAAACTACATTGAAAAATTGAAAATCCTCTTGATGTAAGTACAAATCCTCTAAATACCATTGCCGAGGGCGCTAAGCATGTCTGGCACCGGCGTGTGGTCACATACATGGCACCGCGGTTGTCAGCTTTTCTTTCACTGTGAGGAAAGAGAGAAGAGAAGAGGAAAATATTAACTCAGCAGATAAATGTATGCAGTGAAGGATGTGAACAAGCTTGCAAAGATGGGGAAACTCAAGGACCACAGTTATCTATCTTGAGGTTATAAGTTATAACCAAATCGAAGAAAATTAAGCACTTCTTCAGCTAAATCTTTTTTTTTATCGCTTCTTTTCTACATCCTCCCTCTCCCCCTTGCCTCCATCCCCTGCTCCTCCATGACACATTGCAAGGAAGTCATTTCTGCATGTGTCCTCCTTGACATATTCAGTGATGGTAGTTCGGCATCGGCATGTCGTGTCCATGACAGATGTCAAGGAAGGCATTTCAGCATCTTTCCCCCATGTCACTTTTCAGAGAAGGTATTTCGCCATGTCTCCTACATTACACATTGCAATGAAGGTATTTGGTCACTGTAAAAGATCAGAAAACTTTAATAAGTAAAAGCGAGAGAAGAGGAAAGTGAGGATAAAGAAGTTCCATTGTATGATGTTGTCCAAGTTCACCATCTGTCAGGTGACCAACCTCACCTAATGTGACAAATGAAAGGGTGATGTGAGGCTCGATCTGTTCCAATGACCTGAGTTTCATTATTATTTATGATATAACTATTATGTCATGATCATAAGTTTCTCGCTGATCATCACAAAAACAGAAGCGTGGGAGATTCTGGTTAGAGACAAGTTCATTAGCTCCTTCTAAAGTCGCTACAAGTCGAAATACTAAAAGATAAATAATATGGAAAATCTTTATTGGACGTAAAAAACACAAGTCTGGAATATTAGAAATATTTCTCTCTAAAATAGAAAAGAATATCAGAATGACAATGTTTAGAATTGGTGGTCTCCGCTGAAGTCCCCGGATCAGCATGGACTAAAACATTTTTTTTTTTTCATGGAGCCTGGAGCAGAGGCAGGGTTGTTTGGCCAGCACAGAAGACAGACACAGCACTCTAGAAGCTTCCCTCAGGGCACGAGCTGCCCCGCCCTGCTGGCCGAGCCTAGTGGAGGAGACAGTGGAGGAGACTGGAGGGAGACGGACTGGGTGTAAATCAGATTGCAGCCAAGCGCCACCCGTACCGCGGATCCTCGATTAAATCATCGATTGGTCGAGCTGACTACAGACTCGACACAAGGGCGGGCTGCTTCCTGTGAGCTCTTACAATGGAGGTAGGGGACGGTGCGAGGTCTGCCTGCCACCGGAGGGGACTGAAAATTGCTCCTCCACACTCGCAGTCTTGTTCTGTGGGTGTGAGTACACGTGGCTCAACCTTGTCTGGACTGGACGACAAAATAGAATTACTCATACATATTCTACTTTACTCACAGTTTCTGATAGATGTTGACTGGACCTCAAAATGAAATGATTCCTACATATTCTTCCTTACTCAGTTTTTGATAGATGTTGGAAAAAAAAACCAACATTTTTTTTAATCTGCCAAAGTTACTTTCATTTAAATTCATTATACCCGCGTGTGTCCGTGCATCTGTGAGTGAACGAATGAGTTTCTGTGGCTTTGAAGGTCTGTAAGTATGAACACATTGGGTTCTTCTTTCGCTCGATCATTTCCTGATCTTTTCTTAAAACCAATAGTGAATAATGTGCTCTTGTTTTGGCAAAGTTTAATTACAAATCGCCATCACTTTTATGAAATACAACATTTCGGACTGTACTCGAGAAAATGAAGATTATTGAAATCTTGAAATCTTGAACAAGACATAAGTGACTTTGTGTTTTCCAACAAATGAATGTCCTCTGACTTACCTTTGGCAAATTGGGAAAAACGTGCTTATCTATGTATTTATGTTTTATATTTGTATTTATGTTTTATATTTGTATTTATATTATTATTTTATTTACTTTTATATATTCTATTTTATGTTTGAATACGTATAATTCTCAATATTTACTAATTTTGTTGGGTGAGGGGAATTAGAAATGGCACTACATCAAGGCCTCAGTTGACTAAAAGCTATGGAGGACTCCTCTGTACGACCTTTGTTCACCACGTGACCTGTAAGGGTTTACTTTGGAACAAAGCGCTCGTCGTTTTTAATTGACAAAGTGTTGGTGGCCGCCACCATGGTCTAGAAGGCTATGCCGTCAGGTCCTTGTGGCCACCCGACCATGAGAGCTGTGCTAGCATCAGTACCCTGGCACACTGTTAGTCTCGCTTGTCCAGTCAGAGGGCGCTGCAGTCGTGGAGGGAAATGGTTGGCATGCGTGTCCCCTAGCGACTGGGGCTCCGTCGCAATGGAGCTGTCTATCGCAGCGCCACCTTCCACCGGGGGCCAGGCCGGAGGCTGGATTAAATTGTGACCAGAGATGGGGATCGTGTTACCACTTTCCCGGCTTGATCCCTGCTCAATGGAATTATTAATGTAACGACATTAACCCGCTGTTTTTCTTTCGCTAATTTTTGGGTTGATGTTTTTCGGGATTTCTACGGATAAGCGTCTGCATTAAGCGGGAAAATTCTAGAAAAGGGACAGCGGAGGAGAAGTAGAAGGCAAAAAAAAAAAAAAAAAAAAAAAATGCTATAACTGAAAAAAGAAACGTCCTAAAAAAAAATGTGCTAATTTTTTCCACTATTTCTAAACTTTAAACTAAACTACATTTTAGAGGGCTATGAGTATCATTCACGACTTTTAAAATTTGCTCGAAGCTATAAAAATATATATTTATATATCTTTTGTATTATAAAAACCGGTACCATATCAGCAATGTTCACACTTCAAGAAGCTAACAGACATTTTTTTTCAAAGGCAGTTTTATAGATTAATAAGTATTGTGAAGACTAACTAGGTGATTTAGTGTTTCTCAAGAACATCAGTGTGTCACGATTCCAACTTCTCCTGGTAGATGGCGGAGGTTTGTCACAGATGCTTCTGTCTGTTAGTCTTCGGCGATCGTAGAAAGAAAACAATTGGACAATCCTCTCATGTTGACATTGATTCCTGAAACAGATTTCATTCTCTTGGTTGCATAAACGGCTGGTATGGCAATCGGTGAAATCGTTGACGACCATTTAGTTTACTATTTACGTATTAGAAAACAATTGTTTATCCCACCACACACACTCTGGATAGTGCAGTGCTCATTCCCCTTACCAGTTTGAAGGTACTGGATCTCCGAATTTCTGAGTTAATTTTGATTGTAGAGTCCGTCGTTTGACCTGTTGTGACCCTAGTGATTGTGCTGGACTGTGTTTTGTGAAGAGACATTTTGCTTCACGTCTACAGCTTCAACTGATTCGTTAACCAACTCATTTCTTCGACAATGCCATCTTCATCTCAATTATCTCTTTGTGTATTTATTTTGACTTGATGGTTTTGTTGGATAATGGAGTACTATGTTCAGTCAGTTGTTAATCACACAGCACTACAATGTTTTACCTTCCACGCTTTTCTTTACTGTCATTTTCATTGGTTTCTCCGATTTTTAATTATTATTATTATTATTATTATTATTATTATTATTATTATTAGATGCTAGCGAAAGAGATAAACTGTCAAGTTTAACAGTCATTGCTTGCTTCTTAACCTTTCTATACGTATCATTAACACCTGACAGAGTGTTAATCAAAACAAAATAAATAAATTAATCACAATCCACCAATTAAAGAAAAAAGAGACTTTTCCCTCCAATCTGTGAGGTTATTTTAAGAGCTCGCAATCGAAAGTACGAGCAACGTCAGTGAGACGTGAAGGCCACGTGACGGCCGTGGAGACCACCGGCGGCTCCACAGACAACCGTTGCAGGCCAAGTGGCGCCACCAGTCAGCCATCCCCTAGTCATTCCTTACCTCCGGCAAGACGGGGGACCGGCTCGCAGTCTCTGCCTGAGGAAATGCCGACAGAAGGTCTTCCAACCAGTCCGTGCCGGAGGCCAGTCGCCATCTTCCTACAAATGGAAGTCTGCCTCGTCCTTCCACAGGTCGGCCTGAGACTGGCGTCTGCTGCATCTCTGCCCAAACCATTACCTGCATATGGTCTTTGCAACGACCCTGAGTGTGTGCCGCCCCCGTGCCCTCCCCCTACCCTCCGTCATTAGCCGCTCTCATCGGGCCCCCCGCCGACCGCGCTGGCAGGAAGGTGCGAGGTCCTCCCATCCGCCCATCCATCAACGGCTTTCTGGGGTGGCAGGAACCGGACTGACCACGAGTTGCGCCGACAGATACACGAGCTGAGATGGGTTGCCTCCCTCCCACCACCTCTACCTCTACTTGCCTCCGAGGCGCAAACCCCACTTTTGACCTTTTGAGGTTGCAGAGGGAATGGTCAGTCCGAGTCGGAACCGAGGTCGCGTGGAGGGGATGAAGGAGGAGCGAGAGTTTTGATCTGACAGCACGTGCCGACAGCTCTATAGTCCTGGTGTGGTTGAGTGGGTGTCGGAGTTGGAGTGGAGTTGTTTCCAAAGTCTGGTTTTGTGTGTCCTGCAGTTTTGAAGCCACAGAAACATTTTCCTTTCAAAAATTATTTTTCAAAACCCCTGAAATGTCACCCGTCCCATATTCTTCCATTTCTGTTAAAGAAAAATTTTTGAACGGATCTTTCTAAACACAGGAATAAAAAAAAATGAATGAAATGTTGCAGATGAACTGTCAATACTTTGTACACACCTCACTGTGATTATTTCCTCTTTCTCTCTACTTGTAATCGACAAAATATTTTCCCTTTTTGACTGGATGCGTGCGTCTGTGAGAAAATAAGACACAGACACGTGCATTACTCGCAGGCATGCTAACACACACACACACACGAGGAGAGGGGAATGAGGGAAAGGCACGGATGGAGTGGTAGGGTGAGAAGAGGGAAGGGAGAGAAGGAGGAATGGAGAGAGAAAGAGAGAGTGCCAGCCGGCCTCTATTACTCCCAGGTGAAGCATCAACTTTCTCGGCCTCCCTTTGCTTCCGCAGCAGTCCTGGAGGGGTTGACATTTCCTTCAGTGTCAAAGGTCAAGCGAAACTTTTGGCATGTGTCGAACGATTTTATCATGGCTTCCCAAATCGTCACTTCCGTAAACTGTCTGATTCCTGCGTGGGACGAGCTGCACCCGGGTGTCTGTCGGGTGACGCAAGTGGCCGGGTACCTTGGGGAAGAACTTGGCAGGCGATTGTAAAGTCATCAGCTCCACCCCGGGAGGCCATCACACGGGGAGTTCTGACATGGACACTGCCTCCACCACCCCGAATCCTCCAGTCGAGTGCGGGTGGCATGTAGCGTCCGATGTCACTGTTGTGAACTCTGTTACACCCGGGTTCTTGGTGGTCTGCGGAAAGTAACCCAAGATCTGTTACTTCTTCGTCAGTGCTGGTCTCTCAACAAGTAATCCTGTCAGAACTTTTAATAATAATAATAATAATAAACATTGGATCTGTTAAAGACCAACGTTGTCCAACCAATGTCAAGAAATACCGGGTATGTAGATTGGAAACTAAAACATGAAAATGTTCTGCCATGTTATTTTGCATATTTTATGTATTTTGTGGTGTTATTCTGTTTATGTTGCCATATTACAAACATGAGTTAACAAGTCACTATGTTTTCTTCTTTAGCGACGGTTTCCATCTTCTTGTATTTTTTTTTTCCTTTCTTTGTTGCTGGTAGTCTGTAGGGGCTCATTCATTCATTTCTCGCTTTTATTTTTATGTCTTTTATTTTGCTTCGTGACATGTCTCACTTTCTTCTTGACACAAGCTCATTGTTTTAGACTTTTTCTTCTGCTAATTACCACAGACTAGCAACAGAACCAACTTTAATTACCCGGAGCCAGATTAGTTATTTAGGAAAGTTTTCTTTTTAAAGCAGAAATACATTTCTTGGCAGGAAATCCTTGTTTGAAAGAAATTCAATCAGGCTGCTTATTTTTGGGGAAGTATGTAATCATATGTAAAACAACAAAGGGAAACAACAGTCACACGTTAGAGTTAGTGTTTGGGAATTCGTGGATACGGGAATGTTTCGGCTTTCCACAACAAACATTTCGGTTTTTATTTGAATGTGTAGCTGCGTGTGTCAGCCTCATTTGCTCCAGTACTCGATCAGATTTCGGCGAAAAGATTCCAGCGTGCTCTTAAGGTCTTTTATCAGCCCTGGGTAAGCCCCTAACCTCCCCTGTGGGACTGTGGGTGACACTAAACACTCGAGCTGTGGGACTGCCGTCATGGCGGGCGGAATGTTCCAGTAAACAGTTTGTGTGGATTGAAATGCCAGGGCTTGTCACTGTCCCGCCATCAAGGAAAACGGCAAAAACGGCGAAAATCTCGAAATGAAAAGCCGGGCAAGTAGCCGGGACAGGGGCCAGGACAGGGGCCAGGACAGGGGCAGGCCACTCGGGCCCACGTAACGACTCTGTCACATTTCCATAAGTATTTTCCACAGAAACCCCTTTGTGTTGCTGGGGACAGCGGTATCGAGTTCGAGTGAGATTAGTGGTGGTCCCTTGGTGTGGGTACAGGAGATGACAGGTTGCTACGACGACAGTTAACCCTTTCCATCACATGTAACGGTGTGTGGGAGGCAAGGGTCACTGATGAGTTCAGCTGTGGAATATTGTGGTGGCTAATATGTGAACTTTTATTTGTGTATAATGTCGATTTGTTCATACCTCTTAAGGGGGACATGAATAAAATGAATGTCTTAAAAGAGAAGTCTCAAAGGCGCATGCCTGCGTCAACCGGTTATATTTAATATTGCAGATGACTCATTGCTGCACGGTATAACCTCCCAGCTTGTCGCAAGCTCTTACGACGATGTGAACAGTGTCCTCCCCCTCAACCCCCCGCTCCTCGCAAGTCGTCTCCGTGCGAGTTGTGGTGGTGCGCCTGGTGCCGACAGGCTGGGTGGCACAGTCTACAGACACGTGGTGTCAGCCGTGTACATCGCGTGCGCCTGGAAACCTCGGGAATTCGTCGACACTCGGGTCGACTTCCAGCGAGTGGAAAAACCGATCTTCACGTACAGACACTCCCACACACAGCTAACACTTTTTTTACACTTTGCCAAACTCTTTTAAACTCAATATAATGTTGACATTAACAAATAAAAAAATTGAAAAGAACTTGTCTTTATATCTTTGTTAACCATCTTGTTAGAAATAGCACTGTTGGTATTCTCATTATTTGGTTAAATATATATGATAATTGCGCTTTTAACGACCTGTTCCGTCATTGTATAATATTGTTTAATTATGTTTCCTTCTTCAGGGCAATGACCCAAGAATAAACTGATGATCAATAGCTCCCTCCCTACCCCCCACGTAGTAGTTGAGGTTTTATTTGCTGGTGAAGGATGCTGGCTCACATTTCATTAGGAACTTCACTCAGTCATTTGGAAAACCAAGTACATACGAGGTCTTCACTCCGACATCGGATTCTTTAAACTTTTATTCATCTGCAAGAGTTGACTCTCATCACGGTTGCTAGCTCTGTGTGATGGACACCCGTAACATGTTTCATCCATCCATTAACATCATTCTCTAATCGTTATCACCATGTTCGCCTCACCATCACATCCACTACGGGGGCCCGACGTAGTATCGCTACGTCCTGTATACAACACCACCAAGTGCAGTGCGGCGACCAGCATGTTATCAAACTCTCCCTCCACCTACCCCTTACACCGCACGTGCATGGGGTAGAAAAGGGACGAGTCGGGTGTCACACCGTGTGTTGACAAAAGCCCACACCCGGGTAAACCCGAGGAGACTCAGGCTTTTGTGGCTGTCACGATCGTGTCGACGACGCTCAAGTTCTGGAGTATTTTTCACGCCTGGAGATCACCTGTGGCCAGAGGGTCTCACCTGATGATACCCGAGTGTAAACATTTCAATTGCCTCACTATAGCTCAAGCTGCGGCGACCGGCACCCTGGACAGACTTCACATTCCCTTCATCAGGTCGAGACAGTCCTGAAGTTATGAGACATACATTGATACACATTATTTTATGAAAACGGGGTGGGTCTTAAAATGTAAAGCTGTCGAGCTTTATACCCGGGTACTAGCGTAATGTTCGATGTGGATCTGAGGCTGGGAGACAGGCGATGATCTGGGTCTCTGACTGGCGTTCAGCTCGGGTGGCTGGGCCATGATCAGCACAGAAGGCAGGGCTTCTTTTGACTTCTGTTTGCTACCCCATCGCGCCCAACTCGCTGCCACCCGACCCAGTGACACGGCGCGCGAGCAGGGCCGGGGTGGGGAAAGGGTGGGGTGGGTCAGCGGGCTGGGCGCGAGCAGGGGGGTCTCACCGGTCTCCCAACACGACGGTCAGTCCCTGCCCCGCCATCTCCCTTCCTCCCCCACCACCTCCCCCGTGACTGCCTCCTACCTGGCGGAGGACAAGCGAGCGTTGGAATGAGATTTTAATTCACTTAGCAAACTCCATTCAGCGCGCGTGAAAGGCGTCTGTGCGCGTGACTGCGCGCACGATGGGTGCATCGTCTCGGGGAGCTGGGGGACACTGGTGACACCTCATCATTCTGGCCGCGCGGATCGTCTCGATTATCATGTCATTATTCTCCACCGCGGCGATAATCTGCGGAGCGCGACCACCCTACCCCTTTCTCTCTCTCTCTCCCTCTTCTCTCTCTCCTTTCTTCTGCCTCGTCTTGCTCTCCCTCTCGCCATTGCCTGGCGCTTGCACGTCCCACGGCTGCTCTTTCAAAGGCCACTTGGAGGGAGCCACTCATCAGTCGTGGGTGACAAATCTCAGGCCTGTGTTCGGTCTCTGTTTCCGGGGGGGACAGTGCTCCGTTCGCCGGCTGCATCGACAACTCTGCCAGTAAGATGCTTTATGTCTTCCTGCGACTGACGTCAGCACCAAGGCCCACCCGCCGTCGTCTTGGTTTCCAGAACTGGCAAGAGCCAGCACGTGCAGAGCGCCCAGGTTAGGGACCTCCGAACAGGCAGAGAGCTCACCCGGGGTAGCTGCGCGTGCCCCGCTGTGACTTTATCTCACCATGTGTCAGTTTTTTCCCCCGATTCTCGACAAGCTCGACGCCACTCGTCAAAACGAGCGGAATTTCTTCCTCAGTCGACCTATATAGTCCAGGCGCCCTGGAGCGAGATCATTGTCGTTGTAACCCAAACCGAATAATGAGCATCTTAAAGAATCCTTAGCTCTAGAACCTGCCAGAAGGGAGGTCCTCGGGAGAAGGTGATTGCGCAGTTTTACCCCCATCCACCACCAAAAAAAAAAAAAAAGAAAAAAAAAAACCTACAAAAAACCCCTAAAAAAACCCGAGTGCCCAAATGGCTCCCGGGCGGGTGGAGTGGAGACAGGCCTGGAGGACAGATGTAAGTAATGTGGTTATCGCCGTCTCGCGCGAGACGTCTCGAGACCTGAACCCGCCTCCGCCATGCTCGACTGAATCTGATTCGCGAACCCAACCTGAGAAAATTAAATTTACACGGCTATGTCAGCTGTGACGTGCCCGCCGAGGTTTTTTTTTTCTGTCTCCTTTTAACCCCTCCCTCCCACCGACCTCAACAGCTCTGCTCTTTAAACGCATCCGTGCCTCCCTTGTCTCTGCAAAAGCCATTCAGGGGTTAGCCACCGCACGTGCATTTCCGTCTCCCCCACCCCTGCTCCATCTGCTGTCGTGCACAGGAGGTCGGGTGGCCGTGTCGGGAGCAGGCAGTCAGAGGGGTGCTGCATCACCCGCTACACAAATCAGACGAAAACAATCAGACCTCGATGGTGGCATCTGAAGTCGGTGACAAAAGTAACTGGTGAAAACGGGGCTGCTGCTGCTGCTGCTGCTGCTGCTGCTGCTGCTGCTGCTGCTGATGATGATGATGATGAGGAGGAGGAGGAGGAGGAGGGCGTTCAAGCTATGTTAACCAGCAGCTGACAGACTTTTCATCGACGTCCTCAAACGGATCGTCACAAAATGAGAGCAGCTCTAGGCACGGCCACCAGTATACCAAACCTTGTATTTTTCTCAGTCTGTCGGTTCACGTGACACTACTGAAAATGAGGGTCGTAAAGAATCCTCAACTCTAGAATCAGCCAGCAGTAGTGTCCTCAGGTGCTCGCACAATTTAAAAATAAAACAGCTTTGGCATCCCCGTTTGATCACATCACCGTGACGGTTACAAAATTCTGCATTAAACAGTAGGAACTTTATTATGTCTTCCGGATGTAACAAGGATGAGAAGTGATAGCTTATCACATCTACCCTTATTTAGTATTCTATACACAGAATCCCTCGTCATGCGACTTTGGTAACCGCGAAAACGGAGATCTTGACCTCTTCCCAAGACAAAGGTGAGGACGGCGCCAAAGGCTCGATGTCGAGAATGCAACAGACTTTGTGTCTCAAATACTGGGAAATAATATCTTCTGATGAATTACACTCACTATTTGAAGAAAATACTTGCAGTAGGTTAGCCTTTAAGATTGAAACTTACAGTAGGACAAAGTACGAACATGGATGAGTGCGAGAGGACGAAGAGGCAAACCAACCAATGACAGGACGAGTTTCATAACCTGTGGGTCACCCTCTCCTACTTGTATCAAACGTCCCTAGTTCTGCTTCAGAGAATGTGTTTGTGTACATTTATGAACGCGTGCGCATACAGACTAGTACATTTTGTGTACGCAAAAAATAAAAATAAATAAAAATAAAAATAAATGACCTGCACAAAACACACGGAAGAGCCTTTGTTGTTCTCTCTGATCATCCTTCAGACAAATACCTCGCTCTCTTCCAGTCATCTGAAGCATTCGGAGTTGCTGTTCTTGTAATAATGCTCGCTCCCGTTGAATGAGAGCCTAGCATTATTGTATCAGCAAAAAACCTCAGAAGCAGGCGGTTCTGCAAGCATCATCCGCACTTCAATCACGCATCCCACGAATAGCTCGCATCATTCGTACTTGAATCAGAGCGACAGCGGAAGTCGACTGCAACTACAGGCACTAAAAGAGGAAACCAGAACCCGTGAGACAAAGGTTGGCCAGGGGAAGATGAGGCTGGCAACACTGCACTACAGTGACGTAGGAGTGTCTGCAGTCAACACTCGCCACCCGCGGCCACCCCGCCCTCTCCACAGTCCGCCTGCAGCTCCAGTGGAGACCAGGCGGGGAGGAACTGGGGACAGTTCTTGGTTAACCACTTCCTTTCTGCTGCATTCAGAAGGAGGCTGTCTTGGCTTGAAATGTAATGCCCAAAAAAGCTGGCCAGGCACTTCAGTCGAGCGAGCGGCGGTCGAGAGTTTCGGCGTTGGCTGAAGAGCGTTGAAGAGGGCGTTGAAGATGTTGCCAAGAGCCACCCGTCATCCAGCAAGAATAAGTTGAATATCGTTGTCCAGAGTTGACCTCGTGACTACCGATTAGGCAAGACATCAGCCAAAGAGAGTGGGTGGGCGGAACAAGAAACCGTTTACATCATGCAGGTTTCTAGACCGGCAAAAACTTCAAGAACGTCTTTCTTTCTTTTTTTTCTTTCTTCTTTCTTTCTCTCTTTCTTTCTTTCTGCGACATTTTAATTTCCGTTGCGGCCAACGCTTTTCCAATAAGCAGAGCCAAGGCAGATCGAAATGTCAAGGAATTGCTTGTGAAAGTTTGGAGTGCACACGTCACTTTAGGGGACTGGCATTTCAAGCAGGAGGACATCCCTAACATTTTTAACGGGGATGGGAGGTCATCGTCTTGAAAATGTTAAAAATAGGAAAAATGAGTCTCCTCCAAATCTCTTTATCTGCTCCTCAAAAAATACTTTTCTTAAATTTATTATTGCACTTTACAAAAACTGATTCTGGCTTTAAAAAAATAGTTGGAAAAGAAATAAATGAGAAAGGGTCAGCATTACTGTAGTGATTATTATGATGATATTTAAAATTTTTCAATGGGTAACCACCTCATTGACCACTACACCTCAGTGACACCTCTGTCCTTAGTGACCACTACACCTGTGACCACTACCCCTCTAAAAGCAACGGTCAGAGAGCCAGAAACAGCGGCTCAAGGATCCAGCAATAGGCTACTAACCTGCGAAACCAAAGAAAAGGATATTTCAAGCCTCCTCTTGAATCATAGAGGGCGCTTCTCCCGCGCATGCGCGGTGATATCGCCTCTTGAGGGCAGACGACGAGGCTGTAATGGCGGCGCTGTAGAAAGTCGCTGTGGCCGGCGGCGAGAGGCACTTGCCCGGTCCCCGCGCATCTCACGCGCTGTTCCAGAAAAGAGAAAAAGGTCTCGTATGCCTTTTCTTTTTGAAGCCCATAATGGACCCCGAATGCGCGTGTTTGATGTGAGCTACAAACGGATCCTCCTGGTATGTTAATGAGAGCAAATAAAGCGGATATGACGTGAAAGAGGGGAGAAAACTTCCGTCCCTGAATGGAAATCGATGCAAAGTTTCACCTTGAAGCACATTAAAATGTTGTGCTTTCTGTGTGAGTGAACAAATAACATTCAGTTACTTCTTATCTGATGTTGCAATTTTAAAGAATCTTAATTTTGCTTTCGCTGGATATGTTTTTTCCCGAAAGTTTTCATTTCTTTTTTTTTTTTTTTTTTTTTTTTTGGTGTGGCGTTCCTTACTGTCCTGCCGTGTCTCCTCCACTCCCCTCCCCGCCCACACTCCGTGTCGCCAACCCGCTCCTCCTCCTCCTCCTCCACCTCCTCCTCCTCCTCGCAGGAACGAAGGCAGAGGAGGTGTCAATTCCTTATTTCAAAGAAGCGTCAGTCCTCGAATTTTCTCGCGTGATCTAATCGGCTGAGAGAATCTCGTTGGGCTCATGTTTATTTTGCATGGACAAGGAAGCAGGGGGAGGAACCGGGAGACAGATGAAGGAAGGGGGTGGCCAAGGGGAAGAGAGAGAGAAGCACGAATGAAAGCAGAGAGGGTAGGCAAATGAGAAACTACAGGCTAAATGAAGCGCAGGCGCTAAAAGTTCAATCATTCGATGAAGTAGACGCGTCAGTGGTCGGAGGAAGAAACAAGTTCGGGGGAAATATTAAATTAAGTACAAGAAAAACTGCAGTGTCAAAGTCTCAGATTAAAAAATTAAGCTTTATTTGACAGAAAAGACGAGAGACACGTTAGCTCAATATGAAAAGGAAAGGTAGAGGTTCTCTCGCGTCTACAGCAATGTTAAAATGAATTTTTGTTTAATAAAAAAAAAAAATTAATTACCAAACTTTGATGGGAAAAAACCCTCAGTTTATGAGATTCCGCATATGCACGTGACAACTCCCACCCGGATGAAGACGTGACGAGACGTGACGAGACGTGACATGAAAGCAGCCTCGCATCGTGAGATATGAGCTCTCTCCCATTAGTTGCAGCCTTTAGCAATATGAGTAATAAGAATTTTCGTAATTATTGTGATTAATTTTGTAATAAACTAATTTCACAGCTATGTTCAGTCCACTTGCCAACAACACACACCTTAATATTCGGTGTGGGCGATCCTGTGTATGGAGTGGGAAGAGATAAATGTCTTTATAAAAAGATGCTTCATCTCAGTGAAGCAGAAGCAAACAACAACAATAATAAAGGGACGCTTCAGCTCTAAATAAATAAATACAATTCTTTCTCTCGCATTTTCATGGTGTTTACTTTATGACATCACTTCCAGGGTGTATTGGGGTTTGTTTCATGGAAAATGATATTCAAAGATCAGAAACGCATTTTGTTTTGTTTCGTTGTTTTTGGTTGTTTTTTTTGTTTTTGTTTTTTTGTTTTTGTTTTTTTTTTGTTTTGTTTTGTTTTTTTTTTTTTTGTTTTTTGAACCTTCTCTTTAAGAGAAATCTTGCTTATTGCATTTTCTGTTAGTAATTTGTTTGGCTGAAACTCTATGTTGTGAAAAAGATTGTTCATTTATCTGTAACCACTTTTTTTCTGGATTAAAACTGTCTTGCTTTGATTCCTGCCCGGATTGTCTGTTGTGGTGATACTTTGACAGTAAGTTAGTTAAAGATTATTTTGTGCCACTGTGTGTCCTATAGACATGGTGCCAGGTAGTGGTGAGCACAATTTCTTGTTTCCTGTAGAATGTTTTCTGTTGGAATTTCTAAAATATAAGGTAACGACCCAGCGAGCCTTGATTTTCGTGCATGCATTCCCAGCATGACATCTGTGGTGAGTATTCACTCGTGGCTGAAGTAGTGGTGTGAGAGATGTGTGGGTTGTGAGAAAGATCCATGCTCGCTTTAAAGATTCCCGTCGGCAAAACACGTGGCAACAGCTGGCAACGCCGGCTGGAAAGAGGGAATCCAAAAAAAAATAAATAAAACAATAATAATAAAAAATTCTGCTTATTACCCATATAGAAATTACGTTTACGCATCGGCATGCTTTATGTCATCTGTGAGGAGGGCGGGTACGTGGTTGCGGTCCAAGAACCGTCTGCATGTCAGGTAAATATTTCGCTATCAGTGGGAAAAAAAAGGTTTGCTTTATTGCGCGTGCTTTTAAAATGTTTGGTGGGAGGTGCTGAGGGATGGGCTTCTGTGGTTCATGGGAAGCTTCGCTGGCTTCCAGAGCGGCAGACCGCTATTTCTCTCGCCGAGCGGCGGGACCCGCCTTTGAAGAAGCCTTTCAGGGGAGACAAGGCCGGCGCACGACGGTCCCGAGGGAGGCATCATTATTTGGTTCGGCGAAGTTACATTGAGCCCAGGACCACCTAGGTCGACGAGGCTGTCGTGGTAAGGCGTCTTGAGTCCTCCCCCAGCCCTGGAAGTGTAGACAGGATGTAGTCGGTCACTGGCACCGGTTAGTAACAGCAGTGCATGTCTGTAGAGACAAGATGGAGTCGGTCACTGATGTCATTTACTAAGATCAACTTATTATATATACTCTTTGGCAAGTTCAGGGGAAAAGAAGCGTGCACGTGCTTTGGTGTGTGGATATCTGCATGCGCCGACGGTGTGAGAGGGCAAAATAAAGACAAACCAACAGATTGAAAAAAAAAAAAAAAGACAGAGACCACGACATTTATTTAAATAATTTATTTTAATTGTAAAAAAAAAAAAAAAAAAAAAAAAATGGACGCTCAAATATTACGTTCTCCACTTCTTCTCTTCTGATCTTTTTCCTGTCCCTCTTCCTCTCAAGCATGCACGCACCCACACACTGACACACGCGCCTGCACTACGTCACTCCATGTTCCACTTCGCACTCGCAGCGTGAGCGCTGTTTACAGTGGGCGCCCGAGCGAGGGCGCGCGAACACGCTTGACTACGCAGCGGGTAGATCCACCTTCGCTGATTTATGCTCACGCCTCAGCTGGCACGCGCGTTTTGCCGGTAACGGGCCTGCGCAGCACGGGCACGCGGCGAGGAGGGAAGTGAACCTGGACACCGCGGACATGAAGGGAGGGAGGAGACCACACAAACTCCGTGTAAACTACTCTCTCTAACGCACACACACACACCTACAAACACACAAACACACAGGCACACTCTTCCAAATACATATCTACTCACATATAAACACACACACACGTACACACACAAATATACAAACTCATCCACACATACTCACAACACGCCTTTATGTGCACAGACGTATGCAAACACTTCAGGCGCGCGCACACACACACTAACGCGTGCGTACAGGTACAAACGTGCGCGCCAACAGCCGCTCAGCCCTCAACATCTGCCGAGCACGTGCAGCACGCGCGGTGAGAACTATAAACAAGGCCGCCTCTCTGGACTCTCTCTTCCCTCATCGTTTCGGTATTGTGAAAGTCATCTGTCTGCTCTCGCCTCGCAGCCCCGCAGCTCCTGCCGGCCCCAACCACCGCCGTTCCTTGACGCCACCAATGGGGCGTGGACGACCTGTGTCTCTCCTCTCGTCCTGCTCTCTGTAGGTTGTCAGGGGCAAATGGCGGGCTGTGCAAGGGAGGCCACTGTCTACTTCTTTCTCCCTTCCCTCTTACACTCGCAAGCAGGGTTCTTTGCCAGGAGATTCAAAGAATGAGAGAAAGAAAAAGAAGTCGGTGTCTTTGTTGTTTGTTTCATTGCCTGCATCGTCGTCATTGTCCCTCGTGTCATCTTTGACGTCTTCGTGTTTCCAGGGTTGAGTTGCTTATAACTTACACAAGTATTGTCCCTATGTTTCTTGTTTCTGTTCAACCGTCCAGTCTCGTCTGCTGTTGCCTGTCAGTCCAAGACCTGCTCGGGTTTGTGTTGATGTGGGGACTGGCTCAATGATTTATTAAATAGCAAAGGTCTGACATCTTGTCTGCTGGCATCGTAGTGCAAGGCCTGCAGGTCACCGCCACTACTGTGAAAATCGTAATGTCCGCGGATCACATCTCGTCACTGGTATTCGTGTTTTCTCTCCTTCCCTTCGATAAAGAGACATTTTTTCCCCACACATACCAATCATTCATGGAGCTCACAGCTGTCGACGCTGTAAACACACAAACACACAGATATCAAACTGAATGCTTTTCTTTCCCATATTTTATGTCAGTTTCTTCACACCTCTGATGCGAAAGACTAAATAAAATCAGTGAGGTTTGAAGTGAGAACCTGTCACTGCCGGTGAACCGAGGGTTAACACCTGTGTGATGTGGTGTGACCCAGGTAACAATGGTCACGTGTACATGTGCAGCTCACCTTACTTCCGCCGTTGTTGTCAAGCTATAGTTCACATTACGACTAATTATATTATTTAATTGACTTATCATTATTTTATCTCCGATCTTGACTTTCTTTACTTCTGTGTGGACCTACGTGTGTCGTTTGTTTGTATTACTTTTTACATCACATTATAATCTCTTCAGTCACATTATAATTTTTAAAATTATTATCGATTTGAATTTTTTCCTTTGATCAGTGTGACTAATTTTACCCACGTAAAAATTTTAAACAAAATATACTCCTAATAATTTTTAAAAATCTATTGAGATTAGTTGAACGTATTTCATTGTTAATATTCGTTTTTTAAAAACTACAATTTTAGATAATCATTTTCGGAAGGAGGAACAAGTACACTTAAAAAATATATTCTGCAGGAAGGTTTGACACATCTGCTTTCTATCCCTAGTACTGACTGCTGGAATCAGACTTTCATCGCTTCCAGTCTCGTCAATGTCTTCAATGTCGTCGTCGTCGTAAGAGGACCTGCGAGCCGCTTGACATGAAGTCCCCGTCAGCTCACCACCATCTTGGTTTCTCTCATCGTCTGGAACCTTCCGCCAAACTCAAGCGCCGCGTGTTTACAGACAGCTCCGATGGAGCCACGAGTGTATGAAATGAATGACTGTTGTTATTTATTTACTTTTTTTTTTAACACATGGGACGAGGAGCCGGGAGAAGAGGGAGAAACCGAATCATAGGCAGTGTGCAAGAGTAATATTTCTTTTGTCTGTTTGCTGTTTCGGTTATGATAAGGATGTGGCTATGTCAGCTAGGTAGACGCCGCGTGTTTGCTCAGTAAATACATGTTGTTGTCTTCCGTAACATGGTCTGATGAGAAGCCAGACATGGGGTGAGAGGTGATCGTTTTATTTCGCCGTAATGGAGTTTAAGGTGAGGGGTTAGCTGTAAAGGTGAGTTGCAAAACACACTTCAGGAGCTTACGGGACTGTGATACGCAAACTGTGAATGCCGTGGTTAGAGCCGCTTCCTCCACAACGGAGGAGAGTGGAGGAGGGAAGCTGGGATGGGTGGGTGGGCAGGCAGGCCTTGTAGGGAAGCATGGGGGAGAGGTGGAAGTGAAAGGTGCGTGGATTGTTTATGACAATTGTTGTGACAGGACACAACCAGACAACATTGGTGTCATGGTTAACAGGTGGAGGTGAGGGGGAGAAATTAGGGTTGATACTTGTCACCTGAAGCTGGGCATTCCCCCTACTTCCCCTCCCACTCCCCCACTGTCAGCCCCCCTCGCTCACCCCTCACACACCAGCGGGAGCGTTTGTTGTGAGTAAATAAGAGGAGTTTTCTCTGTCAATCTATCTACTCCGCGCCCCGCACACTGACCGGGGATTCCCCGCATTACTCGCGGCGGCGCCATGTTCCCCCGGCCTGGCATTGTGCTGATGGAGCGAGTGGTGGTAGCATCATGGCTGATAGTTGTCTTTCTAAATCTTGAGGTCTTTTCTGGTCAACAAACCATTCGTTACCTGTTCAAGTGGTAAGAACGTAAAAAAAAAAAAATGAAATGCTGTTACAGTTGTTTTGTTTGCTAGGAACTGCAGTCGTCACGTGACCTTTGTTTGCATACTGACATCATAACGGTGAGTACTGAGAAGTATTAAATTCAGTTTTAATTAAAATATACAGTTACTGTCACTTTGTGAGGTTTAGTGAACTGAACTCTCCATGAAAGAAAACTGCGATCGTGTCATGTCTCCCAGGTGAGACACAAATTATTTCAGGTGTAAACATGTCGTGGCTACCAGGTGAAACAACAATTACTAGACGTGTAAACAAAACTTTGTCCAAACTCGGTGAAAGGAAAGTGGGATTTTAATGCGAGATCAAGCAAAATGTACATATACTATAAATGAAGAAACACAAATACATTCTCTAAAACAGTTTGGAGCAGAGTGTACACATCAGCACTGAACATTCAATTGTACTAGCTAACATATATATAGTATACTGTCAAGACTAGACACCAGAGCATGCCTCAAATAATTCGGGCCTCATACTGCTGACAAAGGAAACAAAAACAGTTTGGCGATGGTGTCAGTCATCATCATCATCAGCATCAACATCAGCAGCAGCATTCGTATTTGAAACGTGAAACAGTCACAGTTATGACTTGTCACTAAGATTATATCTATACCATTTGTTTAGTAAATGAAAACAAATTATAAAAGCTTGTGTGTGTGTGTCCGTACGTGTGTGTAGGGGATGTATGATGTTTGTGCGCGTTATCAGTCGCTGCGTGATCATCAGAGCACATGCACGCGCACACAGACAGAGAGAGAGAGGGAGAGAGTGTAAGAAAAATTCTGACAGAAACAAAACATCCCTAAAGCTGAGAGACTGTAAGCATCTGCAAGAAGACTACAACAACAACTATAAATCTCCGCATGTTTGCGGGGCCTTGTAAGCAGCCCCTAGCCTTGTGACAGCCTGACCCGTTAGCCTGCCCCTCATCAGCTCGTCGCCTCGACTGTATCATCGCCCTCGTGCTCACCCTCCGTCTGGCAGGACAGCTGTGTGGCTGGCTATGGCAAAAGTCTGAAACGCGAAAGTATAGAAAAAAAAAATTCGAGGTTGGGACAAGGATGGCAGAGGGACCTAGCGCTGAAAGGTTAGAGGATAGAGAGGTAGGGGGCGCCACTTTACGAGAGAAAGCTATGCGGAACATACATTCACCTGTCGGCAGGACCCGCCCTGAGTTCTCACCGGCATGTACAGACTTGTCCACTGCTACTCTTGAGGAGAGAAACGCTATCCATTTCTCTCACACTACACATGCACATGCGCACATCAACTCGCAAGCACGCACATCTGTTCAAAAATGGATTAAAAAAACTAAAGTCCTCATAGTCATAGGGGCAGTGACTTGAGAGTGGTTCACCGTGCCTAGCCCACTCTAAGTCTTTTCATAATCGAGCGTTCACCGGCTGGGTGGGTAACGGGTGAGACGTTTCTCCAGTCACAACCACAGCAACCATTTACTCCAATGTCACGAGTAGAAACCACTTAGGAAGTATATCCAGTTCAAAACACAAACTGAAAAAAATGATGCCAAATATTACATGGGTGAGATAACAGAAATAATAATTATTTTCATTAGGATAATCTCCCTTGTTGTAGAGTTGGTGCAACTTTTTCTTGTTATTGTTCTTGCCACGTTGATCCACTGAAAATAAAAATTGTTCGTTGACCTCACCGGCCCACACACCGGCCCACACACCGGCCCACATACCGCTCAACTTTCAAATCACTTAAGTTCACAATGCGATCAGCATCTCGCGCGCAGACGAGGCAAGACAGCGCCCTCTAGAGCCTCTCAGCTTGACTGAGGACAGAAGGAAGGCCAGCGCTGACAAAAGGACGGTGAAGGTATCCGCTTGGTAAAGGAAGAAAAAAGAAAAAAAAAGCCTCATTGATTGCTCGCCCCTGACGCTGCCTTCGCGCGACGTCGCCGGTAGAGGGCGACACCTGATCGTCTCTGATCACGTGACAAGGTTGAGCCTCAAGAAGAGGTTTCGAGCGACCACCCACCAGCAGGGAAGACATCAGGCTCGCGGCTGGAAACCCCGGAGTCGAAGAACAGCTTTCTTTTTTTTTTCTCCTTGATCGATTCCTGGACAGGCACTCCAACTTTCCTGTCGGTAATCTTCTTACACTCGAGTTAGTTCGGAGGTAACAAGTTCCGTTGACACATAGACGCCGATCCCTCTAAACCCGTCCTTCGTACGTTCCCCACATGGCTGTCAGATGCTGGTGAGGTTGTCCTGGTCCTTGCTGTGCATGGCTGTACAGACAATCAACATGTTCACAACACTCCCACCTTCCTGTCCATGTGTCCAGAGGACAGCTGCAACAGAGGCTCGGATCTTCTTAACCACTTGGAAGCGATTTGTATTCATGTTAAGTTTGTATTTGAAAATTTTTCGAGACATAAATAATTTTTAAAAAATCACAAATTCAGTTAACAACAAAGTACCGTAATAGCCATCAATAAAATAATGGATTCTTTACTCTAAAATCTTATTTACAACTTACAATGAATCAACATCAACTTAAGAACCATTCATTGAGATTGGGTTTTGTAACAATGAAGCTACCGGGATTTCATTCTCCATACCCTTTCCATTTCATAAAATTGTTATTTAATTAATTGTTATTTTGTTGTTGTGCTCGGTGAGAAAAAGAATCATCGAGGATTAAAAATGATTCCCCACAACCCCCACCACACACACACCTGTGACCAAGAGGCCAAAAGGTTTTGGGTGCTGGACAAGAGTAGGACACTGGTGGAGAATATTAAAAGCAAATCCAAGTCCTTTCCTACGGTCAACATTGAACATCCAGTGTGTCACAACCAGACCACAAGCTACCTTGGTGACCCCAGGTTGACCTGTCGTGCAATGGATGGCGGAGATCGAACTTCGTCATGACCTGCTCGCAGCGTTTGTCAACTGGCGTCGTCGCTTGTGCTCGCCAGCTGCAAAAAAGAAATAAACAAAGAAAACAATATGAACAATGATGAAACGTGAAAATCATAGACGAACAACAAAATCACAAACTAAAAAAAGAAGAAAGTAGACAGTGGTGAGAAAGGTCAAGTACCCTGGGAACAAGAGAGTTAGTATTTGGACGTGAAAAGACTCTTCACGACAAAGTTGGAAGTAAAGCGACTCGACACGATCACGGGGGATCTGGGTGGGCAACGGGTACCGACAGAAGGAGCAACGACAGGGCTTCCATTCTTTGCACAGGTACAGTGCAGTGAGCAGGTCTTGTAACAGATTGCTACACACTGTAACAGATTGCTACAGTGCCCGGCGCCAGACCCTCCCATGCACCTCTTCACGCCCTGTTCTCACGGTCTTTGTAAGGAGGAGTCTCAGTCGGAAGGCTTGGAGAGTGGTTGGGTGGGACAACTCGCACGATGCAGTCATTTCTGTGACCGGGTGGGGCATTATTATTTGTATTGTTGTTGCTGTTGCTGCTTCTGTTAGAAAGTGGAAGATGCATTTCCGGCCGTTTCTGGGTCGTTGGGTGCTGATACGACTGAACTACCTTCACGGTCTAACGAACATCTTTCTTAAAAAGAAACCTATTTCAGATAAAACATACACGGACAAACAAACACTAAGCAGGCAGACAAGGGTAGGTAATACTCGGCATGTGGCGCGGTCTGTATCAGCTTGTGTCCCCTTGCGACTGTCTCCCTATTCCCCTACACGTCCTGTCAACATCCGACTTGTGGAAAGCACGAGACGCTCTCTATTATTCACGTTCTTCAGACGCTTACCCTGGGTGCATATGAGGCTAGGCCACCCGGCACTCACCCTTGTCCCCGCATCATCAGCTGGGATCTTTCTCCTGTCGTACGGAGAGGTAATCCGCCACCCGGAGCTAACGAGGTGTTTGCGCGGATGTAATCGGGTAGAAAAGGGGTGGGTACTCACAGAGTGACACGGCGCGTTAACTACGGGGTAGGTTTCTCCAGCTACCGTATTCCTTGAAATTACCCAGGAAAGGCGTGTCTCCTTTTATTAGCATATTTTCTCTTTCTAAAAGAGATTGACACACACAGGTTTCAAAGGGTGGGATCCTTTATTTGCGCAAGTTCACGGTGGAACCATTATGACCCCAGAGTGATGTGGGTGCTTTAGAGATACAGACCCAGGAACATAATAGATATCTCAAATTATTCACATGTGTATCTACTGTGTGCGCCACTTTGTTCTTCAAACCGGAAATTTGTTTCTAATTCGCTAATCTTTAGCTGAAGTTTTATTTTAAATCATGTTAATTCAAACTAGAAAGATAAACAGACAGGAAGAAGGAGAGACAGAGGAGGTAGCAAGGCTTTAGTATTTTGTGTATCTGTGAAGTATATCATGTTTTATTTTTTGGTTAAACTGTCATCCACTAACAGGTCACGGGTATGAGTGGTAAGGGCATGTGCACCAAGCAGGCGGGGAAACAAGATCCAGTGTATTGCCTTTAGTCCTGAACAACATAATTTATCTTCACGGACAACAGGGCCTATCGGCATGCCTTCCGCCATCAGAGAGTATTGCTGACTTTCACTCAAGCGAATAGGCAGACATACATCCACCCCACCACCCGACACACACACGGAGAGAGAGAGGGGTTCGGGTACCGCACTTAGTGAGAGATCCCTTGGGGTTATTTTCTCTCCACCGTGGTCCAATCCCATGTCGAATACTGTGTTCAATACACTTTTCTGTATTCAGAATCAGGTCCAGTCCATGAATTCCAAGAGCAAGCCACTCGTTTCGCCGGGTATAGTGGACGGCATGGGAGGGGCAGATTGATTGCGTCCCCTGCTGGTGTTGCCGCAAGTGGCACCCCCTTTTTTTTAGTTTTGATTGGCGGGGTTCAGAGGTTAACGAGTTAGTCTTTTTGTGGGCAAAGCGCCGACTACTGTGCACAAAATCCCGCCCGACGGTTTCTATACTGCAGCCTGACACTTCAGAAGTTGAACAAATCCTGTCGCCATGTACGCCCAATAAAGGGTGGCTGGGATGGGTGGTTAGGTGTGGTGAAAAGCCGAGCGCCGGGTATGGAATTCCGCGCTGAGTGAGACTGGGAGGACGCCCTGGCACCCGGGTGCAGCTTGCGTCTGTCTTTGTTGTTTATCTGTGTCTCCCAATGCTCATTTTGTTGTTTCGTCTAATGACATTTTGATGATGTCTTTTGGTCATAGAGGGAAGAACTCCCAGCATGCAGCTGAGCACGTGATGTGCGTACGTCATCTGCTCCCTCGCAACTTATGAATTCAGGGAAAGGGGTGGCTTGGGTTAGGATTATGGTGAAGGGTGAGTGAATAGAATTCAGAATTAAGCTTAGTGTTTTATTAGGATTAAATTAGGTCCGGGTAATCGAGCAGAGTATATATTTTTAGAGAAGTGGGTAAATGTGTGAGATTGCGCATGCGCTGTTCAGCTAGAATAACGATAACAAAACTAAGCAAGAAACTTCCAAAAATTTCAATTTATTTATTGTAACCTAATGGTGCACGTCGTGTAGACATTATACAGCACAAATGTTGACTTCTTTAATATTCCAAAAAAAAAAAAAAAAAAACCTCAAGGGGGAAGGGGAACTGAAGGTGTGATCGATCTCACTCAACATCGAGAGGAAACAAATCGAAGAGCAACATGGCGACTGAGATATTTAGTTTCATTTTGTTTGTGTATGTTTGTGTGTGTGGCGTCTGTGTCTCAAATTATGAAATCAACAACAGCTTTATTTACTAAACAGTTTCGACCATCATATTTGCCCAGTTTATTTACAAGGTCTTGAAAAATTTGGTGTTCGTTATTTTTTCCTACGATTAACTCGATCTCCACTATTGTTCCCCAGCTACATCGTCCACTAAACTACCCGCTGAGAATAAAGTTTGTGCAGGCCTACCCAGAGTTTCTAAACGTGGGATTTCAGCCGTAACTTGAGGGTAGCTGATTTACCTAGTTCGGGTAGGATAACGGGTGGGTAAACATGCTTCAGGAGCACAAGCCTAGACAAGCATCATGGTGGAAAACAGGAATTTTAGGTAGGCTGGAAGAGGGTAGGAAGGTAGCAATACTGTTTTACATCATCTCTGCTACATTGCTCACAATATCTTTCGTACTGTTTTTAATTTCTGGACAGCAACGGTTTTAAATATATAACCAGCTCTGGCTTGGAAAATGTTTTAAAAGTGGCAATTAGGTCGTGCGGGTTAGTTCCATTTTCTTCTAAACTATGCTAAACCCACATAATAGACAGTTTCTTACAAATTATTATCTTTTAAAGTATTTGTATGGTCAACATATTTATTCGTAATCATTTGTTATTTTAGGAACAATTAAATGTTTGAACTTTAAAGTTTGTACAAAAGACAAAACGTGTTCTGAGTGTGTAAACTAAAACTTCAGTCAAGTTTGACTTTTAAACACACTGCTTTGATGTTGATAAAGTTCTTCGTGTCGAGCACACATTGACAACAGTGTACGCAAAATCCACTTTTCATTTCTTCTCGAAAGTCCTATACCTTTTCTATTTCCGGTGCTTTTACTTGTAATACTTGACCTTTCGTGTTTGACCTTTCGCCGAGACACAGACGAGCACTAAGATGGCGGGTACAAGCTCAATCCCGACATAACGGCATTCGCAAACGCTCGTTTTTTTTTAAAAAAATGAAAGCCCCCGATCTCTTGGCAATATTTGAAGCGGGGAAAAATACTCCAGACGGCCAGAATGAAAACAGAGCGCTGTAGGGGGGGAGGTAAGTTTCTCTTAAACATATGGCGCGCGCCGATTTGCGGTCACGTGACGGGGCGCGATCAGGGGATTATCTGGCTTATCGTACACAAGTACAAACACAACAACAAACACACCGCTCCTTCCAACCCTCATTGCCTCCGACCGCACACGACGCCAGCAGATATTGGTACAGCGGCATCTCAATAAAACGTCAGGAATATGACATGATGGCGCCGGCCCCCCTACCCCACCAAAAAAAAAGAGGGGAAGAGGAAAGGCCCGGTACAAGGATGGGGCCCTGGCTGGGGGTGGGGAGGGAGGAATGGTGACGGCAAAAGAGGATGAACAAGAGAGAAGCTCAGAATCCTGTCGGTGAACAGGTTAACACATCCCTAAGTGGATGGGATAACCGAGAGAGATATTATCCAAGTTGATGGGGTACCCAAGAAGACTTAATGGGATGACGTGGATAAAACTTGTGCAGCAGTGGCAGTGCTCACACCATTAAAATGTTTACATACTTGTTTTTTTTAAAAGCATTGTTGCAGAAAAATGCTCTGTAATTTAAAGAAAACAAAGCTCTTGGTAAAAGAAAAAACAAACAAGGAAGAAAATGTAAATTCCTTCTGGTTGTGTGTGTGTGTGAAGGAAGGAATATATCACAAATACTTAATATCGTGGAGTCGTTTCCAGTTACCATATTTAATTAAACAACGAAGCCAAGGGGTAACTAGGGACAGGAGCTTCTCTTACCACCGGTGAAAGAAGGAAGTGAATGTTGGTGAAGAATATGAAGTATCCCTCCGCAGGTTTAAAAAGTCTCGAGTCTTCAGAGATTAGCTAGTCACCTGTCAACAATTTAACTATCACACCTGAAAGACAGTAGACTATCATCCAAGTGTCATACCAAGTCTCAATAGATGAAGATTTTACAGAATTATTTTGTTTTGTTAGAAAATACTGCAAAGGTCTTAACACGACAAAACGTCTCATGGGAAAAAATCTTCAAAGTTTAAAATGGATTCAGGGTACAAGAAAAGTCCAGACCACTTTTTGTGTTAATAATTTCTTCCACACCATCTCCACGAGAATAACTAAGAAACTGGCGATAGGTCCAGAGTAAGTAGACATACATGTACATTTGTGTCAGGAGAGGACTCACTAGCGTGGACATACTGAGTCCACAAACCGTTTGATATTTGACAACAACAATATATTAACAGAACATGATCTCTCATTTCACACCTATCCACCCTGATAATATTTGACAACAACAATATATTGAGAGAACAGGATCTCTCATTTCACACGTATCCACGCTGTCGAGTTAACAAAAACTCAAACTTGCTCGAGTGTTTTCTGTCACCGAAATGATGGCGATACATATCATAAACACACTGCCCGGGCTTCTTTCCGTCATTCGCTCGTAAATCTACAACAATCTGGTCCGGAAATGGGTAGAACGGGGGGGAGCCGGGTGGGGAGAGCGGGGCTGGGGTGCATCCCGATGACAGATGATCCCGCCACCACACCCACGGCGGTGGCCGTTGGCAGGCCATGGATGGGTTTAGCAGACGTGAATTGGCACTGCTTTCCCGCCCTTGCGTGTCACGTGATAGTGCTGTTGTCATTCTTGTCTGTCACGCGCGGGAGCGGGCGGGGCCTCATTTGCTGCACGTGCAGTCAACCATCCGGGGCTCTTGACAGTAAGAATGTGTGCGCGTTTTCCATATGTGTCCATTATTGCTGGCATCGGGCTGATGGAGAGAGTGAAAGCCAAAGAAATGAGTGGACAAAATGAAAATCACTGATTAGTGTGAAGCATCCCCGACTGGACCCTTTGTGATTCGGTTCTGACGGCTGGCTTCAATTACTTTTCATATACTTGAAGCAAAAAAAAAAAATAAATAAAAAAAATAAAATAAAACAACAACAATAACAACAATAACAACAAAACAACAACAACCAAAACAAAACAAAACAAAAAAAAATTTTTTTCGGGGGAAATCAGACCAACATCCAGTCTTTCATTTTTCTTCACCTTGTTTTTACCCTTTTTTTTTCGTCACTCTTCCCTTCGCACACTCTAATCACATCAAAACATCTGAAAGAATGTCAACAAAAGATTCCACCTTTCTCTTGTGGTTTATCTGCTAACCCTAAGTAATGACTGATTATAATAATTGTCGTTTTACTGATCTGTGTATTTTGTAATTTTTGTTGTTGGTTGTATTGATTTGTTCTTGTTTTAGTTGTCACTACTTTGATCTGTCAGTTCATTTGTCAGTGGGTAAAGACCTGTCATAATGTGCACGAGGCGGTGCTTTGAGATTCGCCGGGCGGGGACTTTGATCAGACGAGGAGTCAGGCTTGGATTACCAGCCTCCACCGTTGTATCCAACGGTCGTAAAGAAGTTCACACAAGATCACAAGATAC
Source organism: Pomacea maculata (assembly GCA_004794325.1). Taxonomy (NCBI): domain Eukaryota; kingdom Metazoa; phylum Mollusca; class Gastropoda; order Architaenioglossa; family Ampullariidae; genus Pomacea; species Pomacea maculata. The sequence continues at coordinate 505,704 of SRHC01003377.1, read as the reverse complement.
CTCCTGGCTTCTGGTTTCCGCTTACAGAATGCTTGTCAGCAGAGTCCAGTCCACGTTTCTTTGCGCCCAATTCCATCGGCGGCAGAAGGCTGTCGCCATCTCCACCCACGCGCATGCCAGGCATTTGTAAGGTATTCATCTGCACCCAGTCGTAGGGTTACACATTACCTCCCTTTGCATAGAAAGCCATCTACCCTAACTAGCTCATTCGTCACAAGCGCACGTCATCGTATAATAAACTACCCGGTATTCAGTCCTTTTGGGGCTATTGTTGGGAAGTTAGGGCTGAACCCTGCCATTTGGAAGTTTCCTTCAACATTCAAATCCCTATTCTCCGCTTTCCCTCACCTGACTGATTTTTGATTTCACGTCAAAGGTCAAAGATCAGAGATAGAATGCGTGCGCTTGTACTTCCGTTTTATTAAAATAAGCTGGAGAGAGGGACAGAAAATGAGGCTAGGCAGGACGAGCTGTCATGCTCCGTACATCCAGTTTGTCACACACATCCCCATCTTTCCACACTTGAGCACACTCTCTTGTCATCGTCTCTTTGTCACCCGCACCCAAAATGCCTACCTGTAAAAACTAGTCCAGTGCCAGCAATTCAAACATAGGTCTTGATGTAGCAGCTTGAACATACTGTACATACATCAATACATACACAAGCAGGATTGTGCTTTGTTGTGTAAAAGCCAGAGTAGCAATATAAAAATTTCATTCCAATTTTACATCACTACAGTCATCTCTCCCACTCTACCAACAAGGACTCAGTAAGTTTAAATAATGATTAATAATGATTAGAAACAATTTATAACTCTTTCTTCCTAAACTCTTTTCTCTATAATTTTGTTTGGTTTTTTTTTATTTCGCTTCTCATCCTCTTATCTCATGTGAGTGTGAGTGTGGACAGGAATGGCGGCAAAAGAATCGGCGATTCTACTGGGAAGAAAAAGAAAAGAACTAGGTATCTCTTACAGAGCCTTCGAAAGGAAAAGTCTAGAAGGCCAGAGTGAGAGCCACAACATCCTTCTTGTGGTGACGACAAGGTGAGGACGGTGCTGCCACACCGTGTCCAAACCGTGGCCAGCTAACGAACTCATTCCGCCCTCGTGTCTTGGCCATGCTCGGTGGCACGTGCACACACCGGAACCGCTCGTCCTCGAGCAGCTGATTGGTCTTCCAGAAGGTTCACGGCGCATCCCTCTTCTTCTCGATGCCAACAGTGTTGCCAGACAGCCTGGCTTACACTTATTGTTTGTAAAGACATAATGCAACCAGACTCCAAGCGACAGAGAGAGGAGTGGGGAGAGAAAGAGAAAGGAGGGGAGAGAGAGAGGAGGAGAGAGGAGAGGAAGACAGAGGAGGAAGATCACATTTGCTAGGACAGAGCAAATCTGTGTTTTCCACAGCCCGAGGTGTCAGCCATAACTCCTGTAAACCGCACAGTCTACGACATGCTTACAATAATGAAATCACATCCGATGCTGTTTTCATGGCGTGTTGATGGACCTGAGGCACCACCGGACTCGTCATCATCAATCACACACTGTCTTCAAGCCTCGGAGGTAGGACTACCTCGGGGGCAGCTACACACTACGAGAGGTCGGGTTGTTTTGCTCGCAGGCAGGTACAGGGTTGCCGGATGCACAAAGCGCACCTAAAGTCGTCATACTTTTCTAAGAAAACAATTTTAAAAAACGTTTTTGAATAACAATTTTTGACCCGTTGACATGACATAAATTTAAGACAGTTCGAATCCGTTATAAACTTGTTCAAACTATTAGAACAACGAGAATAATGATTATTGGAATTAGCCGATTTCTTCAGAAGAAAATCAGCGAGTTAAAAACAAGCTCCTAAAAAATACAACAACAAAGTCGATTGGAGATTTGAGTCAATCAGTATCGGGAAAATTATTGAGGAGATCGTAGATATTGGACTACTAGCGAAAGTCCAGTTTCAGTCTGCGATTTTTTATATTTTTTTATGCTTGTGAGTTTCGTGTATGGATCAGAGGTTGGTGGCTCTACAAGCATCAGTAAGAGATGACTTTTCCTTCTAATCATCTCATGCCAATAAAAAAATAAAAGGACTATCGGTTGACAGGTCATACAAATACGCAAAGAACCCGGGGTACATTTCGTTTAGTCAAGAGAGATATAAAATAAAAGGCAGGTGACAGGTGACAAAGCCTCACTTGTGGCGGCAAGTACCGTAACTCAGATAGCCATCGTATCGACCAATGGATTTTGCTCTTAATTAAAGTGAAGCGTCTCTAAACACAAACACTGATGTGAGGACCACTTCCTCGTCACAGCAGGAGTCAATGATATCAGTGATATCCACAGTCTCCTGTAGAGACATCACACGATGACGATGACGATGCGAGCAGGAAATATCAAAATGCACTTTTATAAAATTGAAAACACAATACTGCAAAGCGCAATGAAATCCCACATCTCAGTTCATTAACCAGGTCCACGTGACCTTATATCAGATACTGAGCGATTGCTTTCTCTAGAATGTCACCTACAGGTGTCGCTCGCGGCTGCCTTGTGTTACTCGCGTCATTAGCGCCACCACTTGTGACCACAGCGCAGGTCAATGCTGGGGGTAACCGGATCCTAGCAACCTTAATAAATGAGGGTGTAAAGCTATTGGCGGGTACAACTGTGACATCACTTGCCGTGAGCACGTGTGGATTGGGGTTAATACTAGCGATCGTTACAACATTGCACTCTCTCTCAGTCATTGCTAGAGTTTAGTCTTTCATTTGATATCCTTTCTTCAAATAAGTGGGTAGAAACTTTGCTTTTAAACACAAAAATAAGGTTATAAATGGTATGATAATAAATAGTTGCAGGCATAGCTGCTATTTATGGCTGGAATTGAAAATCGCAAGCAATTTTAGATAGGACGAATTGTTTAGCAATCTTTCACATCCTTTTGGGATGTGTGTGTGTGTCTTGTTTTTTCACTTGACAATAAAGCTCGCAGTAAAATTGCTTAACCTTCGTAAACTTGTTAAATTTTAGTTTAGACATCCAGTGTAGTCAAGGCCTTAATTGCCATTTGGCTGTTAACTGGAATTTATTTTCGCCAGCTACAAGCGGAAATGAACTCAAGCGCAAATGATTGCCTTGAAGATTTAATGAACAGTGACAGTGAAGAAAACCAACTTCATTACCTTAAAATAATATTTTTAAAAAGTGTGTTTCCCTATTTATCTCTGTCTTTTCAATCTATTTCTGAATCTTTGCACACTTACTCATAAAGATCTTAATCCGCTTGGACTTTTTTAATTCGCAAAATAATGAACGACTGATAGAATGTCTAAGAGATTTCAATATACATTTGCATTAATTTGTATCTGACCAATAAATTTATTAACAGTTCCTTGTGACCATGTCAGTGATCCGTGTCAAGGGTCACACAAACCTGTACACAGGACAGTTACACGTGATAGGCTTGAGATCAGCAAACCCTAGGGCGCCTTTCTTGTCCTTCCTTCGTGTCCATCTCTTCCTCGTCGTCTTCCTTTTCGTCTCGATTTCACGAGCAGACAACTCCAAATGAAACTCATCACCTCACGACCATTGATTATTTCCCCCTCCCCCTTCCCAGCCTCACCGCTGTGAGTCTTCTTCAGATCATAAATCGCGAAAACGGCACCAATATTCGAAACAATCTCCTGAGGAGCACCGAGAAGGGCTGGGGACCGGAAGTGCCGGCCTGCGCCGGCGCAATGGTGCGCCTTTTTTTGGTGACTTGCCATGGCTCTTTCAATATTGATACAACCGTGGCCAGTGTGGCGGGCGAGTGCAGTGTCTGTGGATGCTGCCGCGCTGGGAGGAAGCATCTTCAGTCTTGATATATTCAACCGCCGCCTTTTTCAGGCCCAGCAACAACACGCTCCGACTCACCGCCATAACGCTGTAATTTCCCGTCCTGCCACGCGGGCTCGCTGGCCGGCCCTACAGAATCAGCTTCGCTAAACACCCGGGTAATATTTGAGTTGGCTGCCCGAAGAATTATCCATAATTATCTGGGAATATAAAAATATTTTCCCTTGAAACCGAAGCAATAAGCACCAGAGCACACTTCTCAACGCCCCTGTATTGGATGATCTGATTGGTTAATTTCGATGTTGTCTAACCAAACATAGGGAGTGTTTGTTTACACGGGGGCTGTGAGAGTCGGGTTGGTATATTGCAAATTATACAGAAATTAACGGCAAACAATCCACTGAACACGATCTGAGCTTGTCTCCTTTTCGTTACAAGCTCAGGGAGCCGCGGGTGTGTGGCATGGACAGAGATACTTAGACCGTACACAGCTGGGGCATGATGGGATGGAGACTGGGGGGCGTGGGAGGAAAAGATGTCAATGGCTCGGAGGAATGTAAGAAAATGAGTATGGCGCCGATAAACCAAAGCCTTCTTCATGTCGACGCCAGGTTGGTCGTCTGTGGTCCTCGCCTTTCTGATTTGATATCGATGTTTGATTGAAGAGTTTCAAATTTCTTGATCGTCAACCCCGACATGGCTTAGTGATAGTCATATTAAATTTAAAGAAAATGTGAAGAGTTTGTCCAATAAATTTTTAGGGGTAGAATAGCAGCAATAATAAGAAATGGTAGGAATAAAACAGAGAACACTCAGAGTTCTTGGCGCCAATGAGAGGACACAGTAGCCATTGTAAGATCGAGTTTCTCTTTGTGTAAACTTTCAGAAGAGTTTAGTTTTTGTATGTGATGCGCGTTTCAATCAGTAAAATACTCATTTTGGTTATAGCTTTTAGAATGGAAAGATGTATACTTTTCCACTACATTCTTTCGGTGGAGTTAAATTTTATCTTGACTAATTACCTCGATTGTGCGATTGATTGACTTAATTTGCTGAAAAATATAGTTGGACTTTCGTTTAAGCAAAATCTTGTTTAATTAATGTATTAAAATATTGGAGGTTCATTCCGTAACTTTATGGAAAAACTAACAGGTGGAGCTAATAGATATTTGTTTTTCTGGCAAGTGAAAATAACACTCAAAATAATAAATCCTCTTATAATGATCTCTGGCAGTGTCACCAACCTCTGACACTATGGACACTCCATTGACTATTATTTTCATTAAGTCTTTTCTGTTTGTTGATTATTCATCATGTGACTGTGCGCGCGCGTGCCTTCGTCCTTAAGTTGATAAATATTCTTTATACATATTCACTACTATTATTTCCTCTCCCTCCAATTTGAATTTCCCTCTCCACGACATTTGAAAATAATCATTATTTTCGTTTCATTTACTTTTGAATCAGTTCTGCTGACGACGAACCATTCTCACTATCTTCCTCTATAGAAGAACGAGAGACTAAAGTGAGGCGGGGAAGTGAGAGATGCGGGTGGAGGGAGAGCCAACTGTCCTCAAGCGCGTGCTGTTACAAGTGAACCTCCACACAAATCAAGAGACAGGCCGAGGGTTAACCTCCCATCCATGGCTGTACCTTCCAGCCACACACGTAGGCGACGAAAGGTGATCTGCTCTCAGTCATAGCTGTTGACCTGGCCTCCTGTACCATCGACTGTTTCCATAATCCCATATTGTCCTACGGTGCTCGAGCGAAACGAAATATAAACACATCATGGCGGTTAGCAATCCCTCCCTTCCTCCCTTCCTTCCCTCCCACCACCACCCAACCCTACCACCAGTTACTGCTGTCGTCGTCGCTCTGCAACTGTAGTCGCCGGTCCTGATGGGCAGGGTCGTGGGACTATCAGTGTCGGGATGATAAAGACAATCTCGACCTGCTGCTCCACAAGATGTTGGCTTTAACGTCCGTCAACCGATCCGTCACAAGTCATTCGATATGTGACATGCGCAGTTGAAGTCCAAGCTTCATTTTTCCCTCATCACCGCGGGCTGCTATTGTTTTGGTCACGGAACAATGGTAACACAGGTTCTGGGGTTTCAGCTGCTCTGCCACGCGCACCAAATGTGAAACTTTGGAAATACAACGGTAGTTGATATTGTATCTTATCAGAATTAGCAATCACACTGGATTGCCATCAATAAGCAAAACACATGCAGGGAAAATGAGGTTGATGTATGGAGATTTTTAGAATTCTATACCAACGAAACATGTTTTTCAGAGCTAACAAAAACAGCATTTGCCTAAAATTGGAAAAAATTGCGGAGCATAGCAAAATGTTTGATTTTTCTAGTCTTAATTACATCCACCTTTTGTACATCAGATAATATTGTTTTCTAGTCGCCATGACACGTCAACAGTGGAGAGCAGAAGCAGCAGATGCTGGTGTACAATAGCTATACAAGCATGGGGGCTGGCAGTGAGCATCATGTGTCATGGGATGTAGACAACACAGCCATCGTTTGAAATCTTACCTACGCAGTTTCAGTTCAGTTTACTATATGGTCAAGGTAAACACTCACATTTCTCTCCACGTATATTTGTTATTTCCAATCAACCCACTCTCTCTCTCTTATATATATATAATTTCAGAAAAATAACATATGCATGTTTGTGTGTATCTCATTACTATCGGGGTAAGTTTCAGACAACAAAATAAAATGTTACTGCAAATATCATTACCTGTCAACACAGAATGATGCCGCTCAACGGTTTGATTCTGAGTTTTAGCTCTTGATGGAGTCGGACCCCCCTGTAAACTCTGTTTATTTGTGGAAGAATTGTTTGCGCGTGTTCAGGCCATTATAGTGTTCTCCATTTTCCACATTGTAATGTTTTTGTCTAAATTACTGAATTCTGACGACGGTGAGACAGTGCCTCCATCTCTATGGTATCCATACTGTGTTATTTATCATCATTATTATTTTCATTATGTCTTTGTACTTCAGACATCATGAAGAAAGTGAGGAGTTATGTGGAATTCAAATCTTTATTTAGTTTAATTTAAAGATTTCAGAAAAAGTCACAACAAGACCCGGATGATTGGATGGACAGACGCACACACAAAGCAAGAAAACTTCTCGCCAAGTCAGTTGCTAGGTCGCTAGGTCTCGTCTAGTCAGTTGCTAGGTCTCGTCAAATTATTTACTATCTGCTTTCGTCGTCAGTAGCTAGCTAGTCTTACCAAGTTTGCTGCCAGCATCAAGTTCAACTAGTCTGGATGATGGCTCACACAATCTTTGTGTAAATTTAACACTAGACACACTTTGCTTCAGAGCTAAGTCGTTAAACAAACAGTCGGGACGACCCCATCATCACCACCTTCGCCGTCCACCAAGCTTGACATCAGAACGTCCGAACGAACGTCAGCACGTCACGTGGCCAGTCGATGAGTGAAGAGAGTGAATGACACCGAGGTAACGAAAAAAACCCTCCAAAAATAACAGAAAGCAGGAAGCAACATGACCGACTTTTGCTAGTTCTTTAGTGAAAAGGTGAGTGAGTGAGAGTGAGAAAATATTATAGATTATTAAATTTTGTGCTTTCTTCTTTTTTCGGCAATTCATCAACAGTTAACCACCGAAGATGCTTATTATTATATCAAAAAGGTCTTTAGATTTTTTTAAACTCTTTCCAGTGGCAACGGCGGTGGAACTTCAATCACTTGAGGTCAATAAACACAATGTGTGACAATTGGAAATCATTTAGAGATTTTGAAGCAATGAGATGGGAAAGATGATGACGATGTCTTGTCTTTGGTCAGCCTACCCTTTAAAAGAAAATTAACTTTTTTTTCTTTATCTTCTGTATTTGATGGGTTTTATACTGTATGCATGAGATCGGCTTTCTATCTTGTGTAGGAGATGACACTCAGAAATAGTTCCCAACCCATATCAAGCGGGCAGAGAAATATTAATGTCTTCCAAAAAACTAGATTATTGAAAAGAAATGGAATAAGTAAATTAAACGATAATTGTATCGTTAATTCACTAAGATAATAACTTTGAAAATATCAGGTAACAATCCTTGAGAACATTGCATGCTAGCATGTCATACTTATTAGCACCTGTCAGTCTAAATGAGTCATCACTGTCTCAGTCCTGACTTCAAATATTAATAATAATTAAATCGGAGAGAAAATAGTCGTTGATGAAAGAATGAGTTTTACAGGACCGATGCGACTAGCCAGAGATTGGAAGGTGTCTGAAGGTTTCATTGTGACTTATACGCACGCGCGCACCCACACACATACACACACATCTATATATATGATAAAGGACACGTGCTCATGCGCAAACAGACATACAAACACAACATATATATATATACTTGAATGCCCATGTACCGACACACGTGCGCACACACACATGTATTCACACGTACGGACACACGTACGCACACATATGTATGCACACCTACGGACGCACTCCCTCACACACACACTCACACAGGTATTCTTCTCATAGAAAAGCTTTTGTAGGTGTCCGGTGTAAGGTACCCGACACAGACAAGTAGATGGAGGATGGCGAGAGATTAACCGTATTTGATTTCACGGACTCGCACGGTGTGGGCGCAAGTCTGTTTGCACGCACTCCTTCACGCCGTCCGGCCCACAGAAGCCCTTCACAAGGCGGCAGCTCGCCCCCGGGTATGTGTCGGCATCAGCGCCAGCTATTTCTGTCGCGGACAAAAGACGGTTAAACACATGGGAAGATTTGATGGGAGGAAGTAAGATTGTGCACATGCTGGAGGAGAGGCTGTCGATAGTTATGAGCTTCAAACGCTGATTCTGCATCCGCAGATTTTGTTTGCCATCGATTTTCACTCCACCCGTCATCGAACACTGCGCTGGGTTTTGTTTGTCCTTGTTAACCTTATACAAGATTTTTCTTTTCTTTTCGTGTGAGTGCCGTGGTCGTTGTCGTCGTCTCATCACCATCATCGTCGTCCAATGGGAAGAGTTTGGAAAAGGTATGAAAAAAAGACTGCGAAAAGGTTTATGATCCTATCATAAACCTTTTTGCAATCTTTTTTTTTCATGATCATAAACCTTTTCGCAGACTTTTTTTCATACCTTTTCCAAACTCTTTAAGATGAAGAAACGGAAGAAATTAAAAAAAAATATATAGTTGAAAAAAAAAATTAAATTGAAGCACCCTGATTTTGCGTGTTATGGAACTGAGAGATACTAAAGTAAACTCTGTCTCAGTTTCATCATACGGGATATATATATATAAGTATCCCTATAATTTACGTTCAAGCGAGTTGTAGCGCATCCACATAAGCTTTCCTTCTGCCGAGGGAAGGGTAGAGTTACATTCACAGAGACAAGTGTGGCGGGGTGGGCGCGGGTGGCTGTGTGCTTGCAGGGTTTTGTCTGAGCAGCCCGTCACATCGCCCTGGGCAGCGGCTGGGAACAGTGAGGTCCTTTTGTCGTGTCTTATCGCCCACCAGGTCCTGCAGTGCAGCAGCAACAAAGATCCCGTGTTGCAGTCGCTGAAAACCTCCTGAGTGGAGCGACAACCTCGTGCCGAGCTCTTGCTTCCAGCGTCTGCTGCCTCCCACCAGCCTCTGCGCGCGCACACGTGTGTGTGTGCGTGCGTGTTCGTGCTCGCGCGCGTGTGTAGGTTTGTGTCTGTACGCGCGTGTGTCTGTATGCGTGTTGGTGTAGAACTTCTTCTCCTCTTGTTTGTCCTTAATTCACTCCTGACTTACTGAAAAGGATTTAACTGACCAACGGGACCGGCTAACGGTCGCTTTGACTCACAGTTCTAAGGAAGGAACTGATGCACACAAAAGAAGTATTAAGTCTCGATACACTTACATACTTTGAAATATGTTTTGTATATGATGTTAGGATTGATTCATAATGTTTGATACAACCGTTTTATTCTGCTATGCAATAATAGCAATTTGTTGCGGTAGATATATTTTAATAAAGGTATTTTTATTTTTTCCTTTTTCTCTCTCTCTCTCTCTTTCTCTCTCTGTTATTAACGGAAGCTTTTGAGGAAGACATTAGCACGAACAATTCACACCCAGTACAAAAAATAAATTATTAAAAATCAAAAGTAAGTGAAACTGAGAGCGGCGATGTTGACACAAAACGGTTGAATCTGATGAGGGGCTGTACAAATGCGAGGCTAAGAAGTTATCACTCTCTACAAACAAATGGCCGACAGTGTGCTTGTTTGTTTAGGGAAGATGCAAACGATACTATCGATATATATTACTGTTGTGTGTTTATCCAAGCTGCGTTGTGTCAGTTGACTGTGACGAAGCTGAGGCTGACAAACAGCGAGTGTCATTAATCAAACCACTTGACGAGGTGCAGAGTGTAAGCAAGTGTGGGCGAGCTGGCAGAGTGGGCGAGAGGGCTCCAAGACAGTTTACAGTCGTCTGTACTCCTTTTAACACACGGTTTATTTCTTACACAGCTTTTATGTTATTTACGGAAGATAAGGCAAAGTTTAAAATGTTCGTCTTTTTTTGCGTATTACAGAGTTTCTCCAGGAAATCACTCCAGAAAGAATCCAAAATTTTGAGAAAGTCCAGCTTCATTTCTTCATCGCCCTTTGCTGTTGAGGAACCCGCTGTCTACAATGAGTGTAACTCAGTTAATTTGTTACAGTCTTACAAGTTTCAATCTGGGGTAAAAGAAACCTAAAAAATTAAAAAAAAAAAGCTTCACCATCCAATTTGCACCTCAGCCAACAGAATGCAAGTTTAATGTGAGCTCGCATCCTGCTCGGAATTAGCCACCCGACCCCCTCTCCTGACTCATTCGGTATTTTGCAGTTCGTGTCGGTGTTCAGAGGATGTGATGTGGTCTTGTGAACACCTCACAGCAGTTGAGGTCCCGAGTCCTTGTTCGTGGACACCAAGTGGCTTTGATGTACACCGACGTCTTTCCACAAATTGAGTTCAGTACATTATTCATGTCAATTTTCATGTCAGGTCATTTTTATCTGTGATGAGAACCAATGCCAGCTAATAATTATTATATGCTGAGTTCTTCACCTTTCACAGGAAGAGGTCGCAGAAAATTGTCAACGAACACGTCAAGAAAATGAAAACTTTAATTTCAGGTCCAATCAGTATTTCCAGATTAATATTGTTCGCGTGATTTCTTCTTTTTTTTTTTTTTGGTTAATTTGTTTATTTCTTAAAAGATTAAGATTGAAATGAATGACATATTGCAAGACAGAAATAATGTCATAATTATAATTTTTATTCATTTTTTATAGTTTCTCTTGATTAGAGCTTATATATAGCTAGCCTCCCTACTCCTCATCATCTCTCTCTCTCCCACACACACACACACAAACCAACACACACAAACACACAAACCAACGCACACCAACACACACACACACACACACGAGGTTTTGCTTGGCTCCGAACACGATCACGATCACCAGCAAAGTGCAGTGGGATGAAAGGAAGAAGAGGAAAATGGAAGGAAGAGGGGGAAGATGGTGAAAAAGGAGGGCCCAGACGACAGCCTCTAGAAGACTTCCTCCTTGACCTCGCCTCCCAATCGCTCGATCGATCTGGCACCACTGCCTGGGAACTGGCAGCTCCCTCCGTCAAGGCCCCGCCTCCTTTGTTTTGTAGGGTTTGGCAGGAGGACGGCGAGAGGATGCGTGGCCATTGTGCCCACCCGGAGCCAGTATTTGGCCGAGTTTGCCTCGCCTGTGTACCGAGTTTTGTTCCTCCGCCATTGCCATCCAGTTCGAGTCAACATATTTAATTTGGACGATAGGCTTTGGTTTGAGCGCCATTTGCTGGCGAAGAATACAACTGATTGCTGGTCAAAAGCTTCTCCACTTGGCCCCCTCGTCCCCCTCGTGCCGTGTTGCCCTCGCTAATATCTGTCTTGGAAACCTTTTGCGTGTTTCTAACGTTTACTCGATTACGGAGCTGATGCCGAGGGCAGCGAATGGATCTCGCCCTTTGATCATGACACTGGCTCCTTGCAAGAAGTCCCGCCATTGCTAAGTGCATGGGTTTCAACAAGCAGCTTTGTGAGAGGTTCTTGAGTGTTGTTGACTTTCATGTAATCCATAACTACAGTATCAATAGCGGTCAATACGACAGTTTGTCTGGACCATCGTTTATTTCCCATGCTCACACTTCCATTTTTTTTTCTTTTTCAGTTTTATTTGGTTTTTTATTTTGCGAGTCTGACGGAGCGACATCATTGGCCGAAGTTCGACCTGGTGAATTCTTTTCAAAGCTAACAAAATAACTCTCAACACCTGTGACCGTTTCCACCGCGCTTTTCGGCACCCCGCCGCTACAGAGAGTTCGGACTCAGGTGTAAAAAAAAGGTAACATCTCATCATAAAGGACACCGTGTTGTGCCTTTGTTCCTCCCGCGGCATCTGTAAGACAGCAGATGGCGATTGGTGACTAGCAAAATCATTTCTGTAAGCAAAACAAAGTGTTTGTTGGACTTTTAAAATTGAGAAAATAAATATTAGCGGTCAAAGGGTATATCACTTGAGGTTTTGTTTACACATTATTATAAAATAAATAAACTTAAATATATATTTGTTGGACTTCATTAATGTTACAAATGCGTACACAAGAGAGAGCTGGATGGCGATGTTTCCGCCGTCAGCAACTGATGTGAGCTTGTAGCAGATACCACATCCGGAGAAAACTTCACGGGCCTGAGATGAGATGTGAACCCAGGATATCCGATTTTAGTGTCTTGGTGTCTGGCGGCGAAAAAGAAGCGGTGAGTACAGAGAAACAGCTGTGATTTCAGGGCTGTGTTTGCTGTTTTCACAAACATCTAGCCTCTGTCTTCATACTTTCCCCTACCAAACAATTCTTGTGGTCTTTTACCGCATGTTCCATTAAAATACAACCGACAAGGGCTTCATTAAGTGGGGAAAACCTGAGAACAAATTTTAGACTTTGCTAACTCTAACTCCATTTGTCTTGCAAAGAACAATATTCAAACTTTTAAAAATAAATACAAAATTAAATAAATGGAATCATATTAAGTAAGTGCAACAAATATATAAAAATATTCTGTATTAAACGTATACCTATACACAGAAATATTGCGATAATATATTTTAGCAGATATATTGTACTGTGCTTACTCTGATTTATTATTTATTGTTCAATATACAGTTATTCTATATTTACTGACATGATTTCAATTACATTTATTTAAATAACTTTATTATTGTGGAGTAAAGAAAACCCAGAGAACGTATTCCTAAATTTTCTTTCCTAAGTGAATCTAATGAAAAATACTCGCCCATGTGTGTATATGTGTGTGAGTGTGTATTTATATGTTAAAGCTTTTTATAATTTAATATTTCACAACTTGCTTTGTTTATATACGGACTGACTGCTTCAATAATTCTGTTTCTTTTTTATATAGATTTTTATATTTGATTTTATCATCGATGCTGAGCCACATTAAGCTGTGGAGCTGCTGTAGGAGACCTCGGGGCAGACAGACGAGAGAACAAACAAAGTCGACTGAGAACCGCGAGATATACACACAATTAACACAAAAATGATATACAATCCAAAATATTTCAAACTTTCGGAAGGTCTGAAAATTTAAAAAAAAGAAAGAAAGAACAAGAGATTTTAGAAAAATCTAGATGAGAGGGTTCCCCTTCACATTTCCCTGTTAACCCAATGGCGGTGCAAGTGTCTGGCCTCTTTATCACCACGGCCGTGTGATGGTGTGCATTGTCAACTAAATTTCCAGTTGATAAATCAAGCCAGCCGGCGCGTGTAATTCATTAGATAGCACCGATGGACAGCCGGGTCTCCAGGCTAAACGTGCACTGACTTTTTTTTTCTTTTTCTGACAGTTCAACAGTTTCCACTTCACACTGTCCCCTAAACTTTAGGACAGACCCAGTGTATTGTGGAGATGTAAATATAAACTAAATATTGTCCCACAACTTGAAGGGGCCCGTGCACTCGACTGGGGGACGCACCACAATAAAAGCTGAGAGTTTCGCTCAAAAATTGAGAGGTCCATGGCGGGCCTCGCTCCGGTGGAGTATCGATTACTGGAGAATTACGAGCGAGGCTGCATTGACCTTGCAGCAGCTGTTCTTTTCAACTCTTCCCATCACCTCCAGTTCAAGCACACGTCAGTGAAAATATTAAAAGTGTGACAGCCTTCAATACAAACGGGGCATATACAGTAAAAAAAAACCAAATCAACAAACGAGGAAGTGTTGATAATGATGATTTTGAAAATGAAAAGAAGAAGTAGAAGAAGCCAAAAAAATAAATAAATAAATAAAAATAAAAATAAAAGAAAGGTGTGGGGGATATTAAATGACCTTAAACGTAAATATGATGATTTCTAACACAAAAATTATAAAAATAAATTTAACAAGGTAAGAATAATAAATTCGTTGGACGTTGCGTCCTAGGGACGAATATTTCCCAGCAATCAGAGCAATGATCAGGATGATGCTGTTGTCCAGGTCTCGATAATTCAGATTGACTAAAGAAGAAATACCCAGCATTCACTCTCCACTTGGCAATGTAAGTGGTGCATGGTTCCCAACATATGATGTTAAGTTGCTTTTCACTGCTAAACAAGTCGCACAGGTCACGCACGGACACCCACAGCAAGAGATCCGACAACAGCTTGTGCAGCTGTGTGAGTCCTTAGTGCCGGGTGGAGGAGAGGTGATGGTGGGGTGGGATTTCCAGAAACGAGATATAAGAAGAGTGTGAAGGTAGAAAGTGGATGAGTGGAGGACGCTGTCTTTTTTTTTTCTTTTTTCTATCCCTTGTCTTTCCACTTCCATTTTTTTTTTCCTAGACAGCAGAGGAATGACTGATTTTTTTTTAATTCTGCTAAAACTCGTCAATCTTTCAGGAAGACGATCTCAATGGCTAGATCTTGGTAATTATCAGAACTGGCGACAGATGATACTGGCCGAGCAGCACGACACATAATACTGCCCGAGCAGCACGACTGGCGTTGAATATCGCGGCGGCCATGTAATTTCATTAGGGGAAGACAACTGAGAAAATGAGGTACCTGTGATGTGCAGGAGAGCAGGACAAAAAAATTCTCGTGCACAGCCTCGCTTTGCTGATCACGTGGTGTCACATGCACGTGTTTAATTTGCATGGCATGGAAAGGCAACTGCGTGTGACGTGTCAGGGTGATTTCCCTTGCACATGGGAATGAGCAGAAGGAAATGGAAAGGAAAGAAAGAAAAACATGGCGCTGAAGGCTTGCTGACTGAACGAAGAAATGGAGGATGTTCTTCCCAACGGGTATATTTCTGGCGACCGTCGGCCCAAATATAAATCTTACCGCAACGTTGATACCCGAGAACAATTCCGGCCGCCATCTTTTCACTAATCAGTAAATTTTATTTTTATTAAAGTGACCACTTCTTCCAGTCAGCATGTGAATGAACACAACTTTGAGTTCTGGAAATATTTTAAACATTTAGAGTAGTCTGTGCTTGTCTTAATTAGATTATGTAATATGTGTGCGTGTATATAATCTATGGAAAAGACGATTTGATATACTCAAGTGAAGGTATTCAGACAAAAATATCAATGAACGTTAAAGTAGCTGTAATGTTTATTAAAGATCAAAGATCTCTTTGTCTTATAGTGAGCACAGGTTCACAGTTTTGTATTATGTATGCAAACTCGGCCAACTGGGCAGGAGGAACATTGGGTAGATAAAGTGTTGTGATACCCCTGAGATAGTTGTCCATGAGGTAACCACAGCTTCACAGCCAGACGAGCACCTCCCTCCTGTTTACACATCTTGTCACTGGGATTTACTTTAGAAAGATCGTCTACACATCGTCAGCCGGTGAGTAGTTAGCTGTGCTTTGTATATATGTGTGTGTGTGTTGTATCTAAGTTATTGCATGGTGTAAGTGTGTGTGTGTGCGTGCACGTGCTCGCATGCACCCTAGTTAACACCGGTTGAACACGTGTGCGCTGATATGCAAATACAAACCGTTTTGTGGCATTTTCACGTGCAAATATCTACCATCTACAACATTTTTTGCGACATTTTCTTAAAGGTTTTGAACGTTAGAAAGTCGGCAAAGCAGTGTGGAGTTGCTAAGTTGGACAAATGCCATGATTAGTACTTCTCTATCAGAATGGCATCGACAAATAAAACGAATTCTCGGTGCACCGAAGCAAACCAAGATAAACCTCCTCCATCTTTCCGGGCTTAATCACAGAGCCAAGGGACCATAAAATGGCGTTACAGCCTGAGACAGGGAAGCACCCGCCACCAACATAAACGTGTAATCTCTGTAAACATCATGGTGTAATCTCTCTCGACATCGTCCTGCAATCTCTCTACATAGCAGCAAGTTTATGGACACTTGTACCTCGCAGCCATCCTTCTGCCTCCGAGAGAACTCCTTTACCCAGACTGAAGAGTGCGTTCATCGTAAATACTCTGTGCGCATGCGCACACACGCACACACACAGACAGAAGGCACACGTGCTATGTGCACGCCACACTTCATGCTGACACGCTCGTGCACAGATGTAAACAATAACGAGGGACTGATCAGATGGTCGGAATGAAAAAAAAATTTTTTTCACACACTTCATCTTTCTCGCATATTAACTTGTAGGGTCAGTGACACGTCACACAAGATCAGAATAATAACAGGATTTAAAAGTTAGCAATGAACAGGTAGGAATACAGACAACATAATCTTTATCAAAATATAACATGCTCAAAGGAGTCTCTCTCTCACACACTTTTTTCTCCACACGCACGCACAGATATTTGTTCTACAACTACATTTAATAATAACATGAAAAGCTGCTTTATGGGAGAACTTTATTTCTTCAGACTGAGTCTTCTTATTACCCTGCCTGACACAAAAGCTAAAGACAGGCATTCACCGTTCTCCATTGTGCATGTACCCTGCCTCCACCTAGCTCAAGCACCATCCATGTTCGCCGTATTCCAGTGCGGAAAATTAGTGCCGAGCTTTTCTTTTTTTTTTTTTTTTCTTCCTTTCCTCGATACCCTCCACACCCAAGTCTAAGGAACAGACCGCCTACTCAACCACCTTTCTCCCTCAGAAAGCCTCCAGCCTCCCCCCTACCTCCACCTCCACCTCCAACCTTCCCTCCTGTCAGTCCTCCCTTCTCAACCCCGGCCTGCCTACCCCTCCCATGCCTTTCCTTCCAGCGATCTGTGTCGGCCGCTTTGAAATTCATAACATTTGACAGGTCTGAAACCTGAGCTATTATCCGGACCTTTGCAGATACCAACGCCGCGTCTTAGTGTGGCGTGACGGAGGGCGGGATGGGAGGATGGAGGGAAGGGTGAAGGTTTGAGAGAGGGGAGAAATAATTTTCCACGAAGCGCTCATAATAATAATGTTCTATCCGTTGATATGTAGGCAGAAATAAGTTTTTTGAGGATGAAACCTGTATGTTTGTTGTCCGCGGAAAGAACTTCTGTGTATTGTTGTTCTCCTCACCTTTTATTTCACTAACTCTTATCTCTAAGCCGTGCGTGTCGGCGGTACCTGTGTGGTCCCTCCCCTTCCCTCTTTTTTGTGGTCCCTGCTTCTTGTTAATTAGCCTGTTCTTCATAAATCTGTGTTGCGCTTGGCGACAGAACTGGCAACAACATGTTATTGTTTCCTCATCATTGTATCAGCAGCTGTTTGGCTAATGATACTGATGCCTTTTATGCTACAAATGTTTATATTTACTATATTTACTATATTTACACTATTGCAAACCTTCTCTACTTGCATCATTACTTTTTGTATTATTAAATGATTTTAATTACATTTTCAACACTATCATACATTAAATCGCAATATTATTCATGTTTAACATAGTTTCGATTATAATATTTAAATTTTTGACATTGTTGACTTAATTAAGATATTTACATGTCGCTAGACAAAGGACAAACGCTCAGCCCGCGGTTGGCTGCTAACACAACTAAAAAACATTTGTGGCCTTCCTCGTACTTACCCCCCTTGACTTACAGTCAGATGGAGCTGTTTTAGCCTCCTCCTCCTCCTCCTTCTCCTCCTCCTCCTCCCACCCTCCCTTTCACAGCTCGGCGGCCACCCTTTTTTCTTCCTTTCCTTGAGTTGCTTGCATGTGGTACTGACACTACAGGAAACAAAGGCGGACCGGCAGCAGGCATTTGTGGGGCGCGCGGTGGTCCACCTGAATGCCAGAGTCGTGCTGATGACTTTTCCAGACTCTCCATCCTGCTCTCGCTCCTTCTCGCGCCTTCTCGCTGGCTCTGGGCATGCGCAGACTGTCTGTGCGCTCAGACATACAGGTTGCTGCTTTGTCCCGCAGAGTTTGGCGACGTGTGTGCTCTTGTCTACATCTTTGTCAGTCGTCATCCTCGTCAATGATGTCATCATGCCACCTACACACAAAGCTAGTTTAGACAACGATCACAATGTTTCCTGATTGCGCTGAAACTGCAATTAGAAACAAAACTGTTCATATTTTTGTTGTGACACTCGGTCTTGACTACACCGCTATTTTTTCGCTGTCAGAAAAAATTGAAATAATTATACTTAAATATATTTGAATTAATATTCTTAATTTTACAGAAAAGGAGCAAAGATCCAACTCTGTCATTGAACACACCGGTGACTGTTGAGGCTTCAGATCCTTATTCAGTGTAAAGACTCATCGTTTACTCAAGCTACACGAGTTCCAGCTGCCATCTTGGAGTATGTCAGGGGTGCTGGATGGCGATGAAGATGAAGAAAGTACTGTTTTTGAGTTGGGATGATGTGCATTTATCTAAAGATTTCCCTGCATGGAACCTTTCTATCCTCCAGTCCGTGTCTGTCATGTACAAAATACAACTGTCAAACGTCCACTCCAAGTAAATAAAATAACTTTCTTTGGAAAAAACTTGGTAGACGATTGTGATTCATTAAATGTTGAGATAGCCATCTGTAGGCAAAGATGGATTTATAAACAAGTTTTATATTTTAAAACTTACTCTGTAATATTATAACTGCCCAGTGGGAGGTATTCACTGTAGAGCCAGTCCCCAGTCGCATGCTTTTTTTTAGGTGAGATATATAAGGTCAGAGACTTCCTGCCATTTGAAGTAATAATTTACATAATTTACTGTGTAAGGTGCCTCAGAGTCTGTTTGTGTGTATTTCTCAATGTTTCAGAATTCAATCAGAATGATCCGTTTATAGTTTATGAAAAAAAACCACCAACATTTAAATGTTGAAGGTCTCGGTGTGTTTCCATACCATTGGCCATATTGGCCAAGAGTCATATATTAACAAATGTGATCCAAGAGAGGGAAGCAAAGAAGGTATTTAAAATATTTCCCCTCTCCTCCCATCACTCTCTCCTCTCTACCACCCTCTCTCTCTCTGTGGGGCCTTTCAGTCTTACACCTGTACAAAGTATCACTAAACAGTAGACGATATTCTCCTGAAAACCCTCGGCAAACAACTCAAGAAGAAGGGAGGCCAGTGACAGGGCGAGAAGAGGTGTGGAGGGACTGGCGAATCATCTTCCAGGGTAAATAGGGGGGGGGGAGGGTCACGGCGAGCGAGCTCACGAGAGAAAAACCTCGAGGACTTGGATCAATGGTCCTGCTGCACGGACCGGTTAGCAGTGATGCTGAGGGAAGACGGAGCTGCGATTTTAGTTTAACACACCAGAGTGAATATCTGGGACCCTTCACTTTTTATTCCTGGAACTACAGCAAGCAAATGTTAAATAACGACGACGGCGGCGACGATGATGATGATGTGTACTTATAGAGACTGTTTTCAATGCAGGAGGATTGGTGGATGTATTAAACTGACACAACTTCTAACAAACAAACAAAAAACAAACAAACAAACAAACAAACATGCTCACACAGAGATAACGCATTTTTTCAGACACAGCCAGAAAAGTAAACCTGAAGAAACATTGAGAATTAATACATTGATGCCTTCAACGTATCTGTTCACACGTTTTTATTGCTCATAACTTTCCCACACACATACACAAGCACACACACGCAAATATGCACGCATGCGCTCACACTGCACGTGAGATCCCAGCCCATGTACGTGCACACAAACACCAGCTGATGGCGGGAGGTCAGCGCGACACGGGCAAAACTTTGTTTCTTGGTGTTCGGTTTCAGTTTCCGACACAAATTTTATTTTTTCATATTTTTGCAGTTTCAGACCAATGCCATTGAAACCTTTAAAAACTCACACGAGAGCGCTCCCATAAGAACGATTTTACTCACCGGGAAAAACATGTCGAGAGCCAGGAGGAACAGAGCTCCGAGCAACGGCTGATGAGAACCGTGCCACCATGACTCACGTGATCATTTAACTGATTTTCCATCTCTCTTTAGGAAGCGATTATTGGAAATATAGGAGTGAGGGATTGAAATTTGATATTCAGCTTTTGCTCGCAGAAGGACGATAGAACGGGGGTAGGGGGATATTCCTATTCCTTCATAGCTGCACCGTGCACTTCTGTCTGATATGTTGTTGTCAGGACCGGGAATAATAATAATAATAATAATAATAATAATAATAATAATAATAATAATAATAATAATAATAATAATAATAATAATAAAAATAATAATGTGTCTTTGACTGTTTAAAATATTTTTACAAAATATTTTTTGGGATGTAATCTTATTCGTTACAGTCTGATCACAAACAAACAAAATAAGTCTTGAAGCTCTCTGCGAATTGATTACTATAAAAGTGTAAATATAAATAAATGTTTTCGTAACCGATTGAAAAGAAACATACTATACAAATAATCTCATTATTATTATTATGCGTTTGAAGCAACACGATGACAGCAGCATCAACAAGAGCACTAGCAGCAACCCTTGTAAAGAGCAAAGGTCAGAAAGTGATCTGGTGTAGGTGAAGATCAAATCCAGAAGAAGGGCAGCCATGTAAGTGGGCTCTCAACAACCTCTTTAGCAGCTCTCCAGCATCAAGAGGCGTGAAGAACATGTCGACACCCTCAGTGAACTATCCAGACTCCACGACTAAGGTCCTACTCAGAAGATATCACTCATCTTGTCTTCAACATTTGATATGAATAATAAAATTCTTGAGGTAAGTGTTAAGGTCTAGTGTAGCATACTATTTCACTAAATCTGGGTGAATTCCCCCCTCCCCGATATGTTCGATATACATTCCTGCACACATTCCCCATGCACAGCAAGAGATCAGCAACACAGACATTAGGGATGTGATGGATTCACCAGGGAAGTAAGGGATTCGTCAGGGATGTAACGGAATCGCTGGGATGTGTTTAGTTAATTAGGAATATCTTTTTACAAATGTGACATTGCGAGACTGAATAACTGCATCCCACTATAATTTTCAATACAGTTCTTGTCTTTCTTTGTATAGTACATAATATGAGATCGCTGAAAATGTGAAGAAAACTCACAGGCTGCATGTCACCAAGGAACTGAGTGGGGTGAGGTCAGGGTGTGCAATGGTCGGGTTGGGGTGGAGTAAGGGAGTCGAGCGGCTTTCTGCTGTCTTATATCGGGACTTAAGAAACGTGCAGCAAAACGACCGGAAGTGGCTGAGAGTTGCCAGAGTTTGCAGCTACAGCAACTGTAAGGTACAGCCCAACATCCGGGCGCCGCCACGTTCCCTCATCCTCGCAGATGACGGACTGGAAAGTAGGGGGAGGAGGGAACTGGCTGCTGAAAACTGGGCCTGGCTCGCCCGCCAGCTCACGCACCCGCAGGTCAAAGGTCGCAAAGACCGAAGGTCGATAGGGCACGATCAGGCATGGGGGATCGTCGCTGGGAGATGGTGGTGGGGGCGGAGAAGGAGGGGGGAGCTGCAGTACATCGAGGATGAACGGAACTCACGCGATTAGAGTTGACATGAACTGCATGGAGGACACAGTGCAGAGACCAGAGAGAGAGGGAGGGACACAAGCGGCCTCACATAAATGAGTATAGTCACATCGTTTTGTTGTAGTTTTTAGGTGTCGTGTAACGGTTTTTAATTTGTCTGTTTACTTCACAAACACGTCCGTGCATCGGATTTAACCATCCTTAAGTTGGAAACTGATACTTTCGTGGTTTGTGGACTCTGTTAAATGCCCGTTGTGTAAAATAAATAAATAAGCAGGCAAGGTGATGAAACTAGTCCATGAGACTGGCATACATTCTGACAGGAATATCCCTCTGCCTGACTCTTCATATTCATGTTAGTGCATGCTGTACATCGTCACCATCACCTGGCTTATCGTCGTCACCATCACCTTGCCTGCCACTCGCTTGGTGACGAGATGATGCATAACAAACGACAGCACCACACACATATGTGTCCTGTAGCCTTCCTACAACCAACTTTGTCAAACTTAGTCAAACATTCAACATGAGCCCCGTTAAGAAGAGCCTGTAGGAAATAGTCTTTGAAGCAGCGACATCTGTAGACGCGCCCTCACAAACACACGCGCGCGCTCGCATAGTCACGCACAACGGTGACGACAGAGGCGAGGTCTCAATTCGCTCAATCCAAACGTGTGCGCAGCACGTGCAAGGGAGGTTTAAAAAAAAAGTTAAAAATAGAAAAAAACCGGTAAACACCGCAGACGGTGAGCCAGCAACTTCTCACTCTCCTGTCCAAGACTTGCCTTTCTCTCGCAGTGGCGGTTAAAACGTTTAGAGCAACCGTCAGACCAGGTTCCCTGCGCTCTGTATGGGACATTCTGTCTTAGACATAAAATGCTTGCGGGAACTGTTTTGTCTATTTACACTTTTTTAATTTTTTTTTATTATGAAGAAACAGGTACATAACGAGCTTTGCTGACGCCTCCAGGAGTTATCTGTCGGAAACAGCCATCAGTGTTTAGCTTCAGTCGAATAACATTTTCTGTCTTACATACTTGGTCCTACTCTACCTTACAATACGAGAATAAAGTGAAATATGAAGCTGGACTTTGCTTTTAAGAACTAGGAGCCAGCTGCACAACATATTTCTAAATTAAAACACTTTAAGGCCTTAAATTTGTTTAGATACTCAGTTTTATAGAAACACAGTGTAAAGCACGATTTCAAAACCTTTTCAAACTAAAATTGCTTTAAATAAGATAAAACTGAACCCGACATTTATTCCCATTAACAACATTTTTTGTATGCGCTTGTGAAAGAATCAAAATGGCATTGGAACGATTTTTAAAAGTTTTAAAATATTCTTTAAAACAGGTTTAGAGTTTAGAAACGTGAACTATCCCCATGAGAAAATACAAGAGTGCAAATGGTTTTATCTGGTTGAGTGTTGTCTGGTCAGCCTGATGTTTACGGACATTTCTGTTTTGTCAGATCTGCCAGTCGCACTGAAACAGCCGGTAAATTGTTTTCGCAGCTCTGTAGCTAAGTACAAGGTTCCGTGTCCTCTGACCTCTGCACTTTACTAGGTCACAACATAGACAATAGACAGGAAGGAACACAAACAGTCAGCTTAGGACGCGCATGTTCTAGACTAAACCAGAATAAATCTTTCTGTCTATTTTTTTATGATGTGTCACAGAGCTAAAGGCCATCATTATTAATTTTTTTTATTGCCAGAAAAAATGTGATCCCACGTTGTCCTGCTCTTAAATAATAGATTTAATAATAATAAATAATAATAATAGAGTTTCCATCATCGGTATAAGAGGACATTATTTTCTTATTTCTTCATGTCCCATGTTTCTATTGTTTATGTGAGCAGAAGCTTTGGAACTGAGTAAAAATTTACAGCTTTGAACGGACATATCTAAGAAAAAGAGGGGCTGTCTTGCAATTTCAAGCTGATTGAAGACAACTGTCCAACTGTGCCATCAAATCATTTAGTCCTCGCTCTCCGTACTGTGTGCGTCACGCGCCGTCACACACTCTCCTTCCAATGTTCATCTTTCACATGCGCAGGACAAGGACAAGGACAAGGACCACCAAATGTCACACGTTCTTCCTACTGCACAGACCACCAGCCTGCAACTACAGCACAGGAAGCCATCTTTTGTGCTCAGAAAACAAGGTGTAACCCTGGCGAGTGAGAGAGAGAGAAGGAAAGAGGGAGTGAAAGAAAGGGGAAGTCATCTCGAGGATATTGTAGGACTACTTACACTTAAGACTTGGAGTCCATGGATACGTATTGTTTCAAAACACAAACGCGGAACTGCGCAAGACAGGAAGGAAGTCATCGAGCAGTTTGAAAACAGGAACATCAAGGTTTGTGGCTGGCCTAGGAAATGTGCCAGGTCCTTCATGAAAGACATGCTGGGAGTACAATGCTTGCCAGGTGCACGGGCATGCTCGCAGTTTAGGGACGAACTAAAAGGCTTTTCCCTGGGACTCCTTTCCTTCGTCTTTCAGGAATCCTCACTCCACCCGTTTCTAATTCCCCCTACACACCCCAGTTCTGTAATACTGCTTGTCTGTTGGACCACTTTGCTAAGGGTGGTCAGCTGACTAAGATCAATCTATTTACACAAAAAAGCAGAAATTATTGTCCACATATCCAGTTAACAGACTTCTAAACGAAGGAGGCAGGGATCTGTCAAAATGGACAGAAGAATGAATTCGAGTAGACTGACAGTCTTTTCACCATGACAAGGGGAGTAATGTGGGAAAATACGACAATCAAATTCTTGTGTTTGTGCCAGCAAAGGTTAGGAATTAAAACTGGTTTTTATAATGTTAAAACATGGAATCTTGAGGTCTGTGCTTTAAGGTGTTGAGCGTGTTGCCCTGTCCCATTGAGTGCCACAGATGATCAGCATTTGATGTCGATGACAGAATATTACAGATCCACGACAAGGCAAGTTTGTTTTCTAATGTTTAGACTCACCAATACAACACAATCCTGTCGACCACAAATTCACTATTACTGAAATGTTGTACCTTTAGAAGAAGTAGAAATGAAACATAAAATATAAATGATTGAAATTATAATTTTAAAATTAAATTAAAAATTACAGCTTCGAAACTAGTAACATTAAGAATAAGTGAAAAACGTCAGTGACTCCATTTAGGAGTTATTGGCAGAAAAACAGTTAATTTATAACATCTTTGCGAAAATCTCCCTTTCGTTCGACAAAGAAGCCTTAATGTAGACATTAGCACCTTTGCACAAAAAGAAATAAAAAAATTAATCGAAAAAGTATCACCCTTTACCCATGTCCCTCTTTGTAGAAGAAGTAAGGAAAACAATAGAACAAGACGAAAATCCAAACTAAAACCCTTTCCTGATTTTTTTTTTTTTTTTTTTTTATTAAAGATCGCTTAACCCCACTTTGCCACGTGTGTCCAATTCGGTACACTCCCTCTCGTAGGCACACCCTGGACTGTTCCTACCGCTCCTTTTTTTTTTTTTTTCAAGCACCCTCCCAATCACCGTCTCCCTATCTGCCCCTCTCCGCCACTCCCTCCTTCCCCTTCCGAGAGGAGAAATCAAACTGGGAAACACCGAGGACTGAAGTTGTGCTAGGTGTGGACTAACGATTGAAATAGCAATTAAGAAAGGCCGGTGAGAGCGGGTCTGATAGAGCAGTATAGACGTCTCCGTGTTGATGCTTGTCACGATGACTGTTGATACACAACGAGAATCTCAAGAGTGAAGGCCCCTGGCAAAATATGGCGTGTTGACACTTGTCACACGTCGTTGCTGTCTCTTCAAAGTAATTTGCGGAATTCCTTTCGATGTATGCATCTTCAATACTGGAATCTAGAGTTATTGGACCACCCGAATAAAAAAATAAAAACCAACACTTTTTTTTAACGACTTGGCTGAGATCGTTGTAAGATGCTAATTGTCGAAGATGTGAATGAATAATTCGGGTCTGTCTGAATGTGGACACCTTTGAATATACTGATCTCAACTGAATTCTCGACTGAGTTATGAAAAGTCGCCATTTTGTGTGACGATAGTCGGGTAGGATGGTGGGTCACCTCTCAGTGAAACTCGGGTTAACGTGTACAGTAAATTTCATTTCGCAAAGGGCTAACAGAATGGACAAACATGATGCCACCCACATTTGAAGCTATAATTCGAAAATCTTATTTTTGCAATCTTTCTATTTCAGAGAAATTTGTTTTTGTCGTCTGGTGCTGGTGTATGGATGCAGCACAACACTCGGATACAGAGGTTGCCGAGGTCTGTGCTCCTCGCGAGGGAAGGAAAGCAAATCATGAAGGACATTTTCTAGCTCTTACGAACGATACATCGGTATTCTGCAACTTCCAAGTCCTGGCCAAGAAATATGGAATTTGATGGAAACATTTGAATGTCCCAGTCATAAAAATAAGCTTTTTTGTCTAAATTTATTCATAAACAGAAGGTACAAATAATAATAATAACATAATAAAAACTCGAGGTGAGTTGAGGTTAACCACAATCAACCTAATGTTAAACTCAAACGGCCAGTTAACAAAACATAATCTGTTATTGGTTTGTTATCAGCATGTGTAGCGAATCTTTAATTCATTCTTAAAAAGCAGGGGCATTAAACTCAAATTAATGCATTTATGGTCTCTATAGGCAACAGCCAATGGGAGATCTTCAAGATATGCTAATAAAGAGTTCGCCAATCAGCGAGCCGATATTTCTGAGGTCACAAGATCGTAGTTCACCTTCTTCCAAAACCCAGGTGAGAATTGCTGTGTTGAAAGGCTGGAATCTTGTGAATGGGAGTTGATCGTTCACCTTACTTTTTGATAATAAATATCTTTCAGCGAAAATAATGAAAGTAATTTTTTTTAATTAAAAAAAAAACAAACTCGCGTTACTCTTTAAATCTCTCTGCATATATTCCTCTAACCTTTCCGGCTCTGTTTCTAACTGCCAGAAGTTGTCATTTTCTTGTAGAAAAATTATTACATATTGTACCGCCGTCTGGCTTTTAAAATAGTTCATTTAAAGAAACTATCGTAAGACTTATTCTTTGATGACACACAAAAATGGATTTTTTTTTCAGTTTTCCCCTTCCGACAACGAGGGAGACAATTTACCTTTCAGAAAGTAAATCGTGCAAGTAAAATGTTGAGCAGAAACTGTTCCTTGCCCCTCTACCCCGTTTCTGGTGTCCAAAGCAAAACCCAAAATCTTGCTTATTTCCCTTTTAAAAAGAAATCGAAGGCTGGACCTAGATGATGAATGGAATCTTACAATTGTTCTAACAATCTATTGTTTTAGTGGTGGTTCATAATAGCAGGGCTTTTAAGCAAATGGTTAGTAATAAGAGTGAATGGTTTTTTAATGACTGTCGTTTCTGTGTTCAGTAGAAGTTCAAAGTCCCTCCTGTGATGCCAGTGACACGCTCTACACCTATGTATTTATTAGAGACAGATCACAGTGTACGGGTTGGCAACAATAATAATCATCACAATCGAATTTCTAAAACATATAGCACTTTATAGCGCAGCAAATACTAGCACTTCAAGTCTCTTTTTCTGTTCTCTCTCAAACACATAGAACACATGACCCTAGACTTCAATAGTAACAACAGTTTAGAGCCTTGAAAAAGATAAATATAAATATAATTATTTTATTATACATTATATAATTTAAATATACATTTACCTAAACCCCAGCCGCCACCACCACACACACCGACTTTTCTCTGACGAATATATTAAATGTTTATATGTTGTTTTCCTATATGTTTATTTATTTAATGGAGAGTAATTATTTACCCACAACCTCCTGTAACGATCTCTAGAAGATCGGAAGATTGCACTGTTGGGACTCAAGACATACTGGCTTAATTAAAAATCAATCTCAGATGCATGCAGCTGAGCTTTTAGAATTTGGAAAATGCAAACAACAAAGGGAAACTATCGCTTACCCAGAAGCAAAAATGCCGAGTTTGGAAATATTGTAAACATGATAAGAGACAATCAGGACAATAGAGACAGAAAAACCTACTTCAATGGCATTCAATGTATGAAAGGAAAATGCACTCGTGTGGTATTTATTAATAAAAGAGTGGACTGATGGCAAATGTACCAACAGTTCAAACTTTTACACCCTCACCTGTGTGGTTGGTGTTAATCTCTGTCTGAATAACAAAATTATAATACAATTTGGTCCTGTCAACCTGGACCAGTGACAAACGCACCACCTGGTGGCTGCTACAAGCAGACTGCTACACTCTCTCACTCTCATTGTTACACTGGCTGACTGACACTGACAAGGGAATGGGTTGTAACCCTGACTACAGTCCCCCCGACAGTTGCCTCTCGCCGCCATTGTGCCCAGTCACCGGCATGCTGTTTCTATTAGCGGACCCCACGTGTGATTATTTTTTCGGGATGTTTTTGTTCTGCAGTGTTTGCTCCACATAAACAACTCCTTCCCCAGCCCCTCCCCAGTAATGTTTGGTCCGATTAACCCTGGAGTAAGAATTACTGATTGTGTAGCGCACATTCGTCTTAGAGAGGAAAGAACTTCGTCTAAATAAAGCGACATCTATTGAGAAAAAAACTCTATTTTTTGTGAGGAAACAACCCAATACTACCTCAGCTAAATATAATCAAAATCCATTGCAACTTGTGTAGTGTAGACACTAGCTGAGTTCTCTCCCTTTCGACGTATTCTTTCTTGACATCCGGGCAAGCAACAAAAAAATATTTAAAAGTCTTCACCTTTTCATTACCCCTCTTGCTGAGTTGTGGTTGGAGAGCCATATATTCCCCACTTAACTGATCAAGCAGCCATTATTTATCGTGGGTTTTTTGTTTTTTTTTCTTGTGTAGAAAATGTAATGCGGGTGATATGAGGCATCCGACTGCATCCGTGATGAGTGTAGTTTTTCTTATTTTTTTCTTTATTTTTGTATCAGAAGACTGACAGTTCCAAGCTGATGTAGCAAACTTGTAAAACCGCCAACAGATATTTCTCGGTGCTGGTGGGTGATATTTATTTTATTTCTTTTTTTTAAAGAATCCCAGTTCATGGGACTTAAGTGTTACGGACATTATCTGTCCCTTTATTTTCCATTAAATTCCAATTTCACACTTTG
Organism: Pomacea maculata; assembly: GCA_004794325.1. Classification (NCBI taxonomy): domain Eukaryota; kingdom Metazoa; phylum Mollusca; class Gastropoda; order Architaenioglossa; family Ampullariidae; genus Pomacea; species Pomacea maculata. Next base: position 476,746 of record SRHC01003377.1, on the reverse strand, counting down.
CGGCTGAGTTAATTAATTGCCACGTGCGAATTGCCACGTTGACGAGAAGCGAACCAGAGATAAATGGCGGAGAACGCCGCGCAGGAACCCGGCGAAAGCGAGCAAATGACGTCACTTGCACTTCCGGCCAATCCATCTTCCATTTTAAAAAGTGCAAAGCAAGACCAGCAGCTCTTTCTCAATGATTAAGTGATCGCCTGCAGAAGCCAGTAAATCTGTTTTGTTTGGTAGGATTCGTTCTGTTCAGGTTGACAGTCTCGCGGACTGCTGCAAGCTGCCACAAAGGAGAGCCGGTTATAGGAGAAAAATTGTGGCTTTAAGCAGCGCCATCTGTTCTCGTTACGATCGACATATCGACTCCTTCTTTCCGTCGCGGAATGATTTAGCTGCGATCAGAGTACTTTCACCGAACCTACTCGTTTAATGTTGTAAAGACAGTAATATATGTTTGGGCCTACCCATGCAGAATACCCAGAGCACATTTCAAAGCCCCTCTTTCCTTGTTATTGTGGGATTTGTTGTTGTTGTTGTTTTGTTTTGTTTTTCCTGGACGTTCATTTCACTCATCATAGCGGCATACGTTCTTATTTGCTGGTGGAGAGGGAGAAGTTCTGAAAATGTGATGCTTAGTGTAAATAGAGACTGCAACAAACAGGTGAAGAGAGAAAGAGAGATGAGGGGGAGAACTAGATAACAATAAGCAGCAATGGAGAGGAGGAAGGGAGAGAGAATCCTGACCCCACGGAAGCAAGACGGTCCAGGAGGTCAATTGGACAGCACTCAAATCTGCGAATAGCTGCACCCAAACCACACTAACCACACCACCAGATCGAAGCTTTGACGACCATGCAGACGATTGCCTCGGCATCCTGCGAACTCTGTCCCCCTTTCTCTCTTTCTTGCTAAGGATGACGGGACGAGAAAGAGGATGGTGGCGAGCTGACACAGCGTCATGGCGGCCATTGATCGACGCCGAACAGCAAGAGGTCCGAGGGGACTTCTACACGAGCTGAGGGCCGTGCAGACTAATTGAAAAGCCAGCAGAAAGGCTTATGTACAAACAGTTGATGTGTGTTCCCGCCAGGCTTCTACAATCCCACTCTCCCATCAACCCCTTGCTAGTCCCTTCCCTATCCTCGCCCGTTCTTTCCTTCAGCGGCCGGTCGTCTCCTGGCGCAGCGCTCCGCCAGTCTTTTAATCCTTTTAGGGTCGGTCTCAGCCGGGTATAATCAGTCTCAAACCCGGTTATAAACCGTTTTAAACCTGGCTAGAATCAAACTGTTTCGAATGCAGCAGTTGGATCAGTCGGATTCTGTTCTGGTTTTTAAACCTTCTGAAGTTCTCCTCTTTCACTTACTCCGGCTCGGTTAAAGGTTAAAGATGAAATGTATTATCATTTGTTGTAGACTGCTCAGCTCTGAATAGCCAGACCGGGACTGGAAGTACACGTGGAAAAGTCGCAGGACAGGGTGTGTAGGTAAGGGGGGAATTTCGCCCCCTTCTGTACTTGAACCTTAACCCACCTGTCTCTTTCTAACGCCTTTTGTCCTCTTATCGCCATCTCCCGATTAAATCATGCACTTCAGCTTCCTGATTTTAAATGTTATTCCTTTCTAATTCATTATTCATTGTGCAATTTCTGAAGTAGACTCACACATACACACTGCTTGCGGTGAGCACTAGTCACTTGAACAACAAATGAGCTCGTTCTTCGAGGGCAGATATTACTCTTATTTTTTATTATAATAATAATAATAATAATAATAATAATAATAATAATAATAATCTTCCTGGTGCTATCACAATCACTTCAGGCACTCAACAGAACATAAGATATTGGAAGGAGAATGAAAGAAGGTATCGGTTAGTAAAAGAAAACAACCATCTGTGACCTCACTTTCTCACTGAACTTAAAAAAAAGACAAAATAAGAAAAAAGAAAGTTAACCTATACAGTATGTGCTCGCTGCTGGTTCAGCCTTACTCGGGTTTGTTAATAACCGTTTTAAAGAGCAGCAGATGTCACGATGCTCCCTGGCAGTATTCACCTGTCAGGTAATCTCACGCGACCCAAACCTTCTCGCAAGCTCAGTGAAAGTGTGTTGGTTGAATATGCTGAGTGTACTGTGAGCTGACATCACATGCAGGCGGGTCTGTAAAGATCATAGACTCATTCCTCCCAGCCAGTATCTACAAACAACGCTAAAATTAGAGATAAAAAGAAGAACGAAAAAAAAGGACTCGGGTGCTTTATTCATCAAGAGTAAAGAACAAAAATAAGAGAATGTATTTAAAAAAATAGAAATAAGAAAAAGGGAGGCTAAATTCAGAGAAAGCAGGAGTGAGCTGTGTTCACCATTGTGTGCTGCAGTGGCTGCTCGTCTGGACCGTTGTGCTGCAGGCTGCGGTCGTTATCCCTTGCTGCTGATGCTGCGCGTCGGCTGCAGCTCTCCGCGCCCCTGAGACCGCATGGCTGTACGCTCCGGCCCAGGCAAATATTTAAAGGTTGCTCAGTTCAGCCCTGATGTGCCTGATTTATCAATAATGTTTCATTCATTTTCAGCTAGCTCTGCTTCTTGCTTTTCCTTCTGTCAGCTGGGAATTTGCCTGGCTGCCGCTCTGCACGCTGGGTAATGGAATATCAATTTCACTCCCATGCAGACCCTCTAGTTATTTTTTAGCTGGCAAACATTCACAAGATTGGCTTCGTCTATCATTTTTTACGATGAAAGTATTTAAACAATTTATGATGTATATCTTTAGGGTTTTTAACCGTAAAGAGAGGAATTAAAAAAAAAAAAGAAAGACAAGAAATAGAAGGAGGTCATCACACAGACACACACAGGGAATGGGCTTGTAATCATGTTAAGGATTTTGATGAGATATGCTTAAGGTAACATTATGAGTTTGGGTGAGTAGTGGAACTGAACAGATGTAAGAAAATAGAACGAAAATAAAAAAAAAAAAAAATAATAATAAAAAACACACAACAAAGCCTAAAAACAAAAACCTACAAAACTCGCTCTTCAGTAATGGCGAGAGTTATCTTCAGCTGGAACATTTGTTGCCTGTGGATAGAGAGCATCACACATTGCATTTACCGAGACACTTCAACGGTAATTTAAAAAAAAATATTGTCGGCGTTGGCTGGATGCTGCAGCAGGAGCTATTAGGAATTATCACTGTGCGTTGCGTTTACTATGGCAAGAGGTAAAACTGTATTTTAAAAATGAGAAAAGGTGGAATGAAAGTTGGCATTTTAGAAGACGCACAAGCAAACAAACAAGCACAAAAAAACAAACCAAAAACAAAAACAAAAAACAACAAAACAACAAAAAAAAAACCAACAAAAAAACAACAACAAAAAAAAAGAAAAAAGAAAAAAAAAAAAAAAAAGAAAAGAAGCAGAAGAAGAACAAAAAGAAGAAAGAGGCTGTAGAAGCGCTGTGGCTGTGGCTGCGGTGTTTGCCATCTCGGTTACTGAGACGGTGCGTAATGAAGAGGCGAACATTTAGGTGTGTACCCGAGAGCGCACATAAGTAAAGCTTAACGGGGGCGTAGATACTGGCCCAACGACTGTAGCAGGGCCCCACGCCAGCAGATCAGCACGCTGCGATTGACTGTGAATGTGCAAGTGATGAGGTGATGGAAAGAACATCATTGTCTTGTGTTGTAACTTCTGCTTTTGCCGTTGCTGCATATAATGGCGGCAAGGGGAGACTACCAGCGAAAAAAGGGCGATGAGTGCAGAGCGGAAAGACAATTGGGAGGAGGAGAGGTTTGTGGGGTTGGGTTGGGGTGGAGAGGAGGAAAGCCTGGGACAAAATGTCAACGAGTCCGCCATTGGAGAGTGCGGCTTGTGCCTTGAAGTCTTCAGCAGACATTTTCTTTCTACGCCGAGATGGTTTCTTTTTGTCTCCCCTCTCGCCTCGCTTTCATTCTGTCTTGTTGGGATAATATGCATGGGTGTTTGGCTGCGAGCACAAGTTGTTTGCTTTTTTCTGTGTTCCTTCAAACAGGCAGCTAACTAATTATTTTATGTAATTTAAAAATCAAAACCTTTGAAACGAGCCTGTCAAGTCAAGTACATCACTAGAGGTCGTGTGCACGGTGCCTTTAACACATTTTCCGGACCGTTAAATTACCTCCTTCCAAAAATATATATAAACACACATCTAAACTAAAAACGATGCAAACAAACAAACAAAAAAAAAACATAATTAAAGAGTCATGGCCATAACAGTTTCTCTCACACCAGCAGATGTTCTCCAACATACGTGCGGTCTTTACGATTTGTTTGTTGTGGGGGTAGGGGATGGGGTGAATCTGTTTTGAATATTAGAAGAAAAACAACTCTAAGCAATAGCCAAGAAATCTCCAAGCAAGTAGCCTAGGAATGTTTGTATTTTGATGCAAACTTCACATAACATAAACATGTTTATCAGGCTCACGCTATTTGTTATGGACGATAATGTGAGTGGTTGAAAAAACACACACAAGCTTATGTTGTAGTAGTAGTAGTAGTAATAATAATAATTGAACACATATAAATTCCTCCGTACAGGAGAATTTATGGAGTTTGTGAAAAAAAAGTACACCGCAAAATTTCTGTCCAACAGATACGGCCATACATTCAAACAAGCCCAGCAGCTGCCAAACAGAAGAAAAAATCCAAACACCTCTTTCAAGTAGACATTCTAGCATCGGATCACTTTCATAAGAACAGTGAGTTAGAAAGTTAGAATTAAGAATAGGCATGTCAGCATGACTGCAGAAAATCTGTAGTTTAAGGGTTTTGTGTGATTAACTGAGTCACCAGCAATGTTTACTCATTTTATTTCTGTATGTTACAGAAGGGTGACATGACACTAAACAGCCAGTACAGGGAGGGTGGCCGAGCCGCACCTGTGGCATGACTAACAGAGGTTTTTGTTGTTGCTAGAAAGTGGAAAATGAAAGGGGGAAGACCATTTAATTAACTGTCATCAACCAGTGCTTCACTTCCCAAAGGAACACGGAAAGTGGATGGACACTGTAGGAGAGTGGAGAATGTGTCTTCCTAGAAAGGTGTGGTGTTCATTATTTTTTCTTTTTTTAGTATTCTGATTTTTTTTATTGAATTTTGTATGTTTGTATGTATTTTTTTAAAGATATATCCTCCTATATCCCAGCTCTCTCCACCCCGAGTAGAAAAGTCACTCTGAGAATACTTCCAGAAACATCAGATCTCCTCAAATCGACCTTTGTGCTCACCAACCTTCTTCCATACAGCCTCAACTTCATCGCGAAGTTTGCAATTAAAGATATTTAAATCTCAATACTTTCATTAAAGATATGTTCACAAAATAACATATAAAAATTTGTATATTGTAAAAATTTTCGATGCTCCGGTGGACTTAGAAAAGAAACAATAAAATAAAAGAACTCGTTTCATGTGATGTCTTCACACGTTTCAATAATTCAAAGGGACAGCACCGAGTCGCCGACCGAGCGATAGGCCTTGTCGAGAGATGGACTTGGCTTTTCGAAGGAAGTGGTGTTCATCCCAGACGAATGAATCACTTGGTTGAAAAATAAATCATGTATGAGGGACCCGTACACACGCTTTCTTGAAGCGCATTGAGCAGCCGTTGTGACGTTAACAGAGCGGTTGGAATCACCTTTCACGAGGAGGATCAGACTGCTGAAACAGGAGGACGAACACAGGTGCGCGGGCCCGAGTTCCACATCTATGACGATGCAGGCTTTGTGTCGGCGAGTGCCTTGAGTCCATAGGTCTGAGTAGGTCTGATGGTGCTCCGTGAGCCGACATCTGACTAGATGTGTAATGCTCTTTGAATGAATGTGTCTGACTAAGTGCTTAGTACTCCTTGCGGTCTGTAAGCCTGTAAACATTGTATCCTTACTGCCAAGATTTCAACGGATATTTATTAGCTGTAGTGATTACACAGTACTTCCCGCCATTTGTACCTTTTGTATGTGGATAACGACTATTTTAAGTTTCATTAGAATGAAGACGGCCGTTCGCGGATTTATTGACTGAATGTTTTTAAAAGTGACAGAAAAAGTATTTTGAGGCATGACAATGACACTTACATACAATTCTTGCATCTGCATTTTTTAAATATAAATTTTAAATATTTTATTATTTATTTTCCACCTGGCCAGATAGGCCGGCGAACAAATTTGAGAGTTCCCCAGTCAGCACTTTGGCGAGAAGCACCTGCCGGCATGAACAAATTTTCTATTATTTATTCCGTGGGTTACACTGCATTGTTGACGATTCTTTCTGCATTGGACAGAGCAAGAACCCTTTGTTACTTCACTTGAGACAGAGAGAAAGAATCTGTGAGTGTGGTTGGTTGCGGATTGTCACACGAAACAGAAAAATTGTTAGAATTCAGAGGAGGAACTGGTCAGTTTTTGCCCTGATGACAAGGGCAGACAACGACTGCTGCTCCCCCCCTAATGTGTGCTGTATATTCTGTGAGCACTTGTGGATGTACCCGAGTACCAACCCCGGTCATTCAGTCTCATATAGGAAAGGTTAACCCTTTTGCACTTATTCCTCAACTCTATTTGCAATAGTTCTGCAGGATCTTCGCTTTACATAAGGCATTAAGCTAACTCTGACAATGGAAACCCACGATTGACCTTTGAACTTTTTCCTTCCACACAAAGACGAAACCGTTTGATCTGTCTGTTCTAGTTTTTCTTGTCATAGTCACACGTTGTAGCTATCACATTCACACTTACAGTTATCACAGTGACACTAAAGTTATCTTATTCACATTTACAGTCATCTCAATCACACCCTGCATGAGTCATCTCTGTCTCACATTGTCTCCTCTCTCACTATATTTCTAGCAGTTCTAGTTCTCATCACACCAATGTATGCCCAGCAAAATGCGATCTAGAGCGGGAAAATAAAGTAGCAAACTGTAAGACAAAAACTGTTTTGTGTACAGCATTAATTATTAATTGTATTTGGCATAAATTCACAACCCACAGCACACATTGTGCGGATACAATGCACGAACTGCTTCATTCTTTCTTTTCTGAATATCTGTCACAAATTAAACATAATTTCAAACATAATTACTCAGGGTGAATTTATTTTGATCGACTCCTCATTAACCTTTAGCACTTTTTAATAACTAATGATGTGTAGAATCTAGAAATACAATAATTATTTCTAGAATGTGCAATGAGTGCTGTTACAGAGCAAACGAGATGAAGTGTCAGGGGTGATAGGGCTACTTCTGAACGAGTAGTTGACTGAGCCATTTTTTTAACAATAGAAAATGGAAGATAATTATTTAATAATGAAAAAGTTGACACATCTGGGCTTCGAGGAAGCGGATAATCACAAGATATAACTTTCAGTACACAACTGAAAATAAATTATTTAATGATAAAAACTCTGTAACACACCTGAGATTTGACAATGGTGATGATTTAAATAAGAATTAAAATAAGCATTTAATAAAAAAATATATATATTGGGGTGCTTTGGACTTGTTAAGAGGTGATGACACTAAGTCATGTCAATTCATATTTTTTTTTTAATTTAAAAATTAAAAGCGGGAGCCGAACTTGTATTTTCCAGGTAACCGGTACCCAAATGTTCACTTCTCACTTTATTCCTCTAGTGACCATGTGTTTATACTGATTCCTTTTATTTATCTAGACAACATTGAAACGATTTTTTCATGCATTTAATAACAAAGCCAAGCTCCCACTCATTGCAGCAATTCATGAAAAAGAAAAACAAGCCCAAACAGCTGGACACAAAGATAGACCATGGCAGGAGAAAGATAACATTCAATGCAGCTGTACTATTGTCCCTGTCATCCTAACATCGCTGTGTCGCATCCTGTGATTGGCTAGCACTGAGGGGTGGGCGGCAGTTTAAGCATCCACTTCTCCAATCGATGAGCCATCAGCCGATGTAGCTGCAATTTACACCGCGCACACACACACACAGCCACAACAACACACATTGTAGATACCCGAGGTGTTTATACCAACTATTATGGCATGCAAACATGCAAAGAAAATTAAAGAAAATAAAGAAATTAATAAAAATGGTCAATTTATCAATTTGACTTTGCTTCAAAAGTAATAAAAAAATTATTAGAGGATTAAAAAAAAATATTTCAGGCCCTAAATGTTTGAGACCTGCAGGTGATTATTTTCTGTCCACCCTACTATCTCGTCGGTGACTCTTAACGCAGTTAACTTTCACAACACGCAGTATATATATAAATATAAAATCTTTTATGAGAGTGATGGCTTGAGAGCCCCCAGTGAACACGATCCTCTGTGGTAATCTCAGAACCTCGTGTGACTCGTATATACACAAAAATATTTCCACGGCATCTTATCTTCCACCCTTCCTCCTCCCTACATTTCCCACACGAGTCTCCTGCTTTGTCAAGTTCAACAACCTCCACCACCCTCCCACACAAACTGCTTCCCCATCCACAGCGCGCGATGGCAGCACGTGTGTGCTGTACATATAAACATATTTATCATTAAATTATCGTTTTTTTTTTCCGACTTCAATACCGGGTAGACATTTGAAACACTTGACTGATTATTCTCCATCAGTATGTACTCTGCTCCTCCCAATGATCATGAGTTCATGAAACCTTGTACTAACATTATTAGCATCACCGCTGTCCTTACCATTATTATGTTTTCTTGTTGTATAACACTTGTATATTTATTGTATGGGACAACTATATGTTGACAGAGGGTTGAATGAACAAAATTATCGTCTAAAGTTAGATGATCTTAAGATAAGTTGATCTTTAAATTAGCTAGACTGGGTAGCTAGTTACCTGTCGAGACTAGCTACCCCTGTCGTGCATGGTGTTGAAGACTAACCACCCAGAAAGTTTCACCTGTCATCTGCCCTGCTTTCGACTGCAACCCACGCTTACCTCCAATGAGACCAGCTACCACCTCCCGACAGGTTTTCATCAACACCAAGCGGTTTTAAAAACAAAAACCGACTTCATTGTTTCAATGTGTTTCGGAGCTTACCACCGAATTCCCCGAAATCTGGCGATTTATTACCTGCTCTGTTGTGTGTGGGGAGGCGTGCATGTGCTTGTGGGGTCCTCCATTGTTGTCGTGTTAGCTGGTAAGCATGCAAGCCATGCACGCCATGGCGGCCAGAAGGAGAGAAGGGGGAGAGAGAGAGGGAGGGACTTTTCAAACGTCCTATCTTTTCAACAGAACCATCCTCCGGTGGGGTAGTTTTTTCCGCCGTGTAAATTATAACACACACCGCGGGAGAGTAGGGGTTAGGGAGCAGGGGGGCCAGGGATATGCTGCTTTGTGTGTGGCATTCCCCTTGGCTTCACAATGGCCGCTCTACTCGCCTTTGCTGGGGCTGCACGGGCGCGGAACACTGGTTTGACAAGCGCCCTCTACACGTCCACACAGGAGCACAGCGGGAGGTAAGCGAGCGTGCAGAAATGATTTGCCATTCCAACACCATATAAGACGTCGGGGCTCTGAGATTTATTTCCACACATGTACACGCGCCCACCCTTGCCTCCCTCACACACACAGACCCACGCACATATACCCACACATATACCCACCCTACCCCTTCACACACGCACACACACACACACACAGCTCACTTATAAAACAATTTTCTCCTTCCAATCCTGCAAACCTCTCTTCCTCTCTCTCCACAAGTTGTTTCAATAAATTTGACAATCTCTTGCCAGGATATCACCTTCGTTGCTGGCACGGGTTTAAATGCAACCAGCCATGCACCAATTCAGCCCACCTCTCCACCCGTATGACTAATTTTCTGGGTGGTTGCAGTCTATTTTCACTGAATTAAAATGAATACAACACAAGATTGTGTGCGCGCGCGTTTGATTTTTTTTTTTTTACTATTTTTTCTTCAATGTATGTTCGTTGGTCGTTGAGAAGATTACAGTGATCTGCGCACTGCACCCTGTCTAGGAGAGACCATCTTCTCAAACAGAAGTAGACAAACAAGTCTACTTTCATTAATGCCAAGCTATTCTTAGTACAACTCAGAAAGTTAGGGTCAACATGCTGTCACACAGACGTATAAATAATTCCGATTCTGGCTTGTTTCTTTAACATGGACTGATGTCTGTTTGATGAAAGTTTGCACAACGGAATATACATTGTAGAATAAATAAATAAACAAAATTTACACATGAATGTGAGCAGACATACTGGCTACTGAGCTGTTTTACAATAGCGAGTCATAAAGATGATGAAGGGCTCCAAGGATTTAGGTTCATAAATAGCATCATATATCCCACGCCCACCCCCTTGACCCCACCTGAACATGCATTCCCTGCAGATCAGACCCCAATCCTTTGACCCCTCCTAAGCCTGCAGCTCCTCCAGATCAGACCTGGTCGCAGGCATGAATATTGTCCCTCCAGAGAACTGTCCAGTGACCCCCAGCAAGGGTGTGGTGTGAAATACAGTGTTTGATGTGTAATTAACTCTCTCAGGACGATCCACGACTGCCTGTGTTACCTCCGATTTCTCTTATTCCTCATCCCCCTCCACCACCCTCTGTCCCCGTTCAACCCATTGCGACCGTTGGAAGCACGAGCGCACCAAAGCTTCGTTGTGGATGTGACCGCGCCTGGTTCGGACCTCCTGATGGACTGACTGTTGTGCCTCGTTTACACTAGTGTGCACATCCCTTTGTTTCCTCCATATTTCACGCTTGAGACTTTTGATAACACTAGACAGTAAAAACTTATTTTACCGCAAATAATGATATAACCGCCTTTGATGTCAAAGTCTATTTATAACTCAAGCGGAACGCTCCGAACTGTAGTTTCTCACAAACCTTTTCATATCACAGTCCAACCCCTTGGAGAATGCCTCTAGGTTGAACTTTTGAAGTAGATGGTCCTTTCAACCTACACTTTATTTATGTCTCCTCCCCCCACACCCCAGTGTAGGGTTAGGACTGTTGGAGAGAAGTGCAGTAATAATAATATTTTTGAATAATGACAAGCTGCCGCCACGGTTTGCCATTTCATGACAGATGCTGTCCAGTTTCTGGTTGCCATGTGAAGATCCTTGTCTGTCTTGTTAGTGCTCTGCTTAATAATCTGATTTTCTGTGGTGTGGGGGGGTCTTTCTATTTTTACATTACAAGGCGGGAGGGGATATCTTTCCCCATTTTGTCTTTTTTCTGGCTCTTGGATTCTTCGAGTTTCAGCTCACTCTGCGAGTCATGGAGTGTTTTGTCATGTTGACAGTCTGTACAGTAGCTTTCTGTCAGTCTGTCATTGCCGTGTCAGTTGTCAGTGTTGTGTCGGTGCTGGCGGGTACTGACAGTTCAGAGTACCGACTCGTGCCCGGTTGACAGGCTACACAACAACCCGTTAGTTGGCGGTGACGTTCGGTCAACTGTGTGACGTGCGAGGTGACAGCACATGGCAGCATGGAGGGCAGGTCTGCAGGAAGCACAAGGAAAATTTCTGATGGAACTTTCTCGCAACTAAAACACTGACGAGATGGTAACCCACGATTTTCCACTTCTGGTTATATTTATTATGAATTATGCAGCATGCTGTGAAAAATAAGTGTTTTATATTAGCAGGTATTATGTCCTTTGTGTGTATGTATGTGTGCTCAAGAAACAAAATGCCTGACGATTTTTAGCATGAATAAAATTGTTTTCACATCAGCAACCGTTAATCTACTCGTCTTTGCGAACGTTGGTTATTAGTAAACATGCATTGAATATTAAGCTATAAATTTACTAGAGTTCCTGTAATGCAAAATTTGTGTTCGGATCACATTATTTATTACTATTAGACCATGACAAGAAATTAAGATTCGGATTTCTTGTAGTCTCGCTAGTTTCCCCGGGTACCAAACCTGTCTGATGCTTCATTTAGCACCGGACAAAGGATGTTGTAGCTTTGTGTGTTGTTTCATTGCTGCTATTAAAGCATGACAGCAACCGTTGATTAATATGTCTTCTAGTTTCATTATTAAACATGTTCCCCTCCCCTCCCATATTCTCGAAATACGGGTTTTAGTTCATTCAGCGCTGGACAAATATCGCTTGATGTCTGTCCACAGTGTTTGATTATGACTATTAGAGCATGACAGCAAATATACAGTTACATTTTTTCGTGTCTCATTATTAAACCTTGCCCAGCAATGCGTCTTGTGGTTCCCATGGCAACAGATAAAGAATGTCACTTATCGGTCTACCTTTCCCATTTGCTTGAAATTCATCTCTATCCGATAATCTTCGGGGATCGTTAGAAAAGGAAGGATGGAACTGGCTAAAGTGCGAAAATCCGAGTGGCTTATTCGTTTGCCTTTGGCCCCTTGGTCCAGATTAGGATTTTTACATTATGGATACAGTCGATGGCGGGCCAAACAGAGCAAGCACTTCTCACAAGTTTAAACAGTCGTGGCAGACCCAAGCTTTTAATGAGGAATCGATGCCGTTTGGCTGGCCGAGAAGATCTGTGGAGTAAATTCCATTTGCATAACAAAGCGCATGACAAACAGAGAGGTTAAAAAAATAGAAAAATCCAGATGAATTCTTTTCTCATTTTTATTCTTGAAAAAAGACCGGATTCAGTCAGGAGAGAGTTGAAACAAGAACTGATGTTGGATGCATGGTGTCTAGTGTCTAGTGTCTGTGTCGGTTCGTCACTCAAAACAAGAGGTCGAGCCTTCCCACCATCAAGGTGCAAGGTGGAGTGACTCATCAACAGCGGGAAAGCAGGAGCAAAATAAACTTAGTGTACATTGTCGGCGACAGAACGGTAACAAAAGATTTCGCACATCAGTAAGAGATAACCGCAAGATTACCACAACATTGACTTTGCACAGATCCCATCAATAGTAAAATCTCCTCTCTAAAATTGTAGCCAATCTTTTATCTACAGAAAAAAAATTCACCTAAACACATTTTGATTCAGAAATGACTCCACAACAGGTCACATGACATTTCTTCTTTTTTTTTCTCGTAAATGAATTCATTATCTTGATTAAAAGTACAGCTCAGAAATTATCCACACATACACACGTATATACTGTATATATATATATACACAGATGCACACAAGTGAACACTCAGACATACATATCATATACCTCCCTTCTCCGGTCGCTCGCGCGCACACATACAGAGAAACACACATATGTAAGAGTATTATCTGTAACTGGTTTTGTAAGAAATTATTAGAGCGAAACCAAGTTTGTGGGGAACAACAATGTCAGTAAGCTGAAGAAAATGGTATTGTAGTGGATAACAATGTCAGTGGGCTGATGGGAAATACATTCAAAAAGACGAGCTTACAGCCGGCACAAACACAACAGAGAAAGTTATCTCGACCGTCCGGTGCCACCACCACTGGTCACCTCCCACACCTAACCGACAATTGAGTTTAGCAGGCATCCAGTTATTCTGACCATTGTCTTGTTTACTCCTCTCACTTTGAACAAGAGTACAACCCAGTCATAAGCTCGTCTGGTCTGAATGTAGACAGCTAGGCACACATACAAACGCGCTAGTGTCGCACACAGCGATGCAAGCTGGGCACCAACCACTTGTCAGTTTGTCTCTACAAGCAGGGAGGAAAGTTGTCATAGCGAAAGGTAATGTCCTACCTTTGTCTGGCTTTGACTAGGCTGCCTTCGAGTTGCTGACAGTTCGCCGCTATCCGTCACAGAACTCCCTGGCACCAAACACAGTCTCGACCTTTGGCACCCGTCATCGGCGGCAGATGAGACTCGAGGACAAAAGAAATCATCTTTGGCGAGGGCCTCGTCCTGTCGTCTTGTCACCAAAAGTCTGCAGCAATCATTGTCTCAACTTCCTACATCACACTTGTGCTACACTATTTGTTGTGATTTACTGTGCACTTCGTGGAATGCACATAAACCTTTGGTTCATTAATAATTGTCTATGATTTATAAATGAAATCGTTTCGCTTTTGATCATTTCATTTGCGAGGTCGAGTTATTTAAAACAAGAATGTTGCCGATGTTTTATAGGGACTGGCTATATATGTCTGCGCCCTCCCTCCTTCCAACGAAGGAGTTTGAAGGAAAGACAAACACGCTGCTTTGAAGTGAAGACAAAAACATTTTGCACAACACTCACACAACACGCAGTGCTAGTTTCCAGTGTCAGTGTTTAAGGAACAGATAAAACTTCTTTGTATCTAAGACAGAACAAAATTAAACCTTTCTTGTTTACACAAAAGCATAATTAGAAATTAAACGTTTCAAGAAACATCAATTTCCACGCTCATCATTCGAACGAAAATGTATATTTACCAACTTTTTTTTAATAGTTCTGGTCATCACGACTGGCATTAGCTACCTTTTGATTGGGGAGGGGGATGTTCTTTTAAATTAATGTAGAATAAAGACTAACTTTGCGATACAGCAAACATCTATGTATGAAATACTAGTGGGGTGTCGCACAACTTCGCACCTAGACGCGCTAATATTATCTTTTAAATGCTCAATTAATTCTGTTAATGGGAATTAATCATTTAAAATAACTCCTGTTTATTCAACTGACTTTTCAGTTATCAATATTATTGACATCCGGTGACCTACTCGTTCCTACACATTACAGTCTGTTTAGTAGGTAGAGAGGTATCCTTCTTAGGGGACAACAGGAGGACCTTCCGAGATCCCCCTGAATATTTAGTCAGCCTCTTTAGAATGATGAAACGGAGACGACCGAGGTGGGGTGGCCACAACACCCGGCTAATACTTGGAGCAGTCGTATGCATAGGAACCGGCAGCCTTGTATGGCGACCGGAACGCCGCCAGTTGGCAGCTGGCCGTTGCCTGGCTTTGTCCCTGGGAGAGCAGACGCTGGGAATCGAACATGGCGAATGGGGAGGATGACACGGAGAAGTCGGCTCCATGGTTGATGTCTGGGGTGGGGCTCATGTACCAGCCGTTAGCCCGAGAGTAAGGACCAGCCTGGGAGGCCGAGAAGACGCTGGTGGGACTGAGTCCGTTGGTCTGAGGACCCAGAGGTGAAGCGTGCGAGTGCGCATGGGCGTGGGAGAGAGGGGTGTGAGGGGAGCTGCCTCCCCCGGCATCGTCGGCGCAGGCCTGGGACATGGACATGTGTTGCTGGTGGTGCTGGGAGCCGTTGGTGTTTCCGCTGCCGCCGCCGGAAGGAAAGACGGCTTGAGAATTGTGGCAGTGGTAGCTGTAGGGCGGGGTAGTGGACACGCCGCTACCCTGGTTGCCTCCGGAACGGTATAGGTCCGAGGCAGATGTCCTGGGGTACGGCAGGACTTGCGGGGAGACCAAGGGAGGCGGGCGTGACGTCACCAGGTCCGCAGGCCCTACGCTGGAGAGGTGAGGCGCCGAGGGCAGGAAGTTCTCCACGCTAAACGATGACACCGAGCTCTCAAGAGGGGTGAGAGGATCAGGAGGGATGGGCAAAGTGTTGGCTCCCGATGACCCGCCAGGACGTCCACCACCTAGACCAAGCACCATCCCACCAAGGCTCCCGCCACCCGGAAGTCCGACCCCAACACCCGACATACAGTCACTTTTGGGCGAGTCCACGGGCTCAGGCTTGGTGCTGGCCACCCCGCTGGAACCTGGCGATGAGGTGGAGATCTGCGGCTTGCGCTCCATCTCGTGACTAACCCCGCCATGCTTGGGGCTGTGCTCTGACGTGGTGGCTTCCGACGTCACCGAGTTCTGCGACTCGCCTCCGTTTTGCAGTTCGTGGTGGTGGTGGTGCTGGTGATGATGGTGGTGATGACTGGCGGATGACACCCCTTCTCCTCCTGTTCCCTCCTTTCTGCATTCTTTCTCGAACTCGGCCATTTGCTTCTCGCGTTCCTCCTTCTCCTTCAGCACGTGACTTTTCTTGAAGCGACGACGACGGCGCAAGTAGCTGCCGTTGTCGAACATGTTATAGCTGTCGGGATCTAGTGTCCAGTAACTGCCCTTCCCTGGCTTCTTGTCATCTCGAGGGATTTTCACGAAGCATTCGTTCAGCGAGAGGTTGTGCCGGATGGAGTTTTGCCAACCTTGTTTGTTCTCGCGGTAGAAGGGAAAGCGCTCCATGATGAACTGGTAGATGCCGTTGAGGGTGATCTTCTTATCTGGGGCGCTCTGGATGGCCATGGCGATGAGTGCGATGTAGGAGTAGGGTGGCTTGACCATGTCCTTTGGCGGGTGGTGATGATGGTGGGCGTACGGGCTGTATGGCGAAGTCCTGGCCATAGCCGAATACTGGTCCGCCCCGTACATACCCATTCCACCCACCGCCATACCCGTGTAGCTACCCGGGTGTGGTCGGTAGTAATTTTGGTGTTCGCTGAAGAAAGAAGGCATCATAGTGAGCGAGCCGCCCAACCCGGCTCCGGGGCCCTGCGAGATGCCCCCGACCCCCGGGCCTGGTCCATAGGGCGACTGCAGGCCCCCCGCTTGCATGTCCACCAGCATTTATGTCACGTGTCTCGTCACTGGGACTAGAGGGTGCCGGCGAGAGCTGGGTTTACTAGACCTGCTGTTTAACAGACATCAACAACAGCGGCATGCTGTGCACCTCTTTGAGAAAACCTCTGGAAGATCTGCAAGAAGCCAAAGGAATGGACCATTAGTTAGACATGCGGAATTCATAAAAATCTTTTATATTTCAAAGAGAGAGAGAAAAAAAACTGTGGGTGAACGAGAGAGACAGAGAAAGGAGAGAGAAGAGCAGAGGAAACAAACTCTTAGTGGTTATGTGTTTGTCAAAGGACAATTAGTTATTGAAATAACAAGCAATAAGATAATAAGGCGAGAGAAGCCATGTGGGAAGGGAGTGAAGATATCGGGTGCCGATGAAACAGATTAAACATAAGAAAACTACTTTAGCTATAAAACAAAGAGATAAGCAGTTACAGGGTTTACTGATAACAACACACAAACTGTTATTAAGAAACAAAATCTTTCCCGTCGGCAAGAATCTGTGCACTCGTCTCTCCACACAAGTGAAACAACCTCAGAATAAAAATGATTAATGCGAGGTGCTACATAAAACCATTTTATCGCTCATAAATTTTTTATAGTTTTTTAATGGATTGTGCGAATGTTACAAAAATCCTGACGCCCACAAACAGAAAGCGAACTTTATAGTCACACCCCACTGAACACGCGCGCGCGCAAACATATACACATAACAATAAAAAATATTTTTTAAAGAAGATTATTATTATTAACATTGACAGCTTTCTCTGAGTTGAAGCCACGGAAGGCACAAGTTCTGGCTACAATATGCACGCAATATTATTTATGTTTGTTTTAACTGCTTTTAACACTTTTCCAAGAAAAAAAAGTGCAAAAAAAAAAAGCTTGATTACTCACTGTGTGTATACGAGTCAAGTCGGCATAAACACAGCAACTGTAAGTGGCGATCCCTGGCCCGGCAAACACAATGGTCCAGCACCCACAACGTGTCCAGCGACGATTCGTCTTCTCTCACCTCGGCAGATGTTTGTCTCGATGTTTATTTGTGGATTGTTGGCGTAAGCGGCGCGGTCGGATCAAGCTGAAGTGTTGCTGCAACAGTCGTAAGCGCCGGCCTGTGATTTATGGAGTAGCCTTGAGCTCCATCATGGACTGCGGAGGCTGCAAGCACACGCGAGCGCGCGTGGCAGAGGAAAACAAACCGTCGTCTGCTCGGTCTAACGGACTCCGGCGTTTGAACGTCGTGATGCGAGTGCTGGTCAACCCAGTTCCGGTTGAATGGTGGTTGAGTCTTACAACTGTTTCTCCCCAAAATAAGTCTTTGGAAAAGCGGTGGCTTCGAAGACTAGGACTGGGTACTTGGGTACGAACGCTGGGCCGATGCTAGACAGACTAACCACACATCTGTCTGCCGCTCGGTGTTGGTTTGTTTCGCCAGACAGCCCTCGGCTGAGCCCGAGCAGCCTATTGACTTGGCCGCCTGCCCCTTTACACCAAATATGGTACAAAAGCCCCGCCTTCGCCTCCGCGAGTTGACCAATCAGCAAGGCTGATGGGTTTGGAGCTGTGTCGGGTGGCCTCGCAGGAAGCAGCTAGTGACAGGAGCAATCATTCACTCTGGCCCCGCCTCCCCCGTCCTTCGCTGCTTCCCTCGGTGTCCCCCTCACTACCGGCACCACCACTGCCGTGTGAAGACACGAGAGGGGAATAAATTAATTGCCGATTCCAGATTAGAAGAAGTTATAATCTGAGAAACGCCAGCTTAACTAAGGTACGCCACCCGCCGAATGAAGAGAAAATAAGAAAAAAAAAAAAGGCTCGAGCAGCGCCAGGTATGTCATGACGCGCGCGCAGGGGATGCGGTGGTGGCGGGGGAATGTGAGGGGATGGGGAAGACATCCTTCACGCTACTTGAGAGACAATCGCACTACGAAATGGCTGCGGTTATGGCAGCTGGAGCAAGCATCGTGTTAGCTCAGGTCTAAGTGCTCTCTCTCCAAGCACTTCATCCCGTAGTGTTTCATGCGATTATAACTTGATACTTCTGTAGACTCGGCCTGCCAGTCACCTCCCGCTGAAACAGCAAACGGTAGGGTCGAGTTCTCCTCTCTTTTATTTGGACAGTCAATAAAGATGGGGGCCCTGTTCATAAAATCAATCTTTGTACGCATACCGGTATGGGTTTCACCGCCGCCATTGTTGCCACCTACTTAACGTCGTGATCAATTCTGCCGAGCGTTTTACCCCTCGCTTTTTATTCTTCTAACCTGTAATTCACTCGTCCTCTCATTCTCTCCCTCTCTGCCTTCTTTTTTGTTACATTCGTGAGCGAACAACCGTCCATATTCAAACATACTGTGCGTTTGTCAGCGTGTCTCTGCTGGCTGGCGCGCGCGGCCGCGTGCATGGAAGTGCACGACCCAGTGTGCGGCTGTGGAGGTTGCGTGCTTCTATATCTTATGCACCCGCGCGTGTGTCCTCAAACATGTTTGCTTACATGCCTTATTAAAAGCGGCCATGTGGTGAAATGATGATGGTCGTCGCTGTGTTTGCGGTCTACCGCCGCTTTGTTATTACAGCGTTAACGGGTCTATCACCGGCGGTTGTGTCTCCCCACGATGGGGCAGGGACGTGAGTGTGTAGTTGTCCTTCCAAACCATCTCCAGTGAACGGATTACAAAGATCTGAGGAACGCTAGCATTTTTTTTAAAAATTTGATGCAATATTAAACAGACGGTTGAGCGCGCACGACACTAGCGATGGAGAGTGATGTGCGTGTGTGCGCGCGTGCACGTGCGTGTATGTAGAGGGTAGGGTGTGATTTCATTGTTTATTGTAGAGAAGAATCAAGAGGAATTAAGCTACGGAAACATTGGAGGGATTAATTAGTACCCAGGGTTTGTTTTAAAATCGCCGTCGAAGTACTTACGGGCTTTTAAAAAATTAAGAAAATAAATTACTCATGAGGAGACTGAGTTAAAGATTAGTTTCCTGGATGATTTAATAAATAATAATAATAACAATAATTATAATTATTATCATCATCATTATTTTTAATTTCGTTTTCTCCCTGAAGTTTCATGGTTTGGTGTTGGACCGTTTTCAAACAGGACTAATTTATTTTTACAATCCCGTTGTACGATATATATTTATAATTTGTTATACTTTATTTACATGAAGAAAAAAGAAGTGACAGTTGTAACAGTCAAGGCGCGTGAGGAGGTCCTAAAGTGCTAATCTACAGCGGCTGAAGGTCGAGAGCGCATTGATTAGTGAAGGAAGGAGGAAGATAGTCCGTTGCGAGCTGTTAGGGCCACGTCATCATACTGCATGATACTGTTGTCTCTTCCTCAGATTTAATTATCTTCACTTCCAGAAACCTTCGCCACACCTTGTTTCTGTTTAATGTACGTGCTTGCGCGTGAAATGACTCTGGACGTGTACGAGAAAATCGCAAAATATTAATTAACATCTTTTTCTCCTGCTATTTCTCGTCTGCTCTCATTTTCCTTCATCACAACTTCTTTCTTTTTTTAAAAAAATTCTCTCTGCTACTTAGGATTGATTACTGGCGGTGTTTCCGCTGTTAAAATCGATGTCACTGTGGCTGTCCGCTAGTTAAAAAAAAAAAAAAAAAAAAAAAAAATGAACTCAGAGAAGAAGCGGTCAGCAGTGGTTTACCACCTCGTCAGGTGCACGCGCGCGCACACACAAGTTTCCTATCGCTTTCTCTCTCTCAAAATTCTTTCACTTTATTAATTTATCTTAATTTCGTCTGTCGCTGCACTCCACACTCATTCGCACCACCAGAAGATGAGAACATCAACATGGCCAGTCCACACCAAAGGCTTCTCTGTGTCTGGCTAAGAACTGATGAGAGCAAGTTCTTCAGATGTGAAGGAGTGTACACGTTGTTATAGTTACTTTGTTGACAAATCCCAGCAAGCTATTTCTGTGTCGCGTTTTTCTGTTAATAATAATAATAATAATAATAATAATAATAATAATAATAATAATAATAATTTATTATTTGAACATATTTTATGCCCCAGATGGCCCGCATAGGTCTAATCCATACACTCTCCTCTCCATGTCAAGAATGAGCTCAAATAGATATTTTACTTAAATTGATTTTCTAGATTATGTTTAAACCTTTCTTCTCTCCAGACAGCCTCTGTGAACAAAACACCGGTTACAGACAAGAGTAGGGGCTCACAAGGCTATCCTTTTGCTGTTTACAGTCACACAAAAAATAAAAATAATAACAAAAAATTAAAATAATAATATAACCAATGTTTTATTACGATAGAGAGATGATAGACAAGTTAATATAAAAAAAATTAATCTTAAGGTTTTTTTCCCAAACCCTTTTTATTTATTTTTTATTATTTTGTAGGATATTGGTGATGTTACGTTCGCTCTTTGCGTGAAATAAGACAACGGATTGCGTGGTTGTCTGCACATATCTCTCACTATATATATACAACGTACAGCGCCATCTGGAAGGCCTTCATTTAAAGTCTGGCACACGTGGCGACTGTTGTAAATGAGAAGACCAAGTTCCTGCCACTTTCTTCTCCAGTCGCATTGAACCTGCAAATGCCTACATTCCATTGTTTGTCTGCCCCTCCCTTTCTCTCTCTCTATGTCTCTCTAAGTGTTATTCTAGTTGTCGCATCCTAGTACCATCCCATTTGTTGTTCTTTCGAATTTTATTTTCTTTGATGTCGTAAGACATCAGTGGCATGTCCGACGACCAGCAGGTTCTCATCATCGACTGTGACTAGTCTGATTTTGTCGCTTCTCTCTTTTCAGTTTGGCATAACAGTGATTATCCAAAAGGAACATCTTAACTACAAATGATGTACGAGCTAAATTGAGATAATTCCTTATACTGACTTTTATGATAATGTATTGTACTCCTGCAGTTGGCGACGTTTTGAAATATATTTGATAAATTCAGAGTGAAAGAGTTAGAAAAGTAAAAGTGTGTGTATGTGTGTGAGAGTGAGTGAAAGAGAAAGATTAAGAAAGATCTTGGGAGACTGATGCACCCGTCATTCATAAAAATTGACAGGTCTTTGGGTACATTTATGAAAATTCATCATTTTTTGCTGGGTAGTGTGTTTGTGTATAATTTACACGCGAGTGTGCATGCATGTCCGTTAATAAACCTGTGTATAATCGCTTAGTCAGCAGTGTACATCCCACAACCCCAGCAAAGGAGTAATAAGTGCTATTTATAGAAAATAGTATTGCCATTGTATTGTTTTTATTACATATAGTCATTGATGCAACATTATTGTCAGTGGAGGTATTGACTAAAGATAGATAAGCAAGACTTGGGCTCTCCATAAAGCCAGCGATGGAAACCAGTGGTAGAACCAGGACCCAGATAAAAAAAAAAAGTCTCACAGGCCCTACGTAGAGCTTCGCCGAGGCAGCTGGCACACATTAACCAGGCCCGAATCAAGGGAAATTACTCCCACATTGGTTGTCGAGTTGTCCCGCTCGACAGCCGTCTGTTTGCCCTCATCTCTCGCGTTTGCTCTCCTCCTTCCCTTTATTCCCCGCTCCCTCACTAACTCGCTCGATCCATCATATTTCTCCGACCTCTCTCCTTTCTCTCAATGTGTTCTTCTACCACCTTCCTCGCGGTCCCTCTCCCACCCTCCGGATCTCTCTTGAGTTCCTACCTCCCCACCCCATCTACCTCCCTTCTTCCTTGGCGTTGGTCTCCATGCATCCACTGCATCCGGTGTCGCAGTCATCTTTTTAATGCTATTTTTAGTATTTTATTTTCTACCCCAGGACGCTCGGCGTCTCTGACGCTTGTTCGTCACCGTTCACGGGTAGGTTCAAACAGTCACACCCTTCATTTTCTCACCTCCTTACGCACACCACACATAATTGACGCACGTGCACGCACGCACGCATGCACACATACACATAGGGAGAGAAGGATCCACAGATAGAGTAGGTCTGTCTGACACTCTCATGGCAGACCACATGTTATTTGTGAAGGACTCAAACCATCCTGAAGAATTTTGACTTTGCTTTAATGGGTAAACATTTCCATGCAGTCGTCCACACACAAACTTAAAGCATTGTTTCAAATTCCCTTATGAAGGGATATGAAGAACAACCCTTTGTGGCCCCTACATAGAACATGGGTGTGACTGATGACTGTTACACCAACACAGGAAGAACTCAAACCCAGCCAGAAAGAATTATTTTGTCTGTTATCAGAATTCCAGCCCGTGAAGCGAGCAAGCTTATTGGAGGAGACGATGCAAGCCGAGGACAATTGGTAGTGTCCGTCCCTCAGTCCTGACAATGGGGGCTTCCCTTCGCCTGTATCGGTGATTGTAACAAAGTGCCAGGACTGACGGAGGCCGCCGTGAAACCCGAACCCTTTCAATCCGCTCCCTACAGAGCTCGTGAGTCGTGGGACTCAACTCGTCCCGTTGGCCATGTCTCCTTCGTCGGCGATGTGGGAGGAGAAATTACTTTTCATTGACCACGCAAATGGAGCAATTGTAAGGCCACTTGTTTGCCCGAGGCAACACTTTGGCCTTCAGCCCCCGGATTGTCTTTTTGGGAAGCTGCGGGTCGTGTGCAAAGCTCGCCAGGCTGAAGCAGAAAGGAAGAGAGGGAAAAGTAATTTGGATCTCGTGTTCTCAAGTCGACTGTGGGTAATGTCATGTCAGACTTCTGTGGGTAATGTCATGTCAGATGGCTGTAACGACTGATGATTTATCAGTAATGTCAGCTGTGGAAGTAGATGCTGCAAGATGTCCTTTGTCATTGATATCGTTATTACTATAGTCGGTACCCGACAAACTGCTCTGGCAATGACTACTGACGAAAACAGCTCAAGTCCTCGATTAAAAAAAAATTGTAGTTGAATATTCATCAATCCATAATTTCTGTAAATATTTAATATGGAAGAGGTATCTCAACACATAATACACTCGTGGTCATTACCTTTGTATTTTTGCAAAAGATTATCTACCGTCTAAACAGTGGTCGACTCGTCCTATCGTCGAGGAGTAACAAATCCATTCATCCGTTTGCTCTCACTACATTAAAAAAGTTTTCTTTTCACTGTTTTCCCATTTCTACACTAGAATATTCTGACAGGAGCGGATGTCCGGCTAAACAAGAGTGTTATCTTTTTAAAAACTTTTTAAAGAAAAGTTATAAAACTGTACCAGGTCACCGCGTTTAGGACTTCTATAAAACTATTTTAATAAAATAAATTTAAGGTTTAAATGTGTTTTAAATAAGAAATGTGCTGTGGCTGATCCCAGGAAACCCTGTTGCTTAATAAGTCGTGTAACTATCAATCATTAGAGCTGCATACTCAGTGATTAACGATCTACAATATCTGTAGAAGCGCAATTACGGTTTATATTGCTGATGAAATCCTCCACCGAGAGCTGCAACTTTCCTTCCTTCTTTCACCTGCTCTTTGACACAGGATTTTATAAATAGCTGCATTCTTTTCTTTTTAATACTATATGTATGCGCGTGCGTATGTGAGTTTTCTTGTGCGTGTGTGTATGAACGTGTCTGTGCGTGCGTGATTGTATAAGTCTGTGAGCGTGCGCCTGTGCTTGTGCACGTCACCTGACTCCTCAAGATGTGAACAACTAAACTGAAATCAGGCGTGTGACAGGCTATTGGCAGAAGAAAAAAAAATCACTGTAGTTATAAAACGTGTTTTCAAAGATAATACAAGCTTGTTTTGCACAGACAACTCCTCCTCACAACCCTCCTTTCACATGTGCGAGTGTGCCGAGGGTACAAGTTTGTGTATTCAGCTCCTTTCGCTCTATTGATCATAAATAGGAAAATGTGTTGGCAAAGAAAACGACACCATGAGTTTGAATATGTTTTCATCTACAGCAGTTAGCGTCGGGACAGGTTACCACCAGATTCACAGGGTAAACAAAAGCCGTTGGCTTGCTTGGCTGCACTTCACCAAGGGGCCCACATGAGTGTCGGGGGCGCTTCAGATGTGTCGGAAGCCATCTCTGCTTGAGCTTTTTGTCTCCCATGGCAGCCAGACGGAAAGCCTGCCCTCCTGTATCATCGTCGACAGGCAGGCGGGTGTCCAGTAGCGGGTGTCCCGTGTAGCCTGCTGTCGGTGGTATGGCTGTAGTCGCGGGCTGACCCGATGGTGGTGTTGAGATTCACAGCGAGTGTGTCGAGCTATTGTGTCTGTGCTTTTACCATCGAGGTACGCAACACCAGGGGTTAGCAGCGAGGGGTGTGTGTGCGAAGATGTGACGCTAGCGATTCCAGGTGTAATACCCGGGTTTTCAAATGTAACGCCAGTGATTCCAGGTGTAATACCCGGGTTATCAAATGTAACGCCAGTGATTCCAGGTGTAATACCCGGGTTATCAAATGTAACGCCAGTGATTCCAGGTGTAATACCCGGGTTATCAAATGTAACGCCAGCGATTCCAGGTGTAATACCCGGGTTATTAAATGTAACGCCAATGCTGCAAGTAAAGGAGGCATGTGGGAAGATGTAAGCTCAGTGTTGCCAGGTGTAACCCCAGTGTTGCCAGTACTACAGGTACCCAGGAACAGACTGAGATCACGAGGGACGACCTGTCAGCCTGGTGCCACGCCTCCTGAAGGCGTTCTGCTGGTGTCCCACCCTGGATGTATTCTGCTTCTGTTCACAGTTGATTGTGATTCGTGCGGGTGATTCACCCCCTGTTGCTGTTACCGGAATGTGCAACACCTTCACTGGGTGTGTCCAGTCGAGGTTTGAGCGGTTTCACTTCTCCTATCGTTTCTCCGGGTACATATTTATTCTGGATGTAACCGTTGTGCACTTGGAGATGTTCACTCCCTCACCATTTTATCATTCCTCCACTTCATCTCTACTACTTGACTACTTCACCGCTAGTCAAACACATTTTCACACTAAATCAACTGGTTAGCCGATGACCTTTCACAATCTACTGCCTATACCCGTATTTTTATCTGCGATCTGTTTACTGTTGTAAGTGCAAACGAGTGTTTGATGTCACCGTGATTTTATAATCTACATGATAAGTGAGGCTGATGTCTGGAAAGTTCTTTTGTGGCTAATGTTTTGGCTTTTTCCTAACTGGAGCTAAAAAAATGTCTGCTGGACTGTCGAACCGTTAATGATATTAACTGTGCGATTTATTTAGCTTTCCTATAGGAGTAACTACTTTCAGCGATTAACACAAACACTTGGTCAACATGAAGCAATTACAGTAAGATGTATAAGGAGGGTGCTACTGAGAAAAAAGGACAAAATACTAATGCTAATCACACATGCACATACACTAATAGCGATAACTTCTGATTGCGTTTATGCAATATAATAAATGAATACTTATATTTGATAATTGATGCTCCATTTTTATATTCCATTAACAAAGTGTAGCTTTTCCAACATTCTGACAGAACTGGAGAAGAAAACATTTACTTTTATTATCTCTAGCCATGTAACAGTGTTTGATAAGATCGGATAAACTGCTATAGAGACATTTATTATGTTCAAAACTCTGATTGTTTATTAACTTCTTATTAATTGATCAGCCTGTGACTTGATAGCAATTAACATCGAATTCCAGATGAATACTGTACAAACACCAGGATTAAACGAAGAAAGAAATTGCAGTACATGATATTATCCACCCTAGAATGCCTCGATACCCGCCGTTACAAAGTTCGCTCTCTGTGCCTTCTGTATTTCTTTTTTTTTTCATCGCCACCCCACCCGTAAGTCTAAAGCCCGTTTCCCGAACCGTCAGTCAACACGTATCCACCCAATTGTGCTCTATTTAAAAAATAATATTCAAAGACTTTGCACTGTGCAACACTTTCAAACGCTGAGGGCCAAACAGGAAATTGGCCAAATTTCCCACCTGAACACACGGGCGGCGGGTAGAATGGAGAAGAGGCTACCCCTACCTCTTACCCCAGGATGAACACAGGCTGGTGAAAACTCTCAACTTCTGACACTCGTGCACCTGCGTGAAAGATCATCAGGTGGGACCGCTGTTGCGGATGGTACACCTGGACACCTGGCAACAGTTGCAACTCAGCTCTACCCGATCTACCCACGTGTGTCTGTGTCTATGTGTCGGGCTGAATGTACCGGCTAGTATTTACACTCGCTCTCACGGCATCATCAGGCAAGTCGGGGAAAAAGACTTTCATCTTTAATGTCTATTGGAAGGGAGGGTATGAAAAAGCTGATTGTTGAACTTGTTGTAAACTGCCGATGGTGTTGCGGGCCACAGGGGCGGGACACGAGGCTCTCGGAGGACAAGCGGTCTTTGCGCAGCACTCCAAATCTTGTGGGAGTCCTCCAGCCCGCACATCAAAGAGACCACCTCAGCCTGGTCCTC
Organism: Pomacea maculata; assembly: GCA_004794325.1. Lineage (NCBI taxonomy): Eukaryota > Metazoa > Mollusca > Gastropoda > Architaenioglossa > Ampullariidae > Pomacea > Pomacea maculata. Next base: position 449,838 of record SRHC01003377.1, on the reverse strand, counting down.
CCCGCCCTCCCTCGCTCGCCTTCCCTCTTTAATCACACAGAAATTATCTTCTTCCTCTCTATCTTCTTATCCTCTTCCTTTCTCGTTTTCTTCTCTTTTTCTGTATACGCATGTGCATCATTTTTTCTTCTTGCAAAGCAGGAGTAAAGGGAGCACACAGAGATTGATGTTGTAGTGTAAACAAGGTTTTCATCTGTGTCATGTTTGTCCTCATCAACATTGTCCTCTTGAGTAACACAAGCAAAATAATGTGATAGTTGATCGTACAATTTGTTTGTTTGTTTGTTGTTGTTGTTTTATCCCCACCCCCTTAACAAATTTATCATCACTTTCTGAGTGAATCCATCATCTCCCTTTCCACGAGATCGGGACTAAAGTATATTTTTTCTGGGATTTTTGGTCAGTTATATTTTTCTTGTCACGTGTCTCACGAGATTCTCCGTAGTCAGTATTCATCGCAAGTGACGGCTGGATGCACATACACTCTCACATATTCATTCACTCTCTCTCTCCTTCTCTCTCTCTCACACACACACACTGACCTGTAGGAGACTTTGCTTGCCTTCAGCACCAGTGATTCTCGCATGTTGCCCGAGCAGCTGGAAGTCAGTAAACACTTTGCCCTTTCAAAGGCGCATCCAGTAGGAGTGGAGTCAGAGAAGGTGGTGAGCCTGCTCTACTATACTCTACACTGCAGGAACTTAGCGAAATTCATAGCAACGTGCGTGTGTGTCTGTGTGTACGAGTGTGTGCGTGCGCTCAATTATATTTGTTCCTCTCCATCATTCTCTTTTACTCTCTCTCTTTGGACGCTTGTATTTCAACAGGCAAGACTAAGTGCATAAAAGATGAAATAAACACACGCGCGTGCAAACACTTCTACACGAGCACGAACAGAGGAGGAAGGATGGGTTGGGTGGAGAGGGTGAGAGAAGAAGGGGTGTGGAGGAGGCATGGAGTCGTGACTGCTTTTGCTGCACCGTTGATCGTGTGTCGCTGTGGAAGCAGCCTGCGCGCATGTAACGGAAGTACGTCAAGATTGGGGATGGGGGACACAGGAAGTGACGTTGTCTCTGTCTGCAAGTCAAGCAGGTTGTCTTTATTTTTGGTGTGCACGGTTTCGGAAATGAAACGTGTCCCTTTCTCACACTCGTCCCTGTTTAGCACCTGCGGTCACGCTGCCCCACCTCCATCTGGACGTCTGCAACTTTCACAGGAGTTCATCAAGGGCAAACAACTCTCGTCGCACCACCTCTGAGTCCTCGAAACACTCAAGCCAATGCATTTCTAAGCGGACAATGCGGCCAGAAGAACCAGGAGCCAGAGAACAGGAATGATGTGACACAACTTTGGCTAGTTGTCGCCCAGTAGCAGTCTGTCATGACAGATGGCATCATGACATCAGAGATATCCTCACTGAGCTAAGATCCCTGAGTGGACAATCCGTCTGCAAAGGGTGATCACTCCATAATGAGCCTGCTCAGGCCAAAGAGGGTTCTCCCTGTTTTACACTAAATATGTTTTCGCATCAATAATAATAATAATACAATTATTATTATTATCATCATCATCATCATCATGGGAACTTATAACCAGCAGCATCACGACCAAGAAAGATCGCACTCTCTGCGTTTTACATTATTCAGTTCCTGTATACTTTCGTAATACCCAGCTCGAGTACTTCCACCCGAGTACCCCTACCTCCGGGTACCATCATATTCATATCTTTCCCGCAACCTTTTTAGTTATCTGCCGAAACCAGTCGTCCTCTCTCAGCGTGCTGTCATCGCCAAAGAGTCATCCCAGAGGTGTGGCTACACAGACGATGACTGTGGCCGACTGCAGGAGATCAATAAGCCAGAGAGGGATCTCGCCAAGGATCAGACCCTATCAGCGGTTTTAGCGATATTAGCACGAAGCTGCAACACAAAAATAAGCAAAGCAGGCGGCGCGCTCGGCGGAGACTGGCTTTGGGAGGCGTGCCAGACATCGCCGGCGGATTTGCTTGTCTCCACGGAACTGTGTAGTCCGCCGCAGCCCCTAAACCCTCGGCGTGGGGACGGAATTACAGACAATCCCTCGCGCCGCGCCGTGGCAAGAACCCCGAAGGTCCTGACAGCAGACGACTCGCAGGCGCGAGGGAACGCTGGGATAGCGTCCGACGTCCGGTCGGGGCTGGTCACGAACCCTGTGTGGCAACCGCACAGCTCGTCTGAGGTGTAATCCCGCAAATTTCCACGTAAGCTTCTTCTGGCCAGCTTCCTCCAGATACGAGAGTGGGCTTATGGTGAAGTGCTTACATTGATAAACAGGGTTTGTTTATTACTTGCTGCCTTTGTTTACAAAACAAGTTGGCTTGGACAGCGTACTCCACAGGGAGAAACGAACTCTACAAATTCTATTATTATTATTATTATTATTATTAT
>SRHC01003377.1:257780-447385 GCA_004794325.1 Pomacea maculata | reverse complement strand
TTATTATTATTATTATTATTATGTTGATAATTAAGACAGGATCATCCGAAGTATTCTTGCAATAGTAAACAAGATTTAGCTTGAGAGTTATCATTTCATTGATAACCGTCTCGTTCTGTCAAACTTCTTGGAAACATTCCACCTGAGAAGTTTGGCAAACCTGCAGACAGACGAAGTGTTAGCTGTTGGACGTAGTAGTCACGTGACGTCGTGCTTTGTACGCGACGTGACCGTTGGGGATCATTGGCTACTTTGATTTTTGCTGACATTTTGCATAGTCTTTTTTTTTCTTTTAATCTGTTGTCGTCTCTTCCTCACCCTATCTTTTCTTTATAATACAGAGTGCTGAGAGGAGGACTGATAGTTGCATACTGCAGCCAGTGGACATTATACACAGTCCCTTGCAGTAACAGTTCAACATACCCAGTTCGAATCTCTAGATGGAATCGACAGAAATTTATTTATTGAAAGTTGTTTTATTCTGTCCTTCTTGGTGCTCGCCGCACAGCTTTTGTCGCAACCAAGGGGTTATCTGCAGCAGAAGCTTAACAAAGTGACTGCCTATTCATCTGCACATCCAAGCTAAGCAGCTAGTGCTGGAGCTCAAAACTATGGTTAAATAAAGCGTAGGATAGCTAAAATTTACATGAAGCGTAGGATAGCTAAAATTTACATGAAGCGTAGGATAGCTAATGTTAAAATTTCGTGAAAATGCGTATACATCGTTTTCATCTTTAACCTATACAAAGCAGGGAAACACACTCGTCATAATATTCCCCAAGACCGAACTAAATCAGACATGCCTGACGCACTTCGGCTTTAACATTTTGAAGAAATAATTCAAAGAACACTGGTAAATTGAGGAAATGTAGCGATAAGCACAATGTCCGCACAGGGGAGCAAGGATGCAGCTTCATGAAACCTCTTTGTGCCGACGTTCAAGTCCTCGTCCCTTCTCCCCCACCCATCTCCTCCACCTCTCCCGCCCTCTCCCCCCAATCTGTCGGGCTGAACTGAAGCGTTGACAAACAAACCCAACGCCCTCGCCTGTTGTCGCTACGAGCGACGACCTCTTAACCCCCATCTCCTGATAATTTATTGGAAGTGATTTATACGAAGCGAGGGGAAAATAAAACAAAATGCAGATGACGCTGGTGTTAAAATATACGTAGGGGGAGGGGGATAACAGAGCGGGGGTGGGGAAGGGGAGAAGTGTAAGCTTTTTATTCAAGTGATGTCTTGACCTTTTTATTAATTAACTGCCGCTCTATTTAGATCATTGTTTATTTGGCGATGTACTTACTGTTGCCGTCGATCAGTTCACGTGCCGAGGTTTTAATGGTTGACGGGAAGTGCAGGAGCCACCTGTAGGCCCTCGTGCATCCGGGCGCACTGGGTCCGGCGCGCAGGAAGTGGCGTACAGGGATTGATGAGCAGCGCGGCCGGAGAAGAAGTTCGCGGAAGGCGCAGCAGGCCTGCGCTGTGTCAGGTAATTAAGCCACTGCGCAGGGGGCTGTTATCGCCGGCCCGGGCACTCTCGCGAGGTGAGACGAGGGTTTAGTGTTGACAAATCGTTATGATGATGGAGGCCAGCGGCGGCAGAGCGCACACTCCGCGTGTGATGCAAGGCGGCCTCCTCCTTGATCCCCCCCCCACTTCGCCTTCACCTGTAGCCCTCCCTCCCACCTCCGTAACGAGTAATGAGTGCCATTTTGTAGCTGTATATTTTCTAGTTAACACGGTGGTACAGTAATTCACAGCTAATGTGGCATTCCTGAGGACTGCGGAGGCGATGAGGAGAATAATTTAGTTTAAATTTTATTGAAGATTTTCGTGGAGCTTCCACTACTAAATGTTTTCATCGGTTATCTTTTAATTGAAATTCATTCGTGCAACACATGCTAATGTGACCACTATTTCAACAGAAATAGCAGCTTGATGAATGCCAGGTATCCTTAATATACTTCGTCTTTAAAGCTGACTTTCTCGTCTGTGAGTCAAGAAATTTATTTTCTGAAAGTATTTAAAATAAGAAAGAAGCTTTATGTGGAGAAAGATGGGCATGACTGGCCCTGGTGCTTGTAAGGACTTGCTAGAGTGTTATGAAGATGATGTGGCTATTTTTTTTTTTTTTTTTGGTTCAGAAGCTGGCTTTGTTAATTGAGTTGAAGATGCCAACGGTTTTGGTTTCGCTGTCCTGCGTGGTTGGAACCGTTGTTTAATTTGAACACGTCGATCAGGAATGTCAGGCAAAACTCCGTCGTTGGGAATATTAGCAGTGACGTCAGCCCAGGTCTCAGGTGTGTGACAGGTAGACAATAGATGAGTCAGCGACTGTGTCCATGTCTGTGACTAAGTTTGTGATGGCGGCGTGAGAAACACGGAGACGGACCACGAAAGGTGCGCTGGTCGTCTTCATTGTTCGGAATCTGCATCATCTCTCCTTTCTTCGTTTGATGCTGACTCACACCAAACTAATATTATTCTGGTCTGTTAGCTGTGCCAGCTTAATGCTTAATAGACCGACACGTGAGAAAAGTGTAGCAAGGAAACTACTTTGCTTGTCTACACTGAGGACACATCTGGCTACTTCCGGTTTTAGCAGTGCATTTAATGGTGTTATCTACTTGGATGAATTTGCGTACTGAGAAGGGCTACAGAATGGAAGACGAAGAAAGGATTGATGGGAAACAGAGTCGAGAATGAGGGAAATATTATTTTCTCGATGTCTCTCGACACTTGTTGGATCATTAGATGTGTGGAAGATGACCAGGTAAGGTTTCTGGGGGATCGTCAGATCGTTGGTAGGACCAGTCACAGGTTCAATCCCCTTCAGGACAAGAGGGCAATAGCGAGATTGGGTAGGACAATAACATGTCACACGTGTTTGTGTGTGTGTCTGCGTGCATGAAAGGAGGAATGGCATGCGTCTACGTGCGTTCGTGAGGCAGAGAGTGAGAGCGCGCTGCCGAGGTTTGGACGAGACTTGCAACTTTTATATTCACACTCGTAACCCTGGGAAACCAGAGGCAAGGCGTGCCTGTTCGCACGTTACACGTCTGCATATACAGCTGAGGGTGGAGGTAGCTTCATGGAGGGGTGGGGTAGTCAGAAACTCTCTTCCTTCAGCTGCCGTCAGCATCCTGGGATGACACGCTGCGTGTCACCGTTACACGTTACACAGTCACAAGCGGCGCCCCTCCAGCTGATGGTTCGGTGGTTGCAGACGGGGAATATTCCCCCAGGAACCAGGAACCGAGTTTAGGCAGTTCTGTTGGCGGCGAAGCGTGAAAGTATCTTGCTGACCTGAAACAAATTTGGGGAAATCAAATATGACCAAGAAGTGTAGGTTCATGTCACATGAAATTCTAGAAATGCAGGTTTTTTTTTTTCTTCTTATTTTCCCTAGCTTGGGAGTTAGGGGTCAGAGAAAGATGCCGAAAGAATGTAAGCCAGAGAAAAGTGTGTGTGTGTGGGAGGGAAGTTTACAAGTTTGTTGGACTAACATTTTTCATTTTGTTTTTATTTTATTTTATTTATTTATTTTTTTTTGTGTGTGTTTTAGATTTTTTTTCAACAATTTTGTCTTGCAGTTTGTTAGTGTTGAAATACTGCATCTGTTCCGTCTGTCACACAATGTCACCTAATTTTAAGGCCTTCTTTTTCAATCTTACCCAATATGTACCGTTGTCTAATAAAATGTATAGTCATTAAAAAAAAACTAGACTGTTTGAAGAGAATGCTTTGAATGACTTATTTCATGTGTTATCTACAAAATTATTTTACATACTTTTCCAACGCTGTACACTGCGCGAGTGAATTGTACTGACAATGGCTTTAGCAACGTCAAAGAAGAGAAACTAGTCAACGGTGCTAGAGCATTATGGGATGGAACAGAGTCCCGAGAGCCGCGTCAGCAGCCGATGCCAGAGCCTCGCTGAGGAAGCAAGATGTCTGCCGGCGCGAATCCGCAAAGGGAGAGAAGTGGACGGTGGGAACGCGGTGCAGCAGTGGGTCTCAGGTCGCACTCCGACCGCCTCGGTGAGCACCTAATCAGGACGCGATCGAGATGGGGTGGGAGGTTTTTATAGGGTGTGTGTTCGTAGATCAGCGTTCTGTTTCAGTAATTTCACCTCACAGTTGACGGATTGAGGAGGTTCCCATGGCGTTGTGTCTACAACTGCCATCGGAGCCCCTCTTCCCGACCCCCGCTCCACCCTTTTCGTACTACGCCCGTTAGCGTTCACACGCACGGACAGTTTGATCGTCATGTTAAGCACGTGGTAGTCAACTAGTCAGCTGTAATGCCAGCTGTAATGCCAGCTGTAATGTCATGTTAAGAACACTGGAGTCAGCTGTCCTGGTATGATATTGAGTCTTATTTTTATTGACATAATTATCATTATTTGTTTGGTATCGGGTGGACTGGTTGGCTAATTGATTGGTTGGTCGGTCAGTTGGTCAGTTGGTTGTCCATTCTCGATGTGATTTTAATTTCATAACTCTAAGGATTACGGTGACACCAAAGTTTAAAGAACAGAGAATTCTTTTACAGGAAGCTGTGTTGTGTTTGAGGAAAGAAAAGGTGAAAATATATATATATAAATGGAAAATAAAGAAAATGAGAGACAAGTGTGAGCCGGACATTCTCTTTTCTTTTCTGGAATCACATGCGTGTGTGCTTCCGTTGGTAACTGTGTACCTTCAAGAACAGACACATCATTAGGCACAAGCTCTCACGATCTGTACACATGTCATGCAAGAATCAAACCTTCATGCTAATTTTCAGACGCCTTGACTTACAAGACATCCATTAACAGTCTGAACAACCTTTTTTTTCTTTTTTTTTTTTGAATTCTGCGCAACAAGCGCTCACCCATATCTGTTGTCGGACGGGTGCTTTCACGGTTCCCAGTTAAGAGATTTACGCGCTGGGATCCGTCTGCGTGGAAGAACAGGTGGATAATATTCCCGAGCAGTCAAAGACGGCCTGAGGACCATCTGCTGGGTGCCGAAAATTGCCTGCAAGCTACATTGCTGCCACGGATGTAGATGTAATCAGTATATCTGGGAGTTGGCGCTACATCTGTCCATGTAGCGACCCAGAAACTGTAAACTTCTCCCGCAGGGTTTGACCAGTTTTTGGGAGGCCCCCGTACCTTTGTAAAACGGGCAGAAAACATAAAAAAGTCTCTTGATCGCTGACTGCCAGAAAACATCAACAGTTTGCGGGAGGCTTGGGACCGAAATGGTGGTATGTGGAAACCACGTTTACATTCGGTCTTTTCAAACACTCCTATTGCCCCTTGCCTTGCTTAGCGTGTTGACAGAAGTGTCAGCCTGTCCCTATCTTTACCCTTCTTTATCTCAGAGATGCGCCCAGCAAGTGTATCAGTTTGTGTCAGCTTCTGGCCAAAGTAAAATGTTATATTTTACTTCCTAGCATTTATTTCATTCACTGAGATAATCTTCTTCCCTTCCTCCGCTACCTTGTCGACACCAGAGCCAGTCTGTGCAGTTTGATTCCAATGACTGCATCTGTTTTTGTTTTTTTTTCTCTCTCTCTCTGACAAAAAATCTATCAAGGGGGAAGTATTCGGAAAAATAAGGATTAAGAGAATGAGAAAATACTCCAAGATGTGAGCTTTTCAATGGCATTTAAGTTAATATATCGTAAAGTTCTGTGCCAATTGTAGTGAAAGATGTTTGGATGGGCTGAATCTTTCCATCTCTGTGGTTCAATTTGTTTTTAACATTGGTTGTTCTGATGATTATGCAGTGCATTTGCTTCAGGAGTGGCGACTGCTTGTATGGGTTTTTTTTTATATAGAGACTAAAAATGTCATTTATATATGAACAGTTTTATTGTTTTCTCTCGTAATACACAGTCCATTGAATACCTTCTCATTGATTTCATGGAGTGCAGCTCTTAATTATCATCCTCAAATGCCAAACTACAAAAATGGAAAACAAGGCTGAACGCACATCCATCTGGACATCTTTTATCCTACCCTACCACAGGACGATAATATCTTAATTAATTTTAATTAAATTTTACTTTATAATTAATTCTTCAATTTTATATCTTTGTGTAATACTCTTTCAAGCGCATTGGGCTTTCTCTCCTACACAAGGACATGCAATGTTTAACATTTTAATCTAATTTTTAAAATTCTGAATATTTGTGTGTGTGTGTGTGTGTGAGAGAGAGAGAGAGAGAAGAAGATCTACACAATGTTTAGATGTGTCAAAGAATTATTTTAGTCTTAGAATTGACATTTTTAAAAAAAGAGAATTATGCACCCTTCTCACAGTTTATGGGTGGGACAACCACACACCTTTACTACCGTTTATGTTTATAGGTACACATTTATTCTACAATGACATTTGTGAGAAAATTAGACACGTTAGTATTTACTCTTCCTATAGTTTACACTTTAGGAAGGTTTACTCCTCCTCCTATAACCTATAACCTATAACCTACATGTTTGTCTCCCTGCGGTATTTGTATTGTGGACAAGGGTTGTCAGTGCTCTTGTTCCCCCGAACCTTTGCAAATCTCCCACTCCCCAAATATAAATGGCGAAGAAAGCACATTTCACCAGATTCTAACACCAAGAATGTCTTCAATGGTGTGATGGAAGCAGCTACAGGCAGTGAGTGCTGGGGTACGGGTGGAGGTAAGGGTGGGCACCGGAGGAAAAAGAACATCGTCAGCTCCTGAATATTGGTTTGTAGTGTGTCGGCCCCAGAAATACTTTGTACACAGGGGCTGACAGTCCAGTCTCCCAGGTCTGGGCCCCTGTACAAGTCAGATGAATGTTGCTGAGGCCCTACTTTCTGTGGGCGACTGTGGCTGGGCCTGGGGCTGCGCTGAGTGCGGTTCTCTCCCTGATGTTCCTGTTTACAAGGGTATGGATTCTTGCCCGCGGTTTGTAAGCACGACTTCAAACAAACGTGAATCCAATTATTGCAAGTGAGTCTAGAGGCGGTTCCTGTTTGTTTCCATTGCTTGTGACTAAGGCAGTTCCCAGCTCGGTTAGTGTATCCAAGAGAATGTCACGATGTAACACACTACATCTCTATTTTTATCCAGAGATCGTCTTTACCTCATTTGTCTCGTCACCTCTCTCTTTCTCGCTCATCTTTCTTTCCTTCCACTTTTATCTTCCTCTTTCTGTCATGTTTTTTTTCTTTGCCTCTTTCCATCTTGTTTTCCTCTATCACATGCAATCCCCCCCCCCTCTCACACACACACACACATACACGCAGTTCCCCTCTCCTCTCCTTCTCTCTCTGTATGTGTGTGTGCGCGCGCATCAAGAACAAAGTCAAAGAGAAGGATACGATAAGTGATAAGTAAAATTTCAGAAAGACAGATCAAAGCAAACACATTCCATTACCCAATGTACAGTGTTCTTCTCGTCTCTAGCACTAAGGCAACTCACAGAAGGTGGCAGCACCAGTCTTGTTGGCCACCTACGTTGACTTGCACCGTGCCGACCAGAGTACAGCCCCTTGCTACCTCCTCTTCCTGTTACACGCCATCGCGTATGTAATCCGTTGCTATGGTCTATTTGCGAGTCATCGCACTCTCTGTGGCGACTGTGTAATATCCAAACCATGTTTTTCATGTACCCGGAAAATCGCTATGAGAGTAGTCTGCCCTTAGTGCTACCCGGTGAGGCAACGACGGCGTGGCTGCAGGGGGGATCCTGGTTTTGTCCGTGTCCTCCCGAATCCCTTCGTGCGCCACCCCACTTGGTCACAGATTGTTTGGCTGTGCTTGTTTGCCTAGACATTTAAAACGGCAGATGGCATGGCGCTGTTGCAGCATCTGTTGGCCCAGGAGTTCAAACCTCCTCCGACTAATCACCCAGATCCACGGCAAGGGGTGCCCAGAGGTGGCGCAACTCTTCAAGTCTGCAGAAAAAGCTGGGCGACGCTCTGGCGGGAGGAAAGGTCAAGGGAAAGCCGGTCTGAACTAACAACACAAAAACCTCAGTGTGATCATTTCCCAGACAAATACATACCTATATTGCTGCTCTATGGAGTACTGGGGCTTGTGGCAACACTCCTGGACAGTTAGTTGTCTTCTGAGATGGTCCAGGTGTTGTTAACAGTTCTCACTTCACAACTAAACAGTATGAATGGCAAGACAAATTGTTTTATTTGGGTCGTCGGCCTCATTTGTGTACATACTAACAATAAGACCTTGGAGAAGAGAACCGAGCTGACCATATCTGATTAATACAGTATTACACCCAAGTGGTCTTCGTGTATAAACTCTCCAGGTTTATTCCAGGGCGGTCCGGTGCCTGTCACCAACACACTGAGGGTTGACTGTCGTGGGTTCAGTTCTTGTCTCGGGCATGCTGTTCTTTCTCTACCTGTGGCAACATTAGCGAGGATCTACAGCTGCCATTCGTACTTGAAAAGAGGTGTTATCATCTGTCGAAAATTATTATCTAATCTTCAAAAAATATTTGAATGATACCGTGACAGTTGCAAATAAATGACAAGACCTTCTGACAACGAACCGAATGTGTGACACGTGCCATTACATCGAGTGATGCTGTGAGGGAAATGTATTATCCCTTCGCCAACATTTTTTTCCACACAATATTTATCATCAAGTTTACTACATCTCTGGCCCGGCAACTTGCTAAATACATTTTTGTAAGGAATCACAACTAAATAAAATCTTTCCTTGCTCAGCAACAACGATGCTGACGAGATATGTTTGTCTCCTGATTTACCCTGACCCACTACCTTGAAGCGGTTTGATGACCTCAGGGGCTAGTATCCTGGCAACAATGACAACAAAAACCCGCAGTTGGCGGTCCTGGAACATTTGAAGGAAGTGACTGACAGAACATCTTCTGACGATGGGCTCGTATAATTGGTCACCGAGGGAAGATGTCTGTCGCCACGTCAGCTAGATTTTAAGCAGATAGTTACATCAATTTTGTAAATGGAGGATAAGATTACTATCTTCACATCTGCACACGAAAAATTCGTCCCGCAAATAGCTAGTGAAAACAAATACGCTACATCCCAAGCGTTCCGATTTCTAACCTTCCGATGCCAGCCCTCCACACCCATCGTCAAGCGAGGGGAAGGAAGGAGGAGGCGAAGGAAGGAATCCTCCGCAAAATCCAAATTGATGCAGCGCCTGCGTGTAAACTTGTTCTCCTTATCCGCGCCTCCATCTGCTAGACCTATCGAGCCCCAACTGCATCCCCAACGCCGCCATGCTCGTCTTTGCACGTGCAGCATGGGTCACCGCAGCGCGTGTGTTGAGTTGTAATCCTTCTCCATGGGCCTAGAGAGCGGATGAAAGGGAGATGATCGCGCCTTTGAAATATTATCGCGCGAGAAAGGGTGCTGATTGCCCGTACATGTGTTCGAGGTGGACGGGGGTTCTCGGGATACGTATTGGTAGATAATGATGCGAAGATGGAACGGCAGTGTTGCAGCACTTCCTCCTCCAAACAACGTGTTGAAAACACGGATCGGGTCTGCACCGAAAAACTTATTACGCGGACCACCTAGGGGAAGTGACTCCTTTTACCTCTGTGAGAGCTGAGGGGGCTGGTGTGTTTGTTTTCCCATTGTTGGGAGGTGTAGGCTGCGAGTAGGACCTGCGATGCTCCATGCGACATAACCGTTTCACTGGGTGAGACCAAAGCAAAGAAACACTCTGTTCGCAGAGCGCTTCCGATGTTTATTTGTCATCGGGCGACAGCACTATGAAGCTGAGTGTGCTCTGGGAGGCTTGCAGGAAATTCTCCAGCTAACAGGGACTCTCTTCTTAATGCACACCCTTACACTCAGTTAATTTCTTCACATCATTCGTCTTTTTATTAATTTATTAATTTATAGGAGAAGACTGTTGATGTATGTCGGAACGAGGTTTTGTTTTCGTGTCGAGAATATTTTATTGATAATTAAATTGAAAGCAGTCGTAAGAGATCACCAAAAGATTTTGCAAACGTAAGCTTAATGCAACCATTTAAATTTTTTTCTTATATGTTTTAAAGTTAACTTTGTATTTAGAGTAGACAATAGTGACCATTACAGACAATGTGACTACACAGGACTTTAGGGGCGTAAAAAAAGCAAGGTTCCTTAATACTGGTGGACAGTAACCCTTTAAATCTCTAAGTTTCTCTCGCAACACATCGATGGAAGACATGAGAAAAGTGAACAAAGGAAGGCAATCGGTAATTAGTGAATAGTGAACAGTCCACACCGCCCCTCTCTGCCTTCGGGACCTAAACCTGATCTTTGACCAAACTTTTTTGTATTGTTTACTTCTTAGGACGCAAATACCTAATGTATTATTTTATTATATTTAAAATTTATTTACAGTATTGCTTTTCTTTTTAAGACTAGACCTTTTAAAGACTAGTTTCTAGTTGGAAGTTATTTATTATAGTCTGACGAAAGTCTCATGATTATTTACTGGTTAGAAATGTTTCTGGACATCTTAACACAACATGAGCTTCTCCTCACCTGTCGAGGTGACCTTACACTGTGAACAGTTTACCAACACCACGGACTACACCTTAACAATCTCAAACCACAAAATCCTTTTATCTAACGAATAATCTGTTCCCCCTGTCACTTAACAAGACAAGCATTCAGACAGCAACTCCCCCTTTCCACATCCCAACAGCCAGCAGAGATTTATGTTGCTATTCTGATATATAGCTTATGCCGGCTTGTTTCTCCAGACCCAGATGATTTGATAAATAATATACGATGGCTGGAGGTTCTCTCGCCAGGTTTTGTTTCCTGGGTGAAATCCTCACATAACTCGCAGTTGCAAGAGAGATACCCCGAAGAAAAGTCTTGGCATGTCTTCACGAACTCTCGTCCATGCCCGAGTTTTAAACTCGGAGTGTTTGTTACAAGAGGCCACGAGTTCTCCGTCAGTGAGACACCTTTCTCCTCCAGCTTCTTGCTCCATTGCTGCAGTTATGTACGGATAACTCTTGTCAGCAAAGCGATGGGTAGTTGCTCTGCCCCTGGTGGCTGTTTACCATCATCAGCGAGCGTGTTATGGCAGTCGCTGCCGCTGATGGGGCGATGTGAGTGGTATGTGCTAAAATGTTTTGCCATATCGAGGCCAGACGAGAAGGAGGGTACGCAAGCTTTCTTCAGTCCCTTCTGACCTCTCTTCCCCTTTTCTTCATCTTTTTTGTTCTTTCTTCCTCATCATCTGGGACAGACTGACCTGGAATTCAGTTCGCACAGTGGATAAGAACAATTCTGACAATTTTATTCTCAGATCCGGATTATATACCGACCTTACCCCTGGGTGGTTCGGAATCTGAAATGTTTGTTGGTTTGTTGGGTCTTTACAACCGGAAATAAATTTTGTAATGTGTTAACGGGCATTCCAAAAGCACGACATGACAGGAAGACCTCACCACTGAACACATCTCACCCACAGTGCACGCTAGTCCATCTGGATCCTGTAGCTACCATCTCTGATGACCGCTGGCCCCGGCATGACAGTCCCCAGACAGTTAATTATGCCAGCACAGGTTCCTGGCCCCCAGCAGTGTCAGTAGGACTGACGTGCAGGTCCATGTTGTAATCTCTGTCTGCAGGCCTGCCATCTTCCTCCTCGTGTGCGGGAGAGGATGTGGCGGCCATGGGACGGTTTCAGGGACAAATGTGACTTGCTCACTGACAGGAGCGGGACAGGTTACAATCAGGTCTGTTGTAGTTGTGTATGCTCTCTGAGACACCAGTCAAGGAGAGGGGGGACCCGGCGGCCGCTTATCAATTAGCCACGCGGACTCTCGCGGGATCTCGCTGACAAAGAAGATAGGGCGCGTGCGCGTGTTTGAAAAGTAAACAATGCGGCCACGCTCTAGTCTCGCTCTAGTCTCGCGCCTTTTAGCGGGCTCTTACGAGAGGAGTAAGCGCTCGCGGTACACAGACCATCCCAGCTTTCCTTGTGGAACCAAACCAATGTTTGTGTAATTTGTTTTTAAAATGCAGATTACTGTAATTTTTTTCTTCTTACAGCTGCCCTTCTTTCATCATCATCGTCATCAACAATGACGACGACGACAACGTCAGGAACAAACAACAACGCTTTGTAACTCTGCATTTTTTTTTAAATGTTACCGTCCTTGTTACCGTCTATCACTATGATCTAGTGATCTCATTTTCCAACCCTTGACTAGAAAAATATTTCTGTGGAGGCATAAACCTTGCGGTTAAATGGAATGGACAAAGAACAATTAGTACTACAGTTTGTGGACGTGTTGCCGCAACCGTTAGGGTCTGAGGGAGGTGGTCGTGGCCGATAAGCACGTCTGAATTTATCTATTTGAATTGATCAGGTTAACCCCAGCTGCCTCCATCCCTTCTCCCGAGAGAAGAATTAGAAGTTGCCCCCGCAGGAGAGGTTCGTTATTGCAGTTTGGGGCAAGGGGTGAGTTTTGTGTGTTTTTCTGGATTTTCCACCCCCATCTTTCTCTCCATATTCCTTTTATTATGTCTCTCTACCCTCTTTTCTTTCTCTCATACCCCCTTCTCTCTCTTTCCCCATCTGTCTCCTCTTTTCTTTCTCTCTCTTTTCTTTGTTCTTCTTTCTTTAGTTATCTAATTTTCCCCCATTTCGACTGTCTTTATTTTCTTTATTTCTCTGTTGTCTTTATTTTCTATTTCCTCTAACTCCTTGTGCCTCTCTCACGACCCACTGTGTACACTACGCTTGTCTACGATGATGATAATAATAATAACAACAACAGGGACATAACAACAACTTACTTTTTAAAAAAATTGTCCAAGTCCTTGTGAAAGTGTCATAATCGATGAAAATCCATTTTTCTATGGAACTTTAAAAAAAAAAAAAAGCAAATACTGAGGGAATCGATTTCTGTCACCTCCTCTGCTTCATTCACAAACGCTCATGTGGAGAAGTCCGAGGTGACAGAAAGGTGAGGAAATATGGAAACTTCTTTGTCTTCTCGCTGAGTGTGTAATGAGACCCACGGGTGGTTTCCCGCTCGTCACTCCTTGGCCACCCGACACTTCGTCAATCGAGCTTTGCACCCGTGATGTAGGCCTGCTTCACATTCCACAAAATCCTGGGAGAGCCTAGTCGAATATAGATAATATATAATATTATATTCTTACAATACTTCTAGTATTTTATATCCTCTCTCTCTGTCTATGACTAGGCTCCCACTTCGTGGCAAGGACCATAATATAAAACATGGCATGGGTTCTCCAGACAACGTTTATTTCGTTTTCACTGGAAGTTTCAAGAAAATGTTACATAATTAATCGTATACTCGGACAGTTAATAATTAAAAAAAAGTAAAGCCACCAAGATAACATTGTTTTCTCCTGCCCCTACTAAAGGCAAAATACTTCATACCCTCGCCCAACAAAAAAGAAAAAAAAAAGAAAGCAACAACACAAACAAACAAGAAAAAAAGTAGGTGTGTTTACATTCTCTAAGTGTTATCGGTCGACCTCTGTCAATGTCCTTATATAATAATACTGACTCTGACATTCATTGTCAGGTAGGTTTGTTTTAATCCTCTGTACTGTAGCTTCATACTTATCAATGAATCCAATTGCTAAACTGTTAAAAAGCTCTTGATGCATTCTCTCCTCATTCTAACAAGCTTCGAAATTTTTTGTTTGTTGTTTGTTTGTGTGGGCATTATCATCTTGAAGCTACCCTACGTAAATCTGGTATCTACATAATTTGTAACGGTTCTGTGGGTGAAATTATGAATTCAAGATCACGGTAGCATGTGGTTACCCGAGCTACCCTCAACGACCATTTGCATTGAAAATATTCGGTCTTTTCACTGAAACAGTTTAGCTTCCGAGATGTTATTCCCTTCCACTGATTCTCATTGTTATTATTTTCGTGTTTCCTTGTCGTGTCATCGAGTATGTTTCCTTTCCTTATTATTGCTCATTGTCTAGCTTCAGAGGCAAAGAAACAAAGCGAAAACTGTAGAGTTTTCATCAAAGTCTCATCGTCTTCTCTCGCAGATTCAATTAATGAAATCATCTTTCAACAATCCACTTTATTATCAGGTCCCCTCACTCCCCCTCCGTCTCAGCGCCAAGTTAAAGGGGGCTCCGCGGACGGCAATGTTTTTTCTCCAAACATTAGAGGCCGTTGATCAGTAATTGCACGGTCGCCGCCTCTCCCTCCGCTTCTCCCCCCTTCCCAGGGAGGTCACGGTGTGCGTGTAGGACGGCGAGAGAGACAGAAAGACAGACAAGGGGGGGAAGGATCAGTGGTTGGCTAAGGGGGAGGAGAGCAGTGAGGGACAAGGAGCAGAGGGTTGGACCACTGTGGTGTCTGACACCAGCACGACAGCCATGGGATCATAGGGATGCCCTTAATTTACTGACATCTCGTCTACATTAAACGACTCTCTCCTTCTTGGCCTACCCATTTCTCGTTCGTTCTCTCTCTTTTTTCCGTTTTTCTTTCTTTCTGCCACCATCATCCTCTTTCTTCTTTCTTTTCTTCTCTCATTTCCCCTTCTTTACTTTTTTTCTGTCCTTATTGAAGTCGCTCTTCCGTATACACCAAAGAGATTATTTTTAGAAATCGTGAGGCATCTTTCCAGCTTCTATTATCATTTCATCTTGATCCTGCTTCTTTATCGTTGGTAACGGGACTAATCGTGGCTGCAATCTCTTGGTGCCAGTCGGGGGCAGGGCGCTTGGCGCCGGTCCTCGCGGATGCAAAAAACCCATGACGTCATTGCAAGCAGTCCGTTAAATGACGTAACAGCCAACGAGCATCACCATCCCTCTTTCCCCAAGTCCGGTTGATGCCCTTGCACTTCACGCCACTGACCGCCTGCAGGCTCGGGAGGGACTCTTGGCAGCGAGGAGCCCGGATGTGCTAAGTATGACGCGGCCACCCACTCGTCCCTCCACACACACACTCTCCAGTGCCAGCACTCGCCGCTCCTGTAACCTGCTGGTCTCCTGCCCACATCGCTTGCCTCCCGCTTGGGGGCGCCACTGCCGCTGGTGACCCCCGCTGGCGTCGCCCTCGATGTACAGCGTCTGTCACTGTTGCTGCCAGCAAGCCTCACGTCTGACACCACAGATGTGGTGGACAGCTGGCAGAGAGACAGGACAGCCGTGGACATGTGGTCAGCAGGTACCGAGTGGGTCAGGGGCTGGGTGAGGGCCTGGCTCATGTCGTAACCCGTCCCGTCATGTCGTGCCACAAGTACCCGACGGATCTGTCATTGTGGACCTGACATCGAGAGACAAGTTCAGCATCTGTGGCCGTAGTCATCGAGTAGGTGTAGCGGTATCCAGATGTTAACTCTGGACCAGATGCTTTGAAGACAGGTGCAGACCTAGAAGTTCACCTGATACCCTCGAGGTCCCGGGCTGCAAGGGATGTAGATGGTAAACAGGGATTCACCTCTGGATTATGAGTTTATCTCAAAGTGTAGTCTCTATCATTCGTGTTATTACTCTTGCACTCGTTAGGTTATGACCATTGTTGATCAGCAAACAGTCCACCTACCAGGTTAGATGCTCAACTGATTCTAAACAGACCTTTCCTTTTATTCCTCCGTTTTTGGCATCGGTACCTCTCCAAACTCATTCCTATCTACACACCCGCACAATTTCTTCGCTCATCTTCAGACACCAGCTTCCTAGAGTCGCACTAAGACAAACACAGGGAGGCCTTCCCCCTACCAAGTGCCATCAACATCAACAGATTACCCATCAGCCTTTGTCACTGATTCTCTTATCAAAGCCTTTAAGTCCAAACTAATTTTTTTTCAGGACAAAGATTTTACTGCGACCCTGTCCTGACCATGAGCGAGCATACCGTGTCTGTATTTACCTTGTGTATGTAAGGTGTGTCTGTTGTAGAAGTGAGTGTGTCTGTTTATGTGACTATGAGTGCATGGTGTCATCACATGTCTATCACTTCTGTAAAGCTCTCTGAGCAAATCATCGGCAAAGCGCTATACAAATGTTTATTATTATTACTGTCCCTAGCAAAATCACTGAGCATAAATAAACTAGTTTCTTGTCAGACGCTTAAAGCTGCACTGATATCGCATTATGGAGTATTAATCTTTAGCAATAACAGATATTAATTTCTCACAATAAAATGTTTTTATCGCTAACTGCAAATGGTAAACGTATACTCAAGATATGACAGCGACCTGTGACCTTTCTTCGCACCAATGAAGCAGATCAACTTGACGGTGTGAGCAGCTCGTGTGGATACATTCAGACACGTATGCAGACACAGTAACTGCAAATAATTCCTATCTAATCCTTCCCCTCCCCAGTTTTACAATTCTCAACGAGGGCTGCGAGATCATTCTAGGCGGCAACAAGATCGGGAGCTGCAGGACTTGTCACCGAAAACATTAAAAAATTATTCAAGTTAAACTCTCCTGCATCCTAAACATTTGAGCTTTTATTTCCAGGACACCAAATTTGCACTTGAAAACTCACTCAATTTTAGCTTGTAAAAGCTGTAGTCATTTACTGTTAAAAGTCATCACCTTTGTTCCCCTCCTTCCTACGTTAGTATGTCAAGAAAAATAAACCCTTTCGTTGAATCTTCAGCAAGTATTCATTTACGGCTCTTGTGTTTCCGTCAAAAACAAAAACACAGTCCTTCGCTAAACAATATTGTAAAGTCAATAAGATTTAATTATAAAATCAACTGTTCCAGCAGTTTTATTCCCAAAAATAGTTTATTTCTTATTCTTGTCTGGCCTTTTCTTCAGCGATAATCGCTTCAAATATTCCATGTATTCTTCTTTGTAATAAAAGAAATGAAGAAACTTATTTTGCCAAAGAGCCGCGGAGTTGTTGGACGTCTTTGGTACACAACGAAGAGCAGAATGTCCATGACTGTCACGGCTGGGTTCCTGGCCAAAACCCTGTGTGAAACCCACCCACCGTGCTGACCACTTGCCCAAACCTTCTGTGCAATCCACCCACCGTGCTGACCAGCGCGGGTTGGCTGACCGAGTCTCGTGCGCCCTTCTGTTTTCAGATGCTGGCCGCCATAATTAGACCCGGCTGGCCGGAAGGCCGCTCAGATTCCCCGCCCATTCCCCCTTCCGTCCATCCGTCGTCCGCAGTCTGTTTTGACAGGTGCAAGTGGCTGAGACCAAGCGGGGTCAGCTGGCTGGAGAGAGGAAGTGACCACTCTGTTCCCTTGTCAGATCTGCTGCAACTTCTCTCCCCCTCCCACAGTCACACCCTCCCAGTCCACACCTGCCAGGGCGCCTGTTGTCTCGTGCTTCGTCCATGGTCCAGTGAGGCTGGAACACCAGAAAGTCTTTGACGTCATTTCCCGTTTTGTCTTCAGGGTACTGAACAGCAGCATTCCGTGCACACCCGTAATTAGAAGACAGATCGGTTGCTATGTTACGAATTGAGGCCAGCACGGCAATTAAAGCTGATGTTACAAACCAAGTGCTTTGTGTACTCATTGATCTAGGTCATCATCATCATCATCATCATCATCATCATCATCATCATCATCATCATCATCATCATCATCATCTACAATGTGCTCGTGCATGACACACAGAGGAAGGGTGCTGGAGGCCTTGTGAACTATTTTTGATGTATGAGGTCATGAAAATAACATCGATGAAGGCGAAGTGGAAGAAGATGGACAAGGCCAAGCGCTGGATGTGAAGAGGGACTGGGGTGGGGGTCCACCCTGATTGATTGACTGCAGTTCATGACCGAGACTGTTGGCCGAGCAC
Organism: Pomacea maculata; assembly: GCA_004794325.1. Classification (NCBI taxonomy): domain Eukaryota; kingdom Metazoa; phylum Mollusca; class Gastropoda; order Architaenioglossa; family Ampullariidae; genus Pomacea; species Pomacea maculata. The sequence continues at coordinate 429,605 of SRHC01003377.1, read as the reverse complement.
GCCGCCGCGGGTGGAGCTGTTTCTCCGACGTGACTTTCTTCCAACCGTTTCTTGCAGAAGTCGTCGGTGTGAGCGGTGGAGGTCGTGTGGTCAAGGGTTAGGATTACTCTCAAACCTCGTTGTCATCTGATGTTAGTTTGTGAAATCTCTCACGTCAGCTAAAGTCACTTTGTGTTCACTTCATTGACTGCCGGCGATGTGAACAGCGGCTGGGTATCGTTCTCTGACGTCGACGTTGTTATCAAACGTTGGCGTTGTTATGAGACACCTGATGTTGTTAACAAAATTTTCTACAATAGTTTCAGAATAGTGTGATGACAGTAGAAATTTCCCTGTCTGCAGTTAGGAGCGTTATGGTTACATTATCCTGTCTTAGGGAACCTCTCCTCCCTTTATCCATCTCCTCTGCCAGCCATCAACCATTTCTTTTCACTTTCTTCCATCTTCTCTTAGATTTTCTTACCGACTTTTCCCAACATCTTACATCCACCTGATCTTTGTCATCTGTTTATTATATTTATTTTTCATAACACATTTTATTCCTTATTACACTTATTTTGTTTATTAAACATCTGCTTTTTGTTTGTTATTACATATTTTTACTTTTTATTTGTCCTCTTCCCTCTTCTTTCTCCTTTTTCCCAACAAACTTCTTAGCTGTAGTTCTTTCCTGTACTTCATCTTTCCTCTTCTACCCTTCCTTTTTGCCCACCCACCCCAATCCTCACCCAGGCTCCTCTTCCTCCGAGACACTGCTTCCTTCCTTTCGACACTTGCCGCGCTCCCCGCTCGCCTCATCACATCAACGTTTTGTCAAACCTACACGTAGATGTAAACTCAGTTTGATGGCCGAGGACTTGAAAATGGTTTTAAAATGAGAGAAAATTGGTTCCATTTAGTTAAAAGCGTCAGGGTGGGTGATGGAACCCATCTTTTCTCTGCCGTCCAAAAAATGCCATGTGTCCGTGGTGAACCGCGCCAGCGTGCACGTGCAGGCGAAGGAAACGTCGAAATGTGAGTAATTGTTGCAAGCTCTTACCCAGTGTCGAGCGTGTTCGGCCTTCGCCCGTTTTTCCGCTTGATTCCCTTCCTATTCCGCATCTTTTTCCGATCCGGTTTCTGCACCTGCCCTTCTTGGGAGCCACATTTGAAGTCTGCTTGCTCCCGGAGGGTGGCGAGGGAGTACAGGCGAGCCCACAGACTTTGCCAGAACAAACGTAGGCGTTCTCTGAGCATCACTGGTACCCGTCATCCATCTGGGGCCCGGCATTTGTACACAGCTTCTGATTAAAGAACCTAAACAATAACAGAGGAATATAAACACTCAGCAAAGCTCCACGTCCACTGTGGATGCTGCAAGTCACTGGTTACAGTCCTTGTGGCGGATCCAAGTTCAGAAGGACAAGTTGGAGAAGACAGCGGAGAAGGTTTCTGGCAAGTTCTGAAATATTTCGTAGAAATTCTTGTGATACAGGGTTATCTGAAATGCTGATTTGTCAAACACGTGCAAAGACTGCATCCTTAATATACACAGGATTGCTAAATGTCACGAGGCTTCCTTTCACTGGACTCTTTGACCCCTCCTTTCCCTTCCTCTCCTCCTCCATTCACACTCCCTCCCACAGCTCCTTGACTCCCTGGTTATTTTACAGAAGCTGTTATGATGACAGCGCTCTTCATTTTCGTCGAGGGCTGTTAAAAAGGGAGGGTGGGTGTGGTGGTAAAGTCTTGCTCAGCCAGAAAAGCGGAGATGGTGGCGTTAAATTGCAAAGCAAGTGGTGTACACGACATTTACTTGATGACTAGTCGCTGGAAGAAAATAAATTCCAGTAGCTACATTGATATATCGCAAGGGAACAGCAGGGAGCACGTGAATTTACAGCCGACACTATTTTGATAGTTGCACACAAATCTCTCCGTCACTGCCAGGACATAGGACTCCTCTGGTCATGGCAGTTCTCTCATTCAACCTTTCAATTTTTTTCTCTCTTTCACACAATCACACACACACACATGAAAAATTTACCCCTATGTCTGAGTTATTTTACCAACAGTTGTGATCATGCAAAATGGTAAATATAAAATTTTTAGCATAAGAATTATCTTTGCTAATTTGGACATTTTTTCTGTTTTTAAGAGGAAAATTGCAGGAGTGGATGTCTTTTGAATTAGTAACTTTTTATGATGATTTTCTGCTGAGAAAATTTTGTAGAAGCTCAGGAAACAGATGTTGGTGACAGCACAGAGGGTGTAGAAAGGTAGTCGTGACATGGCGGAGTCGGACCTTGAGTAGATGCTTGCTAAACAAGAAATTTTATATGATTTCTGATTAAGACTTGATTTCTAAAAATTGAAAGAATAGTAATTTATTCAAAATCTACGAGTAATCACTGGTTCTAATTTTAATTTTTCCTGACAATGATACCTGTATCCCAGCAACCTGTTTGAGGTGGTAACAAGGATTTTCTGAGATAATTTGAATCCGACTACGTTGAGTGGTTTTAATGCATGCTACACACAAAATAAAAACTAATTGCCTGCCTACTGTACTCCCCACTCTAGGCTGAAATAAAAATATCTATTAAAACAAGCATTAGATTAGTAAACAATCTTTTATACACATGTACATATAAACAGATAGGTGCAGGGAAGCGCTCACACACACAAACACATGCGCGCATGCAACATAACACAAAAATGTTGCCTCGAGAATGTCATTTGAGATAAATGAAATGTAGCAAGAAGCTGCTCCAGACTGGGCAATTTATTTTAAAAAAAACTGTGATCCGGGCTGAAAATGTTCATTTGCAGAGGAAGAATTTCAAATGAGTATATAGTCATGCTATAACTCACATTTAAAATGTTTCCAGTCATAACTCAAGTTAAAAATAATCGTTACTTACATTTTAAATAGGTTTGCAGTAATGTTATAATTTATGTTTACAAATAATGTCTATTGGTGAAGCTTCTTTCTTTTCTTTTCATACTAAATAATCAAATGCACATACATCGGCAACCTCTACAAGACTTGTGAATTTAGTGAAGATTGTGAAGCAGCTCGCATTTCGTGATGTGAGAAACATCTTGTGTTAAAAAGCAGTTTTGAAATTTCTACTGTCAAGCAAAAACAAAAAAACAAAAAACTGGAAACAAATTGAGTTCTGGGTGGAGGAATGAAAGGGTTGGCGATTGTTTGTAAAAGGCAGAGAAGCCAGTAAAGACAGGAAATCTCGCGCTAGGGAGCGTTAGGAACGTTAAGAAACGTCAGGGAACGTCAGAATCTGATCGCGAGATGATTAGCAGCATCATCAGAAGTATGGCTACTTCCACCCCACATCCCCCTCAGGTGTCCTGGTTCCTGGGGTTTGATACCACAGGTCACGTGCACACGCGCATGCATCGCTGTGAAGAGCATCACACGTGTGGACATATCCTGCGCACGCGCGCACACAAACAAACAAACAAACAACACACATACATCTTTGTTTCTATGCATACACGTTTTAATGTGTACGTTTATGGAGTAGGATTTTTAAATCCGACGGACGGACTGACGGACGGACTGACGGACGGACGGACGGACGGACGCGCTCCTACTAACAAGAACGAGATTTATGAGTTGCAAATGATATGTATTTATTCTCGACTGACAAACAATGTTTATTATAGCGAAAGTTACGTTCCACAATAGAGAAAATATTTCAAGTGAACTTCCTGCGTGTTGACATCAAGGTTACGTCCACGTGCTGGCAAGTCGTTCGCGCGCGCGCCGGCTTTTGTGCAAATAAAACTCAGATTTGTGTCGCGAGGCGAAAGGTTTCCGTGCTGACGACGGCCGTCTCCGTCGATGCCAGCACATGCTGCGGTTTATCAAGAGCACATGGCAGGCCTGGTCTGTCAACGACATCTCTGGACTGACAACTGTACTGGCAATAAGAGCCTTCCGGATGCTAACACAAGGCAACCGTACACTGACTCTGGTGAATCGTGACCGACGCACCTGTGACTGGTTGTTGTTCGCTCTCCTGATGTCAGAGCAGTCTCCACTTTCACCAGAACCCCTCAGCTGCCTTCTTTCCTCCATCCTGCCTAAATCTTGAACCTCCCCTGGAAAAAAAACCTTAACAAAAACCCACACACAAAACGCTTAAAAAGATAATAATTCCTGTGATGGCATCTTAATACGAATAAAATAAAACAGAATAATGGATAAAATAAAATGCGAAGCAAAATAAAAAAAGAAGATTGTGTTTAGGGGAAAGATTAGATATATTTACGTAAGAATTTCTACTTTTGTGTAATAATGAGGTGATAAGGAGGGGATATGCAGAAGTCAGAGCTATGATCAGTGAACTAAATGGTTGGTGTGGATGGAATTGGGATGAAGAGTAGACTTTGTGGAGTTGAATGATTGGCAGACCATTATGGAATTTGGGTAGCCCCTCTGAGACCTTTGATATTGTATAAGTAACAAGCCAACTGAAACAACTAAACATTCAACTCGAACAATTAACAGACTCAAACTTGCACACTCGTCGACTGTAGATGTGCTTCGCAACGAGAAGACTGCTGTAGTAAAGAGACAACGACGACGACAACGACAACGACGACGACGACGACGACGACGACGACGACGAAGAAGAAGAAGAAGAAGAAGAAGAACAACAACAACAACAACAACAACAACAACAACAACAACAACAACAACAACAACAACAACAACAACAACAAAGTTTGAAAAGAAAGATGACATTAGAGAAATACCCAGTAAGCGGGTGTGGGGTGTGCAGTCCGGACTCTTGAGCATTTATGTTTATATTTGACGGTCTGGTGCCAAGTTTCACTTACGACAAGAAATGAGAGGTTCAACAGTTAGAATTAATTCCTTTCCCGGCAAAAAAAAAAATAAAAATAAAAAAAAAATAAAAATAAAAAAATTCCTGTGTTTTGGTTAGCACCATTAGAGACGGATGAACCATAACGACGGTCAAACCCGCGGACAGTCTACAAGTTATCATGAGCCTCGTTCCAGCGGAAGCCCAGGCACAGGCCTGACGTGTCACTGTGACGTCAACACGGGAATGGATGACCTCAGAAGGCTGCTATGTAACGGTTTCTGGTCCCTTGCCGGACCTCACTCTGACGTCACAACTAAAACGATGATCCTGTTAGTGTCATCGACCTCTAAACGGTTCTGTGACCAACCTCTGAGAGGTGTGAGTTTATCAAAAACATTGTAAGGGTGACTGCGATGTGACAGGTTAGTTTACCAAGTACCAATAGCTAATAAATAAACAAAAAATAAACAAAGCTAAAGCTGAGCAGTTTAAACTTTGTAAAGTCTATAGCAAGGGAGCTCATCCGATGCTGTCTCATTCTGGAAGCTGCTCTTTCTTCCCAGGAAGAAATGGATGAACCCAAACGCTTGGCATCGCTGTTCGATTTAATGAAAGCATGGACTGAGCTTGAGAAAGTCTGTGGGAGGCAGGCGCTGCTGTCAGTCGGACAAAAAGTGACCACAAGGCTGCAAGTACCGGTCTGACATGCCCACCGAACTGCTGGCATTGATTGGGAGGCCGTGACACATCCGCTGTGCATCAACAAATCCAAACACACGGCCCCCACGAATCGGTGGCTCCCAAGAGGGAGGCTACTAATTGACTACGGGAGACAACCCCTGGCTTCCTCTGTTTTCGTGCGCACAGGTGTGGCGAGATCGCATCTCAGCGGTCGGGGCTCGGGTACGGGTGTTCAGGGAGAAGAGACGAACGAGAGGAACAGGTTTTGTGAAGGGTTGGGAGGAGGGGGAGCGTTGGGGCCGGAAGGGAGAATGATGGATCTTTGTAGACTGGAAAAGGGCAGAGGCTGCTGGGATAGGATGTGGATTACGGAGGAGGAGGGTTTGAAGTGCTTGCGTCAGATCACAGAGATGCTGCCGATGGGAATCAGCATCTGTGCGATGGGCAGCAATCAGGGGAGACAAATAAGTTGCCGAAACGGGAGCGAGACATGTCAGAGCAAAAAACTCCACCAACGGCATCGTTACATCATCCGCCAACGCCACCATCAGCGAGTCGCTGGGATAGGAGGAGCTTCATCTCAAGACCTCTGTCCCTCCGTCTAGACCTTTTTATTTCTCCAGATCTCCCTCACTCTCTCGCTGATTTTACTTTCACTCTCTCTTCTTTCTTTCGTTCACAGTTATACTTAAACAATATTTTGAATGCATTTTCTTTTGAGAAGTAGTCTCTTCATTACGAATTCTTTCATTTATATTATCGTATCGTGTGAGCTGTTTGTTTTAAGCCCTATGCAACGATTTGGAATCCTTCCGAAAAATTACTTTTAAAAAATAGATAAATAATTTTTAATTTCCCATTTTATTTTAAATACTCTCATTTATTCCTTGTATTAAACATAGAAAACCATTTTTAATTCTTAAAGAATTAATTTTGTCAGTAACTTTATAGTAAAGGAAAGGGCGTCCTACTAAATGGCCATCCACTACCTACAGTACTGCAATGTTCTAGTAAGATGTAAAATTAGGATAGTCATCTAATGGTTGCTACAGATGTTGGTAATCTTTGGTGTCCTCAAGCTGTTAATAGTTTTGTGATCAGCTTTTGGGACATGTTGGTTTATGTAGAAGATTCTTTGGGATTGTTGCATCACAACAACAACAACAACAACAATAGAAAGAAAGAAAACGGAAAATTTTCAGGCAACAAATTTATTTAATATTTTTTGGATTAGATGCTGTGCATACCCAATCTCTTTAGTTGTTTTGTACATGTGACGGACTTTAAACTAGTTCAAGAGTCCATTTATGGATGCCTTGTAGTGTGAGCTAGCATTGTCTAGCTTGTACCCTGTACAGTGTCCTGACTACCGTCCACAGAGGTGTATAGGTTTCCTAAAGGCCAAGGGAATCTGATAAAGCAAGGGACCAAAGAATTTGTGCTCACTGTGGTCTGAGAGCAGTTTGGCGGCACCTTGGCCTCGTACCGGCTACAATGAGGTGCCAGCAAACACACACCACCTTCGTCAGCCGCTTGTTTGTTGCCACAGCGCCTTCGGTTCCCTCTGATGAGTCCAGAGAAGCCAAAGGAGTGAGCGGAAGTCACTGGTGCTGCCACCCGACACGACTGAACGGTCCGAACACTGCTGCACTTTTGACCTCGGATCAAAGACGCGTGGCCTGTTGTCATAGGCACTGAAAACTCAAATAACCGCGGAGCAGGTTTCACAGGAGACCAGTCAAAAACAATGGAGGAGAGAGAGTCTGTCCGTCCCTCCGATCGCCGGTGCCTTGACGTGCAGATGCTTAATTCCGAGCAGTCGTATCTCGGACACCCCCAAAAAAGAAAAATATTAAAAGAAGAAAGCAGACTGGGAAGGTGGGTGCTACAACACTAATTTACTTGGGGTTTTTTAAATAGATATTTCATAGATGTCCTACATAAATATTTTTTGGAAGGTCCTAAATCTGAAATGATGTCCACCAAGCAGAGACGGAACCGCAAGGAAAAAAAATTTAACTACATAAATTAATCTTGAAAATCATAAATTCTATGATAAAACCGGTGTGGGTGGCTGAAACATCATTAAATAACAAGTACACGAATTAAACGGTGAAATTACCGACACAAACAACAACATTCACCCTGAAATAAGAACATACAGGACTGAACCAGTTTTCCGGTCACAAAAAAATAACTTTTGAAAGAAAATTAAAACTAAAAAACACGTTGAAAGTTTAAACAAAAACTCATTTAAAAGGGTTAAAAACTTAGGGTTGTAAATCAGAATTCTCTCAGGGTGCAGCAGGCGTTGGAGCGCCAGGGTGTGGACAAAAAACATCTGTCGACGGCTTGGCGAGCATTTGTCGTTGCAAACATCGCCGCCATTTGTCTGTCAGAAAAAGTCGGGAGCGCTGATGAGTTTTCTAATCCCCAAACCTCACACATATTTTTCTTTCTTGACCCGATTATTTAGAAACTCCCACCGATGAATGTCAGACAATTACAACCCAGTGTAAATGCTGTAGAAAGAGGGTTCCCCTGTTTGAAGGCCGCCATCATTCACTCTCTTCACATCTCATCAGATTAACTCCAATTCGAATTAGCCACGCATTTCACCACGCCAGCAGGCTGGAAAATTTAAGGTGACCACCCATTTTTCTTTCCACTGGGAACACGAGAAAAGCTTCGTTGGATCTCGCGACACGACGGGTGCCGTGCAGCAGGGGACTGTGACGCGACAACATGGCGGACAGGCCGCGCGCCGCGACTCGACTCAGCGACTCTGTTGTGCCAGGAGGCCGAGCGGTTTGTTGGCATTGTGCTCTTTTCGTGGCCACCAGTTCCGATTCATTTCCAAGCTTTTGTTGGCAGTGGAGTCTTGTTGTTGTACGATAGCTTTGCTTGCAGCCACGGGGTGGGAGCGGTGGGTGGGGCAGCGGGACGAGCTTTATTCAGGGTGGGTAGGCGGATGGCGGACACGAGGTTATCAAGATGAAAACAGCGACAAAGTCGAGGGTAGGAGGAAGGGTTCAAACCCGCGCGTGCGTTTGTTTGTGGAGCGACTGTCTTTCACGGTTGATTGCTGTGGTGGTGGTGGTGGGATTGGGTTGTGGTTGTGGTTTTAGTGAGGTTTGGACAAACACTAGGGACGAGGGGCGGCGCACTGGCGCTACTCATGCACCCGTGTCACGGACATATTTTATAAAATTGCTTAAAGATTTTACCAAGAGGGACACAAATCAGGCTTAAAAGACTCCTTGAATATTTATTGATATATCAAACATAAACTCACGAAGAGAAAGAAGAATCTCTACAAATAAAATAAAGATGATTTTCCTCGTCTTTTCAAATCTTCCTCTCTTTGACAAGGAGGAGTCACCTCAAGCACTGTACCCGTAGTGATGTAAGCTGAATGTACAGGAGCGAATTCTACAGGAGTAAGTGTTTATACTTCAGATGATCCCAGAAGACACTGGACCAGCTTGGTGTGTGTCGAGTTCACACGATCTACTGATGACATCGCCTTTTCTCAGGGTCAGTATACAAGAATGCATTTCTCATCCAGCAACACGATATTTTTACCTGAAAACTTCCAGTTTGAAGTACTGTGCTGTAAAAAATATGTCACAACGATGACAAGTATGAATTCAACCATCCACATTCTGTAAAGACAGAAGTGTTAAGTGTCGTGTGAGGACAAGAAAAGTATCGCGAAATATCTATCGTCGTACACAATTCGTAGCAGCAACAGCCTCAAGTTTATATTTTCTTGTCAAAGTAAACAGTCAGTTCCAACATGCAAAACCTAAATAAAAAGCAAGAGAAAACATTATTAAGTTAATATGTGCTTTCCTGTAACTTCAACTTAGAAAAACCAGGTAAAAGGCGAAGAGAGTTTAGGAGATTACAAATTTATCTGGTTCTTTAATAAACACCCATGACTGTAACTTGTAGCAGAGGAAAGTAAGACGACGGCAGCAACAGAAATTCAGTAGCAGCAAGATAGTGAATAACAATTTCGATGGTTCCAGAGACTTCAAAAGTTTAAAAAAATGTCTTGTGTCAGCTGTTGCAGCTTATTTCCTGCACGGTAAGTAAATAAGAAGAGGAACAAAACACAGGTCTATCAGTCGCTAACTGCACAGGAACCAAGCTTTCAAATAAATAAATAAAATGCAGTTTCATTAGAAGCATGAAACAACGAGTTTGTCTCAATAGTCGGAGGTAAAACAAGGGAGGAGAGACTGAGTGAGTCAGATGCAACAGCAAGAGATGCTAAATAAAATCCGTAACAAACACATTGTTCTGCCAGGTTCAAAAGAGCACGGGAAGTAGTTGATGAATAAAGTCAACGAAAACAATTAATTAGTGTAGGTGGGAAAAAATTATTTAATTTGTGGGAAAGCAAATTAATTAATGCATGTGTGAAAAAAAGTTTAGTGCATGTGTGAAAAACGAATTATTTAGTGTATGTGGACAAAGTGGATAAATAGGTTTCAAATGTTTCAAAAAAATTACAATGCTTTTTTTCAAGTGTGGTTACCTTCATTAGACAGGTGAGCTTTACGAAATACCTTGTAGGTTGTAGCACTTCACCACTGTGAGCACAGTATTTTGATGATGACCGACTGACAGTAAATCGTCGATCATAACAATGTTTCCCAAAGTATATCTGACAATTCTTTATATTTTGTCTATTCCCCGGTGTTTATTTTATTGTTGTTCAACGAAAGCTTCGTCAGTGATACTTTATAGTGAGCTTCAGCTTGATGACTATAACAGTCTCAAGAAGTTCGTCGTCCTCTTCATCTACTTCTTCATGTACTTTAAATATTTGAGTTTTCAAAACTCCCACAATCTTCAGGTGCAAACATGTATGGCTGAAAAATTACTTCACGGCTATTCGGAATCTGACATTATTTTTATTTGTTAGCGATAAACAGATTTGGGTTGTCCAAGGAATTCAATCATTACTCCGTCCGCTGGCCACTGACCACATGCTTGTCTGGTGACACCACGTGACTTGCAGTCACATCGCGAGGGAGCGAGAGTTGCAGCACTTGGCAAATCAGCAATTTTCTAATGACATAATAAGCAGAGCATTCTAGTACAGGTGGTGAAATTTGCAAAATATATTTCTATAGTCTATATTTACCCGAATCTCTTCAAAACTTGGATCACCCGTCAGGGTCTTAAAGCGTGCTTAATAATAATAATAGAAGATTATGTCCTGATGACATGGATGTGAGCAGGCGCACCCCGAGGACCTCACATCTTGAGAAGACATGACTGCGTCACTGAGGTCAGCTGATGACCTTGTCGACACTCTTCGCACCGGAAGTGCTGGGTTCAGGGTGTCAGGTACATGGTACAGAGAGAGGTGACCCTGAAACCTGCCCCGTGTGATCCAAGATGGAGAGAGAAGTTTGTCTGCTGTGCGCATCAGGCACGGATGGGTGAGCTCGGAGGAGGCTTCTCTGGGGCGTCTTTGCCGAGCGTTCTGCCTGGGTGGCAGTCACAGGGGCTCGGGTGGAAGCCGGCTCCTGAGGGAAAAGACAGCTTCCCCATCCCCTACAGCCCGGGGTCACACAATAGACAATAGACAGCATCAATAGACAGCAAGGCTTCTATGTACTTTTGTTGTCAGCCACAGCCTGTGACTCGTGTTTGCAAGACAGGTTAAAAAAGTTAACACCATGCTTCATGCAGTCTACAATAATCACAAAGTGTATTCATTATTGTTGTCTGTCATAAAATGCAGACAGCTTAAAGTTATTTAAAAATACATAATGCCTCTATAAATATGCACCACATAATTCCTGGTGAAAAGGGAGAGTAAGGAAGAATGCTTTTATGATTCTAAAAGGTTTGACAATAAAATAATAACAATAACAACAACAATGAAAGAAAAATATATAAACATTCTTTCCATTTTACAACAGCCATAAAAAAGTAACAGCAATTAAAGATTTCCATTTTACAACAGGATTTACATAGGTAATAATAATAAAATAAAATAATAATAATAATAAAGATTTAAATTATGCATCTCAAATTTTACAGCAGGATCTATATTGAAAATAAAAGAATAACATCAGCAATATTAGATGATTTATAGAGCACATCCTCTGTAAGAAATAAAAATTAATAATAACAATACTAATATATTTACAAAGTGCATCTCCCCAACTTACAGCATTCATTGTAAAGAGAAAACCTCTTTCTTTTCTCGCCTCTCTCCTCTGAAGAACGCGTGAAATACACAAACACACAGCAAACACACAAACACACAAACACACAAACACACAAACACACAAACACACCAAGAAAGTATTTTTGACGAAAAACATTTTTCGATTTACAATGCGCTTGCGCAGTCGATGGATGAGCTCAGGTCTGGGAGACACGTGGCTGTCTGTCTGCTCCTCTTACCTCCCCTCTGTCTCCAACTCGTGCTTGGCGACAAAAGTCTGATGAACCACTCGGTGCTCACCTGCCATGACGACTGTCAGAAAGCATTTCGACCGCAGGTAACGGGTTGTGGGCCGGTTGGTTTATTTATTTCGTAGGACAGTGTCTCTACATTGTGTTTTGGACGAGGGAAAAGGGGAATGAGGATGAAGGTGAAACACTCAAGAAAACCCAACTTCCAAGCCTGGGAACAGGTGTGACATGCCTTGAAAACAATGTCAGCCCCGAGATGGAATCTGAACTTAAGACCTTACGACTCTCACTGTAGTGGTGACGACCAAGCGGTTGGCCACAGGTAAACCAGACTTGCCTGGCTTTCATCAAATGGTTCAGGTGAAGGGAGGACAGGAAGAGCTGGGAAGGGGAGAGAGACCGGAAGTACACTGACCTGCGAGCGGTACCGGCATGCAGCAGGACGAGGTGAAGGAGAGGATGTCCCGCAGCAATTAGTAAGTCTGCTGGCAGAGAGCCACTCGTGGGGGTGGGTGGGATGCGTCCCCTGGGGGTCATCTGTCACGGGACCCGCACGCCGAGTGTCAGCTGCCTGACCCCACTGACGGACAGGCTGAACGAATGGACAGGATCGGGTCATCAAGAGACGACGGTGACGAGGCTTTCAGCAGTGACCACGACAGACTGACATCTCTATTGACAGTGTCCAGACTGTCAGAGGTGACCACGCTGATGGCACTTACTGACCTCGCCACACTGGCAGCTGTATTCTCATCGCACTTGCTCCGCCCTAAACAACAGCGATCGTGCCAAGAGGACGCACTCTGATTACACCTCCATGACCTGACGTCACTGGGGACGTTGGACTTTGACACATTGTCCGAGGCCGCCGCCGAGAGGAGGGACGAGACGTGTGACACTCTCCGCCATAAGTGCTAAACTATCCTGATGAATTACAAAAGGCCAATTGATCTCCGTGGACACCAAAAAGAGAATACATCCCGATGGAGTCAAATAATAATAATGGAAAATTGTGGGAAATCACATGCTCATAAAAATAAATGGAAATTATTGGTAAATTGTACATTGCAGAAAAAATTTATTTATTTCAGTTAATAATAAAGAAAGTTTATACACTTATAAAATAAAAAAATAATAAAATATTTATACCTGGTAAAAGACTTACCTATGGAAGGATATACATCTCTATACTTGAGCTCCAATGGATGGACTAACAAGAGTGGTGCGGTAGAGGGGCTGACAGAACCAAAGTGAAACAAACTTTTCATTTAACTTTGTTTGCGACTTCACAAGGATTTTGTATTCCCGTGGCTGCTTTGCTGTGATATATTTACTTTCGCTAACTCAACGCTCTCCGTACAGTTGTTCTTCGAATTTCTGTTAATTTTACGTTTCATTTCCACCCGAGATTCCCACCATCCACCCGAGCACACGCAGACTCGCTCAACGATTTCAGTGTTGATTCTGCGACGTAACGGATCGCTGTTCACAATGTTCCCCACCCCATCCCTCTCTCTGTCTTCATATTTCTCTCGCTTTCTCGGTCCTACTCTGTCTCTCCTTCCTTTCTCATCCGCTCCTGCTTTGTCTTCCGCAGCACACTTCCTCCTCTCGCTCCTCTGTAACCGTCGCGCGGTAAATATGATCGATGGCTGCTGATGCGATTCGCAGGGAGGGTCTTGGCAAGGTTCACTTTACACACGGCTTCTCTTTTTGTCATTTTCTCGGGATTCCTTCGCGGACCCTGTGTGAGATGGCAGACTTCACCGAGCTCGTGCTGCTGCCACTGCAGTCACCTGAGGCGCCGCCTGGGAGCAGAGTTCACCGCTGATTGGCATAATGACCTGACAGTCGGGCCTCCTGCAGGGTGGCTAGTTGCTGATGCTGGGACGGGGTGCAGGGTGGAGACAAAGGAAGCGAGGACTGTCTTTCCATAGTTCTGCTTCCAGAGGCAAGACTTTCTTTGCAATTAGAATATATATCCGCAAAGATAAAGTCGAATTAACTGGAAAAAACTTAAAAATCGAGCTCTCTTTAAAAAAATAACGGCAAAGCCCTCATTAATAAAAGATAATGATTTTGAGCTGCTCGCATTTTAGTCCTGTTACAGGGATCCATGTGATATTTTTAAGAGTCGATTTAACGAGCAAAATACGTAGTATGCCAACTGAAAAATTAAAATAGAAACAGACCCGCACCCAATCAAAAAGATAGAAAATCAAAACAACATGGAAGACCGCTATCTCATGAGGTACAACACTAGATCACGTGACCACTTTTTTCTGGGTCTACACCAGGTGTGTCCATATTGCACGAATTCTCTCCCTTCGGGAAGAAAACAAGGGGTCGAGATTGGGGCGCTGTCGGCGGCTGTGGCTAAGTTTCCTGCTCGACAAATAAACATGCACTCCTCAAAGCCCGCCATCTCTTAGGTTTCAGCACTCCCCCACACCCGACATGAACCCCTCCCTTCCCCATCAACTATGGTCTTACTCCCGCTCATCCACATCCCATTGACCTCCCACTCCTCTCTGTCTTGACCTCTTCATTTTCTTTGATTTCAAATCATTTTCATCGTTGTCTTTGAGAAAACCGTTGAAGGATGCTTTCTGTGTTAGAATACAAAGCTATTAGCTTTGGACCACAGACCACGATGACATTACTGATTGAAAGCAAGCCTCTGCCGTAGTGAGAAGGCATTGTTACATAATACTACTTGAAATCCTTGACAAGGTGCCAGCAATTAAAATAAATATTTTGGCACTGCTCTGAATAATGGTCATTAAAGTTAAAGAACTACTCATGGTTACCGTTGTTTAAGATGTTGTGATCAAACGCGTGTTCTTGTTAACCTGTTGTTACATAATATTATTAAGGAGTTTTTAAAAAATATGTATACTACACAAAATAACAAAAAAAAAGTTTAAGTCAGAATCAGCCGCAGGTTTATCTGCAATGGCATCAAATGTCTGCTGGACTCTCTCACTTCCCTTGACACCCTCTGGAACCACCAAGGGTGCTCAGTCTTGCTCCCTACAAGGTTCATTACAGTCACGTGGGTGGCCAGTAGGATTCAACAAGTTTGTTTGCTCTTGCGATCGTCTCGCTTCATTTAACAGAGTATCAGACACTTCCACCTCGCTTTGTCGTTTGTTTTCCCGACACCCCGAACTCTGAGGGTGGGCGGCGAGCGGATGGAAGATGGACCGCGGATGATGGCAGATGATAGCCATCAGGTAGAGAAGACAACAACTCCATTCTTACGTTCCTTCATATGAGAGTGTAGAACCAAAGATAATTTATTGCCTTTCGTAGAATAAAAAAGGAAAGTTCATGAGTGACTTTGTGTGAACACGAAAGAAAGAAGAAAAGAAAAGAAAATGGTGGTAGTAGTGGGTCATTATGATTTAGGTGGTTTTTTTCTTCAAAAGTCTTCAACGGTTTGTTTTTCGACTGAAACTTTGGACACACTAAAGAACCTGCACACGCAAAAAACTCATTTCAAGATGTCAACATCTGTCATATGTTTCATTTTCTACTTTCCCTTATGATTAGAAAAAGCCAACACATAGAAATCTATTAATACTTGTTTCTCACTTTATAAAGCTATTATTTGACGATTACCAACTCCACTTTAATTAGGTAATTCTTGAAACTGTGTCGGCAAATCGAAAGACTTGACTCAAGGCAGGTAAAATGCTCCAGAGCATCTCCACCCTGAAGTCCAGCTCGCCGCGTGTGGAGACAAGTGCAATAAAGTCATATTTCCTCAGCTGCCATCTTAATGATGGCATTAGTCGTGAAATAATATTTGATGATAACACGATGGCCACTTAAGCCACCAGCAGGTCCTTGTCCAGCACACATCGCCCCCATGACGAACACACAGGGTGTGCTGTGTACTCGGGTGTAATCGCATGGTGCTAGCGGATCGACCTACCCGACCTCTGCTATTTCAGCCAAAATGACTAGTCTCGTGCTAGGCCCGCCATAGCCGGCATTTCTGACACATTAAAGATGGCGACAATGAAGATTTGTTTGCGGAGATGATTTGTGAAAGGGGAGGTAATCTCACTGTAAGGGGAGGTAATCTCACTGCCCGGGTGCCACTTCCTTCTCTCCTCCATCTGCTTTCAATGTTTTCTCTTTGCTTCTTTTTAATCCTTTCTACTTTTTTCTGTCTTCAAAGGCACAACAAATTAGTGGTTTTGAGAAAGGTAAAACGGAATTAAGCACGATCGTGTGTGTGTGTGTGCGCGCGCACGCTCGCGCACTAATGAAGTAAGTGTGTAAGAAAACCAATCAAGCTGGTAACAGGTATAATCAGAATAATGAAGGAGTCTTGAAGCAAGTCCCTCGTCAGCCTAGTCATTAACAGCCTGTCGACACTAGCTACCGAGTGGTCAGCTGATCAAACAGTCAACACATCGAACCTCCATTCGCCAGAAGCTCACGCGCTAAAATTAGAACGCACGTGCGACGCGATATTTTACGGGATTTCACAACGTGATTGACTCGTAAGGGGGTTGGCAGCTCCTAAAGGTGTGGAAGCCTCTATTTTTAATATTATACTGTGCAAATTTGTGTTCGTGAGCGCGCATGCGTATAACGACGAAGGTACGCTTGGTGTTGCCAGTCTCCCCCCCGCGTGCCGTGTGCGCATGCGCATGTGGAGTAGCCAGACCGGAGCACGAACCATGGAGTGTTTACCCGAGGCCACGCCCGCGTGCCAAAGCAAAACAAGGTAGGCGCGAAGCCAGAGTGTAGTTCCTAGCTTGGTGGCAACCTCATCGTCGACGAGAAGACGACTTTTTTTGGGGGGGGAGAGGAGGGGGGATGGGGAAAGAGGCGAACAGAGTGCGTGGGTGGTGGTGGGGGTGGTGGAGGAGAGAGTGAGAGTGGCAGCGAGACAGGATGGAGGTTCAGGAATGTCGGGATGGATGGGTGGTAGGAAGGTATAAAGTAGTGTGTCTCTTTCTTTTTCTCCTTCCCCCTCCCCCCACACACTGGAACGCACGCTCGCGCACACACACACTCTCACACACTCAAACGCACGCTCGTACACTCAAACCTACGAGAGAGGGGGAGGCATGCACACACCTGTCGTTAGTCGGGTGGAAACCACACACAGACAATCTTTTCTTGTGTCTAACAACCCCAAAGCGTTCGGGATGCTTTGTAACTGAATGTACTAGCATCTCTCGGAGCAGAAACATATTGAGAGACAATAACATCCATGGTACATGTGTGTGTGTGTGTGTCTATATACATATCTTCTCATTTTACAGACACTGTTTAATATGTCTTAACTGATTCTTAAGTTTTTCAACAGAAATAAAATTTCAACTACCCGGTTTGTGAAATTGATGTTTGTTTATTTAATTTATTTCAGAACATCTTTTCAGCTCGGTTCCTTTTATTTTATTTTTTTTTCAAAGGTGTTTGTAAGGCTAGCTGCCATTGACAGAAAATTTGCTTTGTATCGACTATATTTAAAAGGGCAGACGTCTTCCGGGTTAGAGGTTACATGTGTAAATTCATTGTTTTACTGTAGGTTTTAATTGGTAGCAGAGTAGAGCATAATTATCTTTTTCTCTCTCAAATTATTTTATAATGCGAGCCTCGCTTATATTTCCTGCGAGAGAAGGAGCAGTGGCACGTGTCGGTGTAGATGAAGGTAGGAAGACCTGGTGACACAGGTAAGGACTGTCATAGTGACAATAGTGACTCAGTGTCATGGTTACTAGCAGGTGAGCTACAGACACAGGCTCAGGTGCTGTAGCCATGACACAGGGTTTGTGAAGGAGACACCGGAATGTGTGGTACTTCCTGCAGTGACAAGCTACCCTGGTTGCATGAGGTGCTTACAGGTGTGGGTACATACGCACTCTGACATTCCTCAAGTGCCAGTCACCTTCTCCCCCCCCCCCCTTACCTTCTGTGTCTACCTTTCCGACGGCGCCGAGCCTGCGAACAGCAGGTAAGGCGTCTGTCACCTGAGGCTGCACGTCACTGCAGCGCCGACAGGTACACAAGGCGTGCGACCGGCGGCACCTTTGATCTCTCCGTTCAAAAGCACCGCCAGCATAAGTTACCTCCCCTCCCTCACACAACCGTCTGGCTCTTACTTCGTCCTAAATAATTTTTGAAAAGCTGAAATAAACAAATAAACAAACGTATACACTGCTGACAGTTGAGTGTGAGGACCACTGAGGCAGCTGACTTGGGCTCCACTTTCGCCGCCCAGAAGAAAAATGTCGTCTGGTCTGTGAATGAAAAGGGAGGGAGAAAGAGGGGGAGGTCTGACCCGAGGATTTGAGTTAAAATGAAAAAGTATGTTGATCCCAAGGGGAAGATAGTGCAGGCACTGGGGGAGCTTATTCTGTAATCGTCAGGCGTGCACACGCACACAAACACACTGACACACCACTGTCATTAATTTAACCAATTTCGTTTAATTCTTTCATTTAAGGCAAAGAAACCAAATTAGCGCCAAAGAGATTTACTATTATTTATTTCAAAGAGAAGCTTTTCAGCTAGACTACAGTACCTCATAAAGCCTCCCTAAGGACAGTCTAGCGTGGTGACACACACGTTTTAATTAACCTATCAGCAACTAGTGATCACGTGGTCTTAATTGTATGTCATCAGTATGCACTCAGGCGTTTTGTAAACAGTTCTTTTGTCCACGAGCAAACCTCACTCTTCAATCAGACGAGCTTATCCAGGTGGGTCTAATCTCTTCCACGCAGTAATATGGCAACCTGCGTCATCTCGTGTAATCTCGTGTCATCTCGTGTAATCTCGTGTAATCTCGCGCACGCAGCAAAGCTTCACTCTAGTCTCGTAAAATCTCGTACAAGTAGCCTTGCTTGCAGTGACCATCATGCATTTCTGCTCTGTGACGGACCAGTCAGCTGACGGACGATTTCTTTCCTAGCACTCCTGATGTCCGAGAGTCTGCCTTCACTCACAATCACACGCACGCGCGCGAGCACACACACACACGCACACACCCTTTCACGCGCACAACATGCACGCTCCACAACAAACACAATCATGCATTCAATGAGTTGCACGCATGCACACTCACACACAACCACAGATATCCATACAATGACACGCATGCGCGCACGCACACGTGCACTTAATTACAAACAAAGACGCGCGTGCGCAGACGCACACGCACATGCATCATGTATGATGTCCATTGTCTGTCCGCCGAGAGCAAGGTATGGCTGCATGCTAATATTTTATTTAGTTTTAATGTTATTTCTTATTATTGCTGGTGACTGGTCGACAGAATCACACTGCTTCATTGTCTCATCTAAATCACATCGAAACGATCAATTTAGAAATTGGTGATGAAAATTTAGCGCAGGATGCTTCCCGGTGTGAGAACTCAGCCACTTTCATTTCTTACACTCAGCGATGCTTCAAAGAATGGCGTGAATTATGTAAGTAGTCACGAGTGCATCTTGGGAAAGGTAAACACTTTTTGTGCCATGGTTAAAGCATTCTTTGTGTCACCTTCATCCGGGCACTTGATGCAGACACAACGCCATCGTGGCCAGTCTCCAGTAAACATTTCTATAGCCAATTCTTTGTCAACTCACGGATCAGTGCGCCATTCTGAAAAAAATTGTATTATTATTTTTGCTCCAAGAGAACCCGTATGTCAATATTCTGTGCACGAATTCTGACTCAGTTTGTGCGAAGATTGGTCGAGTTATCGCCCTCAACTTCTACCACATGACTTGCATTATCTGCCAGGTATTCAATATTATTCAATATTACAAAATATCACTACATATTAGTCACACTACGGCATATGCAGAAAAAAGGATGATGCTTTAGACAAGAGACAATCTTCAGTTAAAAGTTCTTACTTTTCATTTGCTTTATTTACTTATTTTATTATGAACTGTAATTAATTATTTATATCCTTTTTATGCGATTAGTTTTTTCTTTATAATTTTCACTCAGTGATGCCTTGCTCTGGCTTGTAATCGTTCTCGCGAGAATTAGAACCAATGAGTGACTGGGAGGCAAGACAAGCCATGCTGCAGCAGTCCTCCCAGGCACGCCATACTGTTGCCTTCATCTCCTAAACCGTTTGTTCTAGAACATTGGAGGCATCAGCCCTCCCTGCAGCCATGATCTCTGTCTTGTAGCTACGGGCCAGTGTTTGATGGAATAACAACTTTACCGTTTATCTATTGTTTGTTCCAACAAACTCTCTCTCCGCACAAAGATGATGTAGTCAGCGGCTGAGACCTGCAGGGGACGACGAGATGGAGACAAGACTAACAAGTCAGGAAGCCATCTCACCTCCGGCATCGGAGAGACGTCAAGGGGAGGGAAACACGAACAGGAGAAGACAATCTGCAGGGGAGCACAGAAAGGGGGGAGAAATGGCAAGTGGATGGGGAAGAGAATGCAGTGGATACACAAAACACAATCTTCTTTGTTCTTTGCTCGGTTGCGGTGAATATTCCATCGCGTGTGAGTAGGTTGTTGGAGTCTCCCGTGATGGTGGAGGATGGACTAAAGGCTGAGTTCTTGCCAGGGGCAATAAAACTACTATTTAAGAATGGCTCTGAAAAAATTATTAAAAAAATCCATTTTGTAACTGACTTTACTTTCTCATTTCTGAAAATTTTAAAAATCCTTGGGTGAGTTGATTAGTACAGACTGTAACAGTTCTGTGTCGGATGACATTCGCGTTCTTCCATGCGCTCAACAAACTTAGAGTAAAACAATATTTTCTAAAACCCGGACTTTGCATAAGTTTACAAAACCAAACTTAGTGTAAGATTCTTTTCACAAGACTCGATGAAACCTCTCCTGTCTGAGAGACAAAAAGCTGAGACAGAACCCTAACCCCAGATGGGTTGATAGAAGCCTCAGTCATCAACTCCTGTCGTCACGGATGTCCACCATATAACTAGATGTCCATTGGACCTTGTCTCAAATCTCCCATTGGCTGAAGTTGGACGCTATCAGATCCAGAGGAGAGGAGTGACAAGAATGAGGGAAACAGAAGTAAAGAGAGTGGAATCGTAAAGAAAAAGAAAAAGACGAGGGACGAGTAGTTTTTACACCACAACTGCCAATAAATTATTAAAAATTATTTCTCCCAAGCAATGAGAGATAACTCCATGCATTTTGACTATTGCTTAATGCTGACATCGGTATCACAACACAAAAGTACGAATACTTGCCGGATGCAAATCACTGATGGAGTGGGGAACCTGACAGCGGAAGCTTTGTCTGTGCTAAGCGGCGCATGCGCCGAGAAGCGTATGTATTGGAGTATGTGCGACAGGGAGATGGTAAGTAGCCGGTGATGGAGAAAGCAGTTACTGATCAGAATCCGCCCGTAACCGGACCTCGCCAGTCGCCAGCGGGGTGGTTGACACCAGCGCCATCTTAGCCTTCTCTCGCGTCCCCCGCCTGTTTATCTTGCCGTGTAATAACAAGGTAGACAACTCACACCTGCTGACGGTCAGGCCAGGCAACTCCAGCAGAACTGCTAGCTGAAGGGTGTGTGGGTAGGTCTGGGGATGCAGATGGTGGGGGCAGAGTCTGAGTTTTCTTCCAGACTGCAGCATCCTCTCCTTCCCCACATTGGTGTCGTGTGCAGATCGCTACGTGAAGTCAACGTCGGCACTGCCCTTCTTTCCTCGGGCATCACGTGCCTTGCACGTAACATGAACGACAACAAGAGAAAAAATGGATGCTCCCTTTCTTTTTCTGATTACTCGATTAACACCATCAGCAACCATCTCTTAGCAACCGAAAAAATTTAAAAATGTTCATCGCAGAAAGGACCAATGGCATCTTTTCTTCTCCTCGTCATCGTTGCACCGCACCTCAAAGTTCACGTTGTCTTGACAACAGCTTCTTCTTACAATAAAAACAAAGTGACCCAACCCTTTCTCCTCCAACATCCACCCATGACTATCGTCTGCTGTTCTTCCAGAAGCCTCTTTGTGCTCACATCTACATTTATGATAAACGCCATTTCTACTGGTGTAAAAGCAGACATTTCCGACATCAGTTGGTCAAACATGACCATGGAGATTGTTTATGTGACATTCTGAAAAAATATAGTATTGTTTATTAAACGCGTGTTGTATCTTTTAACGAGATGGTTAAAGATGTTTGCAGATTTAATAGCAAGTTTGAAAAGGTTTTGAAATCCTAGAAGTTGGGCTTAAAGAAAACAAGGAAGGTGCAGTGCACGTAGAAAAGTAAACAGAGTTAACCGCCCTTTTAATTACCCAGTCATCAGTTCAGGTTCAGAGGTCACAAGTGGGGGGTGGGATCGCTGTTCTGTGACTTCTTTGTCGTTGCTGTAACGGGACCTACCCTCTCCCTCAAGGAAAAAATTCCATCGTCAGAACACGACCTCCAGCAACCTTTCGGGCAACAGAATGTGCAGTCATCACCCGTTACCCCCGTGGACCCGATGAGAGCGGCGAGGAGAACGCTCGTGCCCACCCGGACAATCACCCGATTGTGTGGCTCGTCAGCGGAGCGGGGCGTGTTCCCAAAGCGAGGCTGAGCTCGGGTATAGGTTAGATGGGCGTCACACGGTATCGCGGTGCTGTCAGGCGGGCTGGGGTGCAGCTGCACGCAGCTGTAGTGTCGGCCGGCCAGTCGTGCAGCCAGCCACATCACACTAACACTGGCCTCGGGCTGACGGGACTTCCGAAGCTGCTCAACATTCAGGATTCTGTATTAAGTTGTCATCTTCCAAGGGGTATTGAGATATTCAAACTATTTACATATTTACACACACATTCCTATTTGTCCATACAATATCTCTCACTCCCACAAACACACACACTGGTCGGTTTATAACAGATTTTATATTAAAAGCTAATTTTATCTATCCCTAACTCATTCTTTCCTTGTTCCACACCTGTAATTAAATAAATCAAAGCACATGAACATGTAAATAAAAGATACATTTTTGTCATGTGATGTGTCTGCCCTCCTCTCTCTCTTGTACCTAGGTCAAAGATGCATACACATACACATACATATACACATTCATATCCTCGTATATACAATCTCTCTCTATCTCTCTCTCACAAACACACACACACACATTCTTTTAATTCTTCTAGGTCACATCCTCAGTAATAACACATAAAGAGAAACATAAAAGCTATGAGACCCTAAACCGTGTTACTGAAGATGTGCGAACAGGAACCCATGATGTCAATAAAAACAGAACAAAAACAAACAGACAATTAAACAAACAAAATGTCGTTGTAGCATGTCTATGACTAGTCAGGAACTGAGGTAGGCCGCTAGGGGAGGTAACATTGGAAACAGTGTTATCATGAGTTCTGGGACCTGTTCTGGATGAAGGCGTCAAATATTTTTAAAGGAGTGGTGTGTATCATTCGATTTAAAGGAGAGAAAAAAGTATTCCAGACTAGCATCTTGTCCTTGTTCAGTCTGCTGTCTAAGTTCTCTTCTCTTTTGCTGGTTACTAGCAGCAGTGAGCGCAAGTGCACGCACCTGTGACTATAGAAGACGGGTGGACAAACCCTTTTAAGCCGGACGGACCCAGTCTAGGTAATCGCAGATATTCCTTCATTTGCCAGATTTTATGGTGTACTTGCGAAGTGAAAACTTTTAACTTGTTTAATATTTTTGATGCAGATGTGAACGTTAAATTTTAGCCGATTTCCTAGTCCCGTAGTTTCAACTGTAGTCAGTCTCTGGTGTAGTCCCGTAGTTGACATTTTAGTCGTCTTCGTCACAGCAGCTGTACAGGGCCAGATGCGTGGTTTCCTGTCCTACGATCATAATTCTAATTCTTGCTTTTAATATACATTATTAATTATTGATTTTAATTATTTTCTTGTTAAGTTGTTTCTTATTTTTATTTTTTAATTTTGTTTATATTTATATCACTGCTAGTTCGTACACAAAGCATGTGAGAAAACAAAGTCGCAGGCCGGACCTTCTTGTCTTCGCTCAGAAAAAATTTGCGTGGCGAGGTTTGTCAACTGCTGCACAACCCCGACCCCGCTGTACCCTCTCCACCCGACGAGCAGAACAGGTCGACGGACTGACCTGCGAGAGCTTTGTGGGTAAAGCTTTGGTGACTACTCGGGTAAATGCAGTTCCAGTAAAGACAAGGGTAAACAAGTTCTATTACGGGTACGGTCTGTGGAAGTCCACTGAAGCCGAGGACAGGTGTCTGAACACAGAGGTACCCAACTACCTGGCTCTTACAGTTGCAGTAGCGGATTCATCGCAGACCGTTCCTCCCACCACCTATGGTCTGGCGGCTCAGGCATAGGACTCAGTTCACAAGTTCAGACTACTCCACCCCCTTCCCCACCTTTTTTTCCTTGATGGTGGAATGGGGGGATGGGGATGGAGGGTAGAGCAGGCGACGAGATGGCTTTCTAGCTGCACCACCAAGCTACGGAGACCCCCAGTGGGGAGTAACTGAGAAAAAGCAAAATGTCTGCATTGGTGGCGAGGACTGCCGGGAATTGTGAGGCAGTTCCTGTCGGCTTTCCTGGCACTCTGGAATGCAATAAAGGTCCGTTTGCGGCAGTCGACGTGGGATTCTGTGCCGTCAGGACCTGCTTCCACCCCCCGTCATCCCCCGTCCCCTGTACGACCCCCTTCACCAGCGTCCTGCCGGCTACCTGCGGCTTCCGGTCTGCCTGGTGGCGGCGCTGCGATCTGCGGGAACAATGTCTTCTTGTGTTGCGCCTGCATCTCGACATGCGCGATATCGCGCCACACACACATAACCTTTCAATATCGCCATCGATAAACTTCTCTCCGCCCTTTCACACTTCAAAAACCCCGTTATACACACTCGAACATAAACAAAAATAATTGTTGTCTCGTTTTATCTAAAAGTATTATTACTCACAACTAGTGTACAAACACTAAGATAAAAATAACAGGCTACATAACCCCCAAAATCACTTGTTATCGTCAGTATTATCCTTGAATGTTATCCTGCAATGTATTCAGTATTTTAGCCAAGAAATCCATGTGGCATTTCTTCTAATCACTTGTAAAACGTGTACTTACTTGTTTGTTGTTTTGTTTTTGTTTTTTTGTTTTTTTTTTTTTTTTTGTTTTTGTATTTTTGTTGTTTTTTTTTTGTTGAATAATTATTATTGTTATTTTGTTGTGGACAATATCTCTTATGAATGAGGTATTTGATGGTAGAGAAATCATATATTTTATCCTACACAAACACAAGAACATTTATCTAGCAGCACGCGAATATTTCTGTGTGTGTGTGTGTACGTGTGTGGGTGGGTTTGCTCGCGTGTTCGTGCATGTGTCGCTAAATCACTTGCTTCTTTGATGGGCGAGGTACCAGCACATTGATTTCAAGCGCAGTCCTGCGAGGTTTGCTGATATTCCTACACACGAGGTTTGTATTGCCGCCGTCAGGGTTAGCATCCAACAGAGTATAGAGAACGACATCGATGACGAGGTCATCTAGTGCAAAGTGAGAGCGAGAGAGAGAGCTAGTCAGATACAAACTTTCACCGACCATGGCGAACATAGGGATCTAGATCCTTGCAATCTGTTAACCGAGCGCCCTAAACACACACTGGACCCCAGATTCTTCCCAAATTCTTTCATTTAAAAAAAAAAAAAGCTGGAAACCAAATGTCTTTACAACTTTGCTAGTGCTGCCATTTTACTGTCAGTTTGGAGGTGTGACTTTCGTAAAAGGTAAAAGGCTTGAAAGGTCTAGTGGGGTTCATTTGTCTCTCTGTCTGCCTGTCTGAGCAAGTGATTTTTCCCTTCCACCTACGGTTGAAAAATCAAACGCTCCGCATTCTCTTTCATGTTTTGCTTTCGCCACGTTTCACCTGATCACACCTGCAGCTTCACCGCTTCGTGTCGCGAGCGCCAAGTTCGACTACTTCTGTCCGAGAGAAGGAAAAAAAATCAAAACATTTTTTCCTGCGAAAAACAGAACGAGTCTAAAGAGCTGACACCTGTTTCTATCGAAGGGTATTGAGTGTTCCGGGCGCGAGATTTCAGTCACCGAACAAAAAAAAGAGTTGGCAAACATCTCGAGGCTGTGTCGTTTGTGAAGCGGACTGGCATTGACGCCATGCTTTTCCACGTTTGCTGCGCGTGAGCGACATGACGCAGCACAACAACAACAACAAACCTATACACGAGCCCACAGAGCGAGCGAAGAAAGGGAGGGGGTAATTAAGTACAATGCACGAGGGTGTGGGAGGGTGACAGAGAGAGAGAGATGCGGGATGCGCGTGCAGTTGTGTGATGTCGTCGATGAAAGCACTCAAGGAGGACAATGCGAAGCTGAGTGTGTGAAACAGTCGATGTGTGAGGTGCGTGCACCTGACGAGCGCGCAGACAGACGTGCGCGTGGGTGTGCATAAACTTCCGACACGCATGAGTGCGTCAGTCTACTTCTTCTGTCGATGGTTTCTTCCTGCAACGTCCACCCCGCCTCCTAAATCTCCTGTACACGTGATTAGACGAGAAGCTGATACCAGTACAAAGCAGTGAGACCGACATAATCCACACACACACTGAACACACACCCACATGTGCACAGATACACACGTGCACACACACACACGTGACACCCTTCCTCTCAACACACACATGACTCTTTTATTCAGTCCACACCCAACTCGAACTCCTTCCTACTTAATAAAGTGGTGTGCTTTTTAGAAGCAAAAATGACATAGTATGAGTAATTTCTTAGAAAAAATTAACCGGCCGACGGCACTAGGAGGAAGCACACGAAAAATATTGGATCACGTGGTACAGCCTTTCGAAACTTGAATGAAATAGTGAGGGAAGGAGAAACGGACAAAGTGGTGGGTAATTCTTACGAAATAAAACGCAGTTTGTATCTTCTACCCTTCAGTTCTCAGTCTGTTGGAGGACTGGTGAGCTACGTTGAAGCTTTTCCTGAACACCTCCGAACAAGTTGCAGCATGTCATCAATGGTTTCACACCTGGACTCGTGGACCCCATTGCGACTTCGTGTACAAACCACATGCACGACCCTAGCTACCTACCGTGCCTACCTGACTAGAGGTAGACAATACCACCAAGATGACCTGACAATAGCAGCGACCTCTGTCGCCGCTGCTTTCATCATACGGGTGACAACTTGGTGACAGGACAAGGGTACGAAGTAAAGGTGTGAGTAACAACAAGCAGGTGTCCCCCACCCTAAACATAATACAAAATCACCTTTAGGTGAAATCTCTGCTCCCTCCCTGACCAGAAACAACAGATGAAAGTACAGAATTTCGCCAATGTTTAAAGTGGTCGCTACAACAATATTCACAATCAAAACATGAGCAAACCTGTCTACAGGATGAACGCTAGACAAACAGCTGTGCGTCAGAAACGAGTGAACAGGCAAACAAACAGTCGGACAGAGTGCTGGCCTGTCTAAAATTCGTGCCAACCTCCCCTCGAGTGGAGGGGGGGGGGGCAATCGTCACTTTATTCGTTCGCTAATCTCCTCTTTTCACAGAAAGGTCGAGATTGTTCATTGTTTACTGCTCCTCCAATGTTTATATTATTTCAAATGTAGATTCTGGGGATTAATTTTACTTGCCAACAAGTTTACGAGTGTAAGCTGTGACCCTGACCATAATATTTGACGAGGGTCACAAAAATGATTTACGGAAATGATGTTTTGTGCGCGACCACAGGGAGGTCACGTGCTCAGCGCTGTAGTGTCATCTACCCAGGTGTATGTGTGTCTGTGATGTGCCGCCAGGTACAATCTACTACGCACATAGACTACAGAGATGCACAAGGCCCTTGTGACAGGATGTCAGGTGAACACCACACACGCACGTACACACGCTGGCACAGTGGCTAAAACAATCGCTTGCCACAACTGCAGAGAAAGGCTCTGGGTTCAGATCTCATCTTGGGCCATTTTCTGTATGTGACATTTGTTCAGGGGCCCAGGCGTCGGGTTTTTTTTTTTTGTGGGTACTCCCCAGTCCCTCCCCCCTCATAGTGCGAAGTAAATTTCAGGTGCAAAAGCTTTTCTACCAAAGCAAGCAGCCAGCCAGCCAGCCCCCCATTCAGTCGCTGTAGCCGATGGCAACTGTGATGACTGCTTCAGGTTAGCCACCCCACTAGGGTCTAGCACGATGTGCACCTCACCCTAAAGTTTTTAAATGACTTGTATCTCACAGCTGGCTTTGTAGCGATAGTCAAAGAGGGGCAACTACTTTCAGAAGCCAAAGGGCATGACTTGTAGGAATTACTTCCCTTTAGTCAGAAATCGTCACCCCCTCCCGCCCCACACCCAACCCCTGTTTAGAACCTTCCTGTGTATCGGATGTCATGATTGAAACCAGCACTCGACTGCTTTGCTTTTTAGATAAATTTCGTTTTCCACTTAATATTTGTATTTTCTTCTTCTTCTTTCTTTACTTCTGTCATAAAGCTGTGATTCCGCTGCAATCCTCCATCTGCGTGTTTCTATTTACTTTACTTACACCAGATCGATGTCTTGGCTAGAAATCTGATTAAATCTCATCTTTCCGTGTCTCCTTGACTCATTTTATCAACGTGTATCTTCTTTTTACTTTCTGTAATTTCTCTCATTTTAACTGGTTTTTGTTCCTTTTGTTTTGATTTCCAATGTGTACGGTAGCTACACTTAGAAACATTCACACATCACGCTGCGCGACCAGCTCAGATATCGACGAAATCAGAGATAACTGTCGTTGTTGTAATCAACTCTTCACTACAGTTACAAAATTCTCAATTTGTTTAAAAACACGTTCTTCTCTCTTTCATTCCTCACCTCAGCCCATACGCACCTTCTCTCTCACATCGCTGTCTCGTCCTTTCTCTCTGCGCAACCGCAAGGTGACGTGTAACGGTACCCACGTGTCGTTATTATTGTCAGTCATCCATCCCCCCCTCCCTCCCACACACACCTCCACACAACCCCCATCCCCGCCATCCGCTGCTTTATCGGATCATCCTTTTCTGAAGAAATATCTCCTGAAAAATGCATCGCTATGATCAATAACTGATTTCGCTTGACAGCGCAAACAGGCGTCGAGGATGGCGGAGCAGTCATGCGGAACATCTGGCAGGTATTCCCGCCCCAAGACAGCGGTTATCGGCGGCATGCAACTTTGTCCTTAGACAGCCTTTCTTCGTATGTTTTATTAAAGGTGTCCGGTAAACTCTAGGCTACGACCGACGTCTGCTTCCTGCACAGAGGAGATTGCTGGATGTGTATGAAAGAAATTTCCTCGCTTGAATTATTCTCATATTGGGTGCGGGCAGCTGCAGCAAGGACTCACGTACGAGCTTTATGAAATAATCACCGTCGCCATTGTGGCGACGAGGCAGGCAGAGACGAGGAGAGTGAGGAGCCGGTGAGAGAGGCAGGTCTGGAGGGAGATGAAGCGAGATGAATAAATGATGATGGCCGTGCACTAAGTGAAGGATGAAAGAGAGAGAAAGGATGAAAGAGAGAGAGAGAGACAAGAACTCGGGCGGCCAGATTCGCAATAAAAATAAATACGTTGAGTTTGTCAAGAAAGTAAATAAGTTGATGTTAACAGGCAAATCAGTAGCAAACTTTGTAATGCAAGTAAGTAGACTTTGAATAAAACATATTTACGTAGACTTTGAACAGAAAGTAAATCAGTAGACCTTTTAAAGAAAATCAGTAAATAGACAAATACAATCAGCAGGCATTTCTCCTATCTATGCTTTCTTAGTGACAGCTTCTGCAGCTACTACATTCAGTACTTATCTGCTACTATCATCGCCACAGCTACTACTATTCACTACTACTACTGTTTATTACTGGTATTACTATCACCGCTCACCCTGCTACAGCCCCGGTGGTCAAAACACACACACAAACGATTTTTATTGTTCCCAGGACAGACTGGGATGTTGGTTTCATCACCAGGTGGTGATAAAAGCCTGATTTCGTCACCAGGTGATTGCAATTTAACAGGCTGCTCTCGAAAATGGCGGGAAGTGAATGAAGCTTGGTGATAAAGTCATCTGCGCTGAAGTCACTGGTCTGTGACTAACAAGGTTGTAGGAGAGTAGGAGAGGGTGTTAGTAACTGTGATATCGGAGAGAATCAAGGATTAGGAGACTGCAGTCACACTGGTCTCCGCCTTCCCCATCCATTTTTCTTCTGCCTTATTCACTTTGTCTCCTGACTGTCTATGTCTCGCCGACTTTCTTCAAGCACCCTTTCTATCTTCTCACTTTCTGTCTCACTGAGTTCAATAATGGGATCCTGAAAGCTATGTACATCCTCTCTGTCGCTGAATCTTTCTGATGTGTCTGTCTGAATTCTTCTCCCTCTGTGTCTATGTATCTTGATTTCTCGGGATTGTCCCCGCCCATCCCTACTCAACATGTACCTGATGTGTGTTATCTACTCTCGGCTCTAGTTAGAGTCGCTGCAACACAAGGGTCCTTGCGTCCTAACAACATCTAATCTTCTCTGACAACGTTAATGCCGCGAGCGACTGGCAGACAAGGGTCCACGCTTACTGCTACTACTAATAAAAATAATAATACAAAATTTGTAAAGCTCATACTCACACTCCTAAGGAGTATGCTCGTAGTGCAGAGTTAAGAACAAGAAAGAAACATGGACAGCATACGAGGGACAGGAAAACAAACAATAACATATGAACTATAAAAAAGACTACTAAAAGAATAAAATCAAATACAGAAAACACAAAGAGGAATCAAATAGCAAGAACAAGAACTGAGAGTAACATGATATTGCAAAAGGAAGGGTACAATAAAGGACTGGCATTATGGGAAAGGTTGTTAATAATAAGTGGGAATTTCTAAAGCGCAGTATCTCAGCCAAAGGCTGAATAAGATCATAAAACAGCAACAAAATGTAGAATAAAATCACAAAATAGTTACAAAGATGTACAACAACATCAGAAAATAGTAACAAAGATGTAGAACAAGATCACACAATAGTTACAAAGATGAAGATTGTAGAAGGAAGAATAACGCGATGACTCGTTCCTCCAGTAAAGGGAGATGACTGTAGATTTAACGGTAACTGCTCCAAGAATAATGTTAGTGCTATCAGGAGAATACTGGGAAGATATTGAGTAATCTTGAGAATATGGAGAAATGTTCTCACATGAAACTGCGAGAGGGTGATCATAACATCAGTTTATTTAATGCAGCTTAAGGTCGCTGCCGAAGCGAGGGAGAGGGCGGAGTGGAGTCAACCCAGTAGATTTCAACAGTTCGCACTTCAAAATAACATTATATACATTACATACATGATATACCGTCATGTTGCAAACAAGAGGAGGAAGAAAACGCAGCAGAGGCACATGTAAACATGAAGGTCCAACATTTTTTTAATCCAAATCGAAGAACGACCACAGAAATAAACAATATCAATGGGAGCCAATCCTGTCAGCTTGTTAGGCCAAGGGACAGAACTCTCCACTAACGCCATCTCGTGATCACTAATATTAGAAAGAGGCTTCTGTGATAGACATGGGATGACAGCACTTTCTCCTGTCTTCCATTATATTTTCGAACATTCATGAAATAAAGGTCTTGCAGACAAGAATCACGTATGCCATGAGGTAATACAAACTGAAATAAGTAATGAGATTATGAAATATGTGATGAGGTTGTCAAACTCGACAAACTCGACTCGATAAAATGTGGTTATCAAAATTTACAGCAGCGAAAAAGAGTCGATTACCAGTAAAAAAGTATTCGAGGCATTATCTCCAAACAACAGTAATTTTGACTTCACAATGACATTAGTGTGTCTAGTCGACTACCCGCCACTCTCAGTGCCAATACCCACGTCAGGCCATGTTAGGATAATTTGTTGGGGTTTATCAATGTACTCGCGTGATTTACACACGAGAATATCGATTTCATTCCAGTTTCTTAACAACTGAAGAATGGTGTAAGAACACTATTATTAGGTCAGATGAAATTTACACCCGCACGCACACACAAACACACAGATCCCAACAATGCTGTCATATTCATTATTTTACAACAGAGAAATATTCAATAAGTATTATCTAATATGACAAATATTAAGGACACAAGGATTGGTATAAAACTAAAATAGAAAGTAGAAACACGTCAAGAAAGCGAACAGATCAACAACTGACTTTCTGGCGAGTTTTTCCCTTTTCATGGGACATAAATCTGCAAATCCAGGATAAACTCTAAAATTCTGCTACTATGGTTGTCTCCCTTAGTCAATGGCTCCGTTCTTGACAACTTTGGTTATTGTAGACATGTAGACATTTGTTTACCATCAGCCTTTAATAAAAAAAAAAAAGTCATGCTATGTATTATCAATATGTATTATCATCTTTTAATTGTTTCTAACAATGATTGCAGATAAGTGAAAGAAGGGACAGAAAGAGAGAGAGAGCAGTTCCATCTTATAGACAAATAAGTATCTACAGAGCCACGAATAACTGTCCTACTTTTACAAATTATGTCTGTAATTCCCTAATTAGCATGTACAAAGCCATGTATAATACTCCTCTGTTTGCCTATTCTTACATTCATAACACCTCTAAGTTTACCTATTTATACATCCATAACACTACATTAGCCAGTGTGTACATCCATAATAATTATATTAATGAGCCATGTATCATACTCCTAAATTTACATATTCTTGCTGCCATTATACTCCTATTATTATTTATTCCTATATACACAGACCCCTAAACTAATGCACAACCTTGGAAATCAGCTTTTCAATTTGACATCTCTAATGTTTTGCCTTAATTGTTATATCTATGTATTTTGCTGCAGAGATATCATCATTTATTCTTTGGAGTCAACATATTCTATCTTTCTGTGGGACGTTTAGAAAGACCTGTGTTTTTCACAAATAGTTTCGTATGCCTGACAAGTATATAGACTATAGAAAGGGAACTTCATCTTCATCATCAGTTTTTTTAAGGGCTGAAGAGACTGTATTGTCATCAGGATCAAATCACTTCTCATTGGCAAACAATTCATGGTTCTTGGATGTTAACAAACTAACAAATATTTGGATGTCAACAAACTAGCAAATATTTCTCTTGCTGCACATTATTGCTAAATGACGAGTCCTATTAATGATATTTGACACTGTTTCCCACTTCTCAATGTCAGCAGGTGAGCGAATCTTTAAATTGCGATACAAATGGTTTGATTATCCCTTATGATGGAGCATGATACCTATAATATTTTTTGTTTACATCTTTAATCCAACTGTGTTTTCATTGCACTAACATTCTGTAACAGAGATTCTGCAACTTCTTTTATCGCTGGATTAGTGGGGCTGTATAAGCATCTCACATCTTTGTCTGCAGAGACTTGATAGGAGTAATTTCATTAGAAATAATAAATATATAGGGGGTGTAGAAAAATAAACAGGTATAGAGATCATTATATACTGTTATTATTTCTGTTAATGTGTGTTGGAGGAAAGAGTGGGTTAGATCCCTTTAGACAGGTTTATATTTATATATATGTTTCAGCTGTTTACTGACGAGAGCTAGCGGGCTACAGAGGTTAACTGGGCACTGGACAGTGAGAAATCAGCCATGCCTGTCAAGGTAAGGACCTTATCTGTTGGTAGACAGGATGTGTATACTACCAACTACCTATGTTTGCTTCTGTGGTCAGTTTTAGTTTCTTCCGTTAGCATCTAATTTACCCGAAATATAGAGCACCAGAAGCATATTGTCTAGCAACCATCATCGGAAATCACTGATATTAATAGTATTACCGCTTTTTTCATCACTAATCATGGAAACATCGACAATCATGGCATTTAACGCTGTCACCACCATTAGTACCACTATTTTTCTTGTTGATTTTGTTGCAGTAGGAGGCATTTCAGTTGCCTGCGTTAAGTCCAGATCACCCATTACTGTTGTTTTAGGACTGGGGTAGAGCTATTGCAGGTGGCAGTTGAACCCGGCGAACTTATTTGACCCTGTGTCAGCCTTGACCTGATGCGATAAACGTCGCCAAGTGTCATGGCGCTGATAGTGGCAGTGAACGTCACAGGGTTCACAGGGTGCACAGACACCAGACTGACAGGATGAGATGTAGTGAAGAAGACATTTGACCTTGCTGACAGAGAAAGACAGAACCAAACCCTTCGTCACTGCGCTCTCACATTCTGCCACAGACTTCGCCCTACACAACATCTTCCTCGTTCGTTTGTTTATTTATTTGTTTGTGTGTCTTTCCACCTTACCAGAATCAATAATAACAATTTACAGCTGGGAGAAAATGTCAATCTTTCAGGAAGTTTGACAGACCATGTGTCAATGTGAGGTCTCCTAGTCACGTGGTCATTGACTGGTGACAAGACTTGTCCGTCCTGAGGTCCTGTCCACCTCGTTCACTGAGTGGCCAACGAACCGACTGTCCACCGGGAGGGGGAGGTGGATCCTCTCTCCCCTCTGCATCCAAGTAGTAATTAAAGTCAGTGATTCCAGCCCTCGTCCTCTGGCGGCAACGGCTGACACGCGGCGCGCGGCAATTGGTCCTGACAGACTCTTGGTGGTCAGCACTGCCCCCCCGTAAATCATTCCTGCCACCCGCACAGCCCCGAGTACGTGTGACCTCGACACTGTCAGCTTGGCCCACGCGAGTGTGTGTGTGTGTGTGCGCGTGTGTGTGTTTGTTTCTGTTTGTGTGTGTGTGTGTGATTGTGTGTCTGTGTAACGCTAGGAACCATTAAGTGTTGAGGAATATGTTTGTATATACTCTACAAGAACGCCTCCAGCGCGGTACTACTCAACAACCAACTAGGCGAGTTCTTCGCGATGACGATCGGGGTCCGTCAAGGGTGCCTACTCTCTCCCATCCTTTTTAACATCTTCCTTGAAAAAATCATGCAAGACACCCTCCACAACCACCTTACCTCAATCTCCATTGGTGGCAGACCCCTGTGCAACCTCCGCTTTGCAGATGACATTGACCTCATGGCAGGCAGTAACAACGAACTTCAGGATTTGACGGACAGACTCTCCAGGCGAGCAGGGGCCTATGGCATGGAAATAAGCTCAGAAAAAAGCAAAGTAATGATTATTTCCACCACCGACAGCAGCAGCAACATCGTCATGAACGGCCAGAAACTGGAGGAGGTCAACAGCTTCAAGTATTTGGGTGCCACCCTGACTAGAGATGGTTGCTGTACAGCAGAGCTCCGTATCAGGATTGGTATGGCAACATCCGCAATGTCCAGGCTGGATAGGATCTGGCGAAGCAACTCAATCAGCTTCAGTACCAAGCACAGGCTGTACAAGTCCCTCGTAGTGTCAATCCTACTCTACGGCTGCGAGACTTGGACGCTGCTTGCCGCAACGGAAAAGAAGCTCCAGGCCTTTGAGAACAAGTGCTTGAGAAAGCTGCTCCGCATCTCGTACCGCGAACACAAGACCAACGCATACGTACGGAGCACCGTAACCTCCCTCGTGGGCCCACATGAGCCCCTTCTGGCAACAGTGAAGCGGCGCAAGCTCGCCTGGTTCGGTCACGTCACCCGCCACAACACCCTGTCCAAGACGATCCTACAAGGAACCCTCGAAGGGAGCCGTCGTCGTGGTCGTCCGAGGAAAAGCTGGGTCACCAACATTAAAGAATGGACCGAACGCGAGATGCCAGACCTGCTCTCATCTGCTCAAGACAGGACCGGGTGGAAAATTCTGTCTGTTGCTGCTGCCGGACGGTCCCCCCTACGCCCGGACCGGGCATGGGACTGACCTGACCTGACCTGACTCTTTTAGTCTGGGGTCACTGAGGAGGGGGTCACTGGTGTGGAGGGTTACTTGGGAGGTTATGTGAGGGATTTAATGTGTTTAGACTGTGCTAGAGGTGGATTCTCCACATGCACCTACCTTTCTGAGAATATCATTGTTCACAGCGTGTGAACCTGCGGACATGAGTGTTCACAGCGTGTGAACATACCGATGCACATTTCATTCCCATCGTTCCAAACCTGTGAATGCTTTGTGAAATGTGAGTGAGCTTAATACTCAGCTTCAGAGCATGTGAACAAAGCTTCACTGTCAATGTTCATAATAAATGGTCTCAGTTCCCACATTCGTAGCATGTGATGATATGAAGTCTGCGAGCCTGCTACAGTCAGTGTCATAGCCTGTGAGAATCCAATCGCCGGACCATTACAATGTTTAACCAGTGAAGTCACCGTCAGTGTCAACACCAGGGGAGAGGTTTGCTGTTTGTTTAGTTTCTAATACTCGAGAGAAAAACCGGTATCCTTCTTTGATCCCCCTAACCACTCACACTTCGTGTGGGCCTGCAAGTTAAGAACAAGCAACACACAGCTTCTATAGACGAGGAACAATATTTAAAAACCATTTCTGGCAGCATCTCCTCAGATATCCAAATGTGATAATAAATGATTGTTAAATATGTGACATACCGACGTGGAATGATGTAAGTTGAGATCATGCCTACATGTTCACTGTACAGAATGCTGGGTCAGTGTGGGTCATGACACATAGAAATGAGGTCCATAACATGCGCAAACATGTTTACACATATTGTTTTCTCTGTAGCTGCTTTAGCGAACCGACTGTCTCACCTCACCGCTACAATGGGTCTTTCAAATTAAGCAGTGATATGAACGATAATATAAATATGCAATAATTTACATGATGAAATGAAATTAATTCAATATTTAAGTCGATTTCACTGGGAATCAGTACTGTGATCAATCACCAGAAGGAGGTGAGAGATTTTATACTCTCTGTACAATATGAGAGCCAAATATTGATGTTAATTAGGTTAATTACGTATTAATACTACAGCAGTAATTAAATAATACCTATTTATCACATATTGTCACACATATATCACCGAGTTTGCCTGTGTAGGAGAGATTTGCGTGCTATAATTACTAAGTATAATTACATAATTACAGTAGCTGAGAACTTCTCTCCACATACCACTAAACAGCTTTATTTACCTTCACTCATTCCTTTTCGGTATTCAGACTGATTTTGAAGGTGGGAGGAAATTAAATGCAGTAAGTAAAGATGGCGGAGCCGGGTAGTCTTTAATAAAACTGAACAGTCGAGGATTGACATAAATTGTGATTTCTGATTTGCCTGAAGGCTGAAGCTAATAGTCGAGCTCTGTATACTTTCTTTGTTTGTTTGTTTGTTTGTTTGTTTGTTTGTTTATGAGGCGTCGTCATGACAGCAGGCTACAAAGAGATCTTGATCTCTTGACCTTTCCCCAAACAAGTGAGAATTCTTATGTTCAAAGTCTTACATTTCATGAGAGGAGCGGAGTTAACATGAAATCAAATAATCCAACTGAAAATGTCTTCATACTTGTTATGCCTTGAAATCTCTGTCTTGACAACACGAATACCACCAGTAGCAATAACTTCCCGTGCAAAGTTTTAGGGTCAACTGTAGTTTGCTGGCTGTCCTTTTCACGGTGTGGTCCTCAGTTGATGATGTCCCGATGACGTGATGTTGGGGTGCTCTGACGGAGGTCCCTCTTGCACAAGCCCTAGTCTCCCGTAACATATTCTGACGTCATCAGGGCCTGCGGAAACTGTCCAACACCAGGTGTGCGCCTACACGTGGCAGAGTTCATGAGGTAAGTTCCTTGCCGCAGACCTCGTGACGCATGACGGAGGGCTTTGCCGCGGCGCCGCGCAGCTTGTGCCGGGTGGCGGCGTCTGACGTGACTCGTGTAAGGGGGCGCCACTAGTCTGCTGCGTGCTGCTGCTGCTGCTGTCGTCGTTGTTAATCTTGAGCCTCTCTGTGATATCGTCCTGACGCTGACGTGTGCTGGAACTCCGACTCTGGGCGCCGTCCAGTCCTATTCGCTGCCGCATGTCGAAGATTTCTTCCCCGTCTGATACATAAATATATATTTTATTCTTAGCTGCTCAGTTAACTAGCTTTTCTTTAAATATTTGTTTGTTAGATTACATGTTGCAAACAACAATGTTCGAAGACAAGAGTTCAAGTGGCTACAGTATCCCTGTTTAGTGTTTATTTATTATATTAAAGAACTTTGTGGGAATTTTGTTGTAACTGGGTCGAGAGGAATATCTTAAAACTCACTTTCTTTTTCTTTCTCTTTCTCTCTCTCTCACGCACGCGTACACACACAACACTTGTATATATATATATGAAAATGAGAGATGTGGGTAGGGGGAGGCAACAAGACCACAAATGTGGATCCACGTGTACTTCCGTGCATCCGCTCCACTCACAGGGTGGCTTGGGGATCAGGGTGCAGGAGATGTAATGGAGCGTAATGCGCGCCAGGTACAGGTACCCGCGTCTGTACGTGGTCTTCATCACGCCGTACACAAACGGGTTCACAGCCACCCCGACGTTTACGATGCGCATGGCCCAGAACTCGAACTCCGCACACACCTGGGACTGGTGAAGACACGCTACATGGGCAGCCTGCGCAATGTAAACATGTCGTCAAGACAAAAATAGTAAGGTAAACAATATAGACATGTTAACAATACACTAGCAACACACAGACCTATTCTGCATCTTCTAAAGGTTTCAGTACAGCTGTACAGGTAGACAATAGAAATATCTAGTTTACAATGTGCCAAATGTGTGCAACACGAGAATGTAGACATTTTGTTGGCGATGCACCCTGACAAACATAAACGTCTGCTAACAATTCACCAAAGGTACACAGGTAGACAGGTTAGACATTAGTAATAAAATACCAACAGTATACGAGAAGACAGTCCAGAAGTCTGTTCATAACACACCACCAGTCTATACCGGAAGTCTGTCTACATTTACAACATTGTCAGGTTAACAATACAAGTAGCTGAGTGATAAAAACGACTACTGCTAACGAGTGTCTTCACAACAACCTTAACCACACAACGTGCCCTGGTATGTGCCCTCTCAGCCCTCCACCATCTCCTTTAACTCGTGACATATCAAGTTTACAAAAGAGCTTCCAAGCCAGGCAAAATACTAACGAGATTTGGAAACCACGTGAGCAGAAAAAGGACGGCCACGACCCCCATGATGCATGCAAACTTCCGGTCCATCTCACGTGACGCGGCGTCTCGAAATGGCCGCTTGTGCAGCTCGAAGGCGATGCTGGCGTTACAGGCGACGAGAAGAGCGATGCCGAACAGAAGGAAGGTCCCCTTGATGGCCAGGGTCTCTTGTGCAGATTCGTTGTATTCAATCGTCAAGTCATTCTGGTCGACGAAAGTATTGTTCATGGTGTCGTTTGTGTGCACGAAGAGAACGGAAGTGACGTAGCGAGGGCTGACTAAGGCGCAGTACCAGCCAGCTTTCAAGGTGACAGGATATCTGATATATTGCAAGAAAGGTATTGTGAGAGAATAGTAATGAGAAATGGGACGAGACAATGTAGAAGGATAAATATTCAAAGGTTGAGATTTGTGTAGAAAATTCCTAACAAACATCGGTCACGACTTTCGATCCAAAGGAAAAGAGTTCAAAATTTCTAACCGTTCTGAAACTGAATTAAACCAGGTGACAAGGTAACCAAAACAAACAGACAAACAAAAAACTCACACAAACAACAACAACAACAACAACAAAGCACTATCCTTAGCTTATTAACACATGGAGATACCTAAACAGCGGCATGGAGGCGAGAAGCAGACAGAAGAGCCCCTCCATGGCGATGAGGAACTTGAGCTTGGAGCTGGTTACGCCCAACCTCTTGTAGAAGAACGGCTTGGTGATGGCCACCCAGCGCTCCACATTGATGAGGACGAGGATGGCGAAGGTAGTGTAGATGTACCACGTGGTAGTCACAGCACTGAACTCGCACATCACGCGGCTGCCAAAGTAGCGCCCTCTCACGGCCGAAATGAGAGCCTGAACAAGACCGGGGGATAACTAGACAACGACTTTTATTACTGTTTACTGAGGTTTATCAGTTCCTATTGCACGCGAGCACAGGAATAAACGCACACACAAGCACACAAACAAAACACATCTAAAGGTAGGAAATGATGTTGAGGAGAGGGAGGTCACCTACAAGTAGCCATGAGGCAAAGGTAGGCCACTCACCGGTGTGAAGACGATGACCGCCGTGAGGACGTCGTTGAGCGCCAAGCCGCCCACCAACACGTCGGCCGTGGAGTCGCGGTAGCGCAGCATCTTGCAGACGATGATGTAGGTGAACAGGTTTCCTACATAGCTCACGGGTATGACGACCCCGTAGTACAGCACATTAAACACGACCCCTGAGTCAGTGTGATAGGCAGGGTAAGTAAAGTCTGGACTAGACCGAGCTTCTGACCTGCTACCCAAGTCGGTGTACGCAGGGTTAGCTAGGTAGAAATGCGGAGTTTCTGTGGTTGCAGCCATCCTGGTATGGTGGAAAAAGGTGATTTAGTTCACTGTACTTAAGTCGCTTTCTTGTGAGAGAATTGTCTTCAAGATCATTCCAGATAATTGTGGGCGTTCACAGTGAATATAATGACACAAGGTATGAGTATCTTCATGACAAGTATGTTATCCTCAAGTCCACAATGGCGACGTCTACACGCCTCCTCTTCATGATTCTTCTTGGTGTTAGGGATGATTGGTACACATACACAATACACATTCGACCAAAAAGAAAATGGTTCCTGTACAAATTCTCTTCAAGTTTTTCTTTAAAGATCTTTTTGCCGGCATAGACAAGTACTTTTGACCGATTTTTGGTCTAATTGTAATATGAACACTTTGTAGAACTGTCAGTTGAACACTTTGTATAATTGTCACGTGAACACCTTAGCAAACCTGGACAAACGTTCCTCCATATTCGTTTTGTTAAGAAGGACCTTTATGATTTTTCTGCACATTTTCTCCACAGTGCTTCTCAGATTTCAAAACTGTCCTAATTTGCATGAGAAAGACAAACTAGTTCTGTTTTCGAACGCTCGCCTGTGTTTCACTGGTAAGAAAACATAAACAGAATTTTAAGTTCCAAACTGGAATGGATTCTCCAAGTATTTGATTCTCCTCCTTGTATCTCTGTCTTCGAAGTTTGTCCAGACTCACTGACTCCCGATCCTGTCTGCAATTTGTGGACCTCAGTTTGGTCTTGTCACGTGCGTCTGAACGTTTTATAGCCGCGGACCTCGTGCTTCGCGACTGATTCCAGCAGCTGCCATGCGACCAGTTGACAGTCGCAGTTGTTTAGGAAGGGAGGGGGTCTCTGATGGTCTATTTTTTTTAAACTTATGTAATGCCAGACTCCTTATATAACATTTGAAACTAGGTCAGTACTCTCGCACCACCAGACTAGCTTTCGATACTTTCTGTCTTGGATTCTCTGACCTGTCCTTCCAGGCTACACCACTTTCTATTTATTTAAAATTAGTTGCTTCTTGGAGTGCCGTTGTGCCAGAGAAAATTGTCTGAAGTGCTAAAGCTGTGAAGATCTCAGTTTATGAAATTCAGATTGTGTTGTATAAAAATTGCGACCATGCCACACCAAAACACGTGACCAGAAAACACGTGCCGTGAAGAAAGATAAAGTGAAAACAACGGTAATCACGAGCCCACAGCTCCTACAGCCACCCAACCAGTTTGGGCAGAAATGGACGGCGTAGTTACATTAGTGGACGCAGACGACAGCCTCGCCATCGATCGTCGACAGCGTCAACCGTTAAAGAGCCAAAGTAATGGACAATGGCGTCAACTCGCCCCCAGGGGCTGACCTCAGCATTTCGCCCCGACCTGTGCGGGTGCGGATCTGTGTAAACACTTTGCTCGAGGGTTCAGCAAGCAGGAACGATGAACTAGGACACGAGGATGAGATGGAATGTGACCTGCAGACCAGACCAGGTCGAGAACCACACTGTCAGTATATTAGGCAACTAGTAAAAGTCCATTAGGAAAAATCACATTAGCACTTGGGCATGCGTGGAGTGGTCGGTAAAGTTAATGACTTTATGTAAACACAATAAAATATAGTACATCTGGTAAAATCTAGTTCAGCCAGTAATTTAGTACTAAACTCTAGTACATGTGTTAATCTAGAACTAAAGCCTAATATACTGTCGGACAAAACTAAAAGACTGGATGTGGGGGGAGGGGGAGACATGTGGTTGGGAGGGATGTCAAAGTCTTTGATCACCCATCCATCTTCATCTTGTTGACACATCGAGAAGTCACATAACAAAGAACTGACTTGACTAAAAGCAATTATGAAGGCAAAGTGAAACAGGAAGGTAGAGGTTGTGTCTGTCCACCAGCGACACTGCTGCAACCTGCGCACACTCAGGGAATGTTGTCTCTGTTGACATTAGCGTCTGCAGCCACAGTTTTTACGAGCTTGTCATGAGCACGTGCACACCGAGTGCCTCCACCACTCCAACCCCTTCACGTGCCTTGTTGGCCATGTGTCCTGTGAACTAAGGCTTGTTACATGAAAATGATTCACAGAAAGATGAACAAACACCGTCATGTAGACCTCACCTTCTACTTGTGTTTATTTGTGTGAGCGGTTGTGTAAACAAAATACACATTTAAATAAGGACGGATGGACACACACACACACGTCCCAGAGATTGCCCTTACTTCGGGGTTATCTGTCTATGAGAGCAGCGCCCAAATGCCCATCACTGCTTTTCATCACCAACACTCTAAGCCTAAGGGGTCAGATACACATTCAACAGCTCGATCAACGTTAAAAGTATAATGCGCAACACGGATATCGAACAGACTGGTGTGTGCGCCGACAGATTGGAACTGACTGCTTCTTAATAAAACACAATAAAAAAAAATTATCAAACATTTTTAGCAACAAAAAAAAAAAAAAAATCTCTTCGTCTATCGCGTGCTTTTTAATGCTAAAAATCAATCTAACGGCAGCTGTATGTGAACCACTCAACTTTGATACTTCATGAAAATTGCACAACAGCGGTAATGATAGGGCGAGGGTCTGTACCCGACAACTAGCCTGGCAGGTGTTAACTGGAGGTGTGGAATCTGGAATCATGATGAAATGTAGACTTTGTAATTGGTTTCCTGGGCCAAACAGATGGCAGATGCTTGATTAACGTTTAGTCCGGAAATTATCTTCCTGCAAAGACAATGTTACTCTCTTTCCATGATTTTTATTTACTCCACAAAGATGGAGCCAGTTTATTCTTTTTTTTTTCTTTCGACCATCCTCTACAGCAGCGGTTCTCAACCTTTTACTTGTGGCGACCCCCCTGACGAACACTGGTACGTCCGCGACCCCCCTTAGCCAGCAAGGTCGGTGGAAGAGGGTGGGGGGGGGGGGGAGCCTTAGCTAACCTCGAACGCCGCGTCGAGGAAATCAACAACGGAAGAACAAAGTTCGTATCTGCAAGAAGTATAACTGTTAATGAAAGTTTACTAAAGCAAATTCTGCGGTGCTCATAAATATTATTTTATTAGACACTCACTTTGATTAATGAGAAGGTTGAGCCTGCTTGCTGTTGCATAAAGAAGCGAACCTGTGTGCGATGTTCGTACCCACTGCTATTCGCAGCTCAGCCTCTGCGTCCACACGATTTCTGTATTTAGACTTCAGTGCTGCCAATGCTGAAAATCCTTGCTCACACATATACGAAGTTGAACATGACAGAAGAACTTTCATTGCTTTCTCAGAAAGCACCGTTGACGCTAATCCAGAATGTTGTCACTGGTGTTGTTTGAAGACCATTTTCAGGGATTGGTCACTCGAAAGGTCGATGAGCTGCTCTTCTTCTTCCGTGGACAACCCGCTTGTGCTAGGATCAGCCAGAAATGGATTACGAATCCAATCGTATTTAGTCACATCAATTTCAGCGAAGTAATGCTGAAACCTTTCTTGCAGTCCCTTTAGATGGGCAATAATTACATTCTTCACCTGATCAAGATTCAGTCAGCCTTGCACTTACACAAGCACGGAAACATATCAAAAATATTTTCTTGGCGTATCTTTTGCGTCCACAACGAAATTTTTCGGACGAAAGCATTCATCGTGTCAGTTGTTTGTACTATGGTGGTGTCTTTCCCTTGCAGAGAAGTATTCACAACGTTCAGCTTGTCAAATATGTCCAATAAATATGCCATTAGCAGCAGCCATCGGTCGTTCTTAAGCCCCCACCCCGCACTGTCTGGTCATGGCCTTTTGTCAGGGACCTAGAGTACTAGGACTGAGGACGTGCGAGGGCGAAATGGCGAGGGTGAATGATGGACGTTTCCTGAATGCCTGCTTTTTAGATGTTTTTTTTTAAAAAAAGAGAGAGGTGTGACTGGAGAGGGAGAAGGGAGTCATCGATGAGAGATGGGGG
Organism: Pomacea maculata; assembly: GCA_004794325.1. Lineage (NCBI taxonomy): Eukaryota > Metazoa > Mollusca > Gastropoda > Architaenioglossa > Ampullariidae > Pomacea > Pomacea maculata. Next base: position 385,280 of record SRHC01003377.1, on the reverse strand, counting down.
AGAGAGAGGGCAAAAGGCGAGAGGATGGAGATTGGAGGCTTAATTGTTGAGAGGGGGATTGTGTTTTGAGTTTTGGAAGTGAGAAGTCACTGCATTGCCGAGACAGTGTACTTGAATAGGGAGAAGCGATTTGGAGTTTGATCGCCCTCACCACTCGGTTACACAATCTAAGCTAATTTCACTAATACCGGTATAAGAAACTTTTAAAAAAGAACCACCTTCGCGACCCCCTTGTAGGCACGTCGCGACCCCCCAGGGGGTCGCGCCCCACAGGTTGAGAACCGCTGCTCTACAGGTTTTTTTTTTTTTTTTTAATAATATTACCTCTTTGTTCTACTAGATTTTCTTTACTGCTCTTCTATATTACTGTCCTATATTACTTGTCTGCGTAGTTGTTTTTCCTTCCGTTATTCGTGTTCTGTTCATGTCTTAATCACCGAGAGCACGCTCCTTAGTAAGCCTGAGTGCTTAGTGCTATGTAAATCACGGTATTATTATTATTATCATCATTATTATTTCTAACCGGTCATCTTTGTGTACTTAGTATTATACGTATATGTCTACGAGTGTGCAACAGAGCTCTGTGTACAACAGGGGGTTGGAGGGAATGAGAAACAGAAAGGGAGAGTACAATGATTATCAATGAACTTTAGGTTACCGCAGTTACATCCCTTTGTGCCTCTAGGGCAATCACACCACCGCCACCTTCCTACAACCACCACCTTTCTGAAAACGAAAACGAAGAGTAGAAGGGAGGAAAAAATGGAGAAAGATAGAGAACAGTCGGAGCTAGATCATAATTAGCTAAATTCACTGATTTCTTGTCCTTCTCTCGCATTCCTGTGGGGAAGTTGTGAAGAGAGGGTAAGCCTTTGCCCTGGGGAAACATAGGGAACTCAAGGACAAGCCTTTTGTTTCTAAAATTATAAAGTGGTGTCCAGACCCCACAGATGTTGTTTTATCACCGGAGCCATAGTTATAAAGGGGTGGCAGAGGTTCCTGAGGTAAAACATATGAAGTAGTATCTGCGGGGTCTGGACATCGCTTGTAAACTGGGAAGCAACATGCTTTACCCCGAGTTTCCTATTTACCCTGGGAAAACGTTTTACTCTCGCTTTATAACTAAGGCACCTGGTGTTTCCTCATCAGCATCGTCGTCGTTTTCATCGTCACTTAACCCAGCGCAGAGGTTAGGTCTAAAAGTTTTTCTTCTGACGAGCACATAACTATGAGATCTTTTAGCAGTTGAAAGAAAGAGTAATTAGTTTCAGCAAACAGGGTGGAACGTGAGGAGTGACGGCCACCCAGTAAGCAATGCCACATCTCAGCAGACCCGAGGGCTGTACCCGGGGTTGTACAGACACGAGAATAATTAGTGCCAGCACCTGTAGGGCCAGGTATTAAATTATCTGCACAGCGGACAAGGGTGGGACTGAGTCCAAAGCTGCCTAATCTTGCGAGAAAACAAGAACAAAACATCACAGAATGGGAACATTCATTCGACACAATCTGCTTCCCACCCTCCTCTTTCTCTCTCTCTTTCATCTCTTGTCCTTCTGCTTCATTTCCTTGTCTCTTCGTCCTTCCCTCCATCATGTCTTTTCTCACCTCTGTGATTCATTTCCTTCTTCGTCATGAGTTCGTTCACGTCCCCACACAATTTGCTGTTTCCCCTTTCCGTTCAGTAAAAATTTACAGGAGTAGATATGAGTAAGTGAAGAATTCAATTTGATGATTGCATTGATGACAAGGTTAAACTGAGATGAAAAATACTTTAAATTTTAGGCATTTATTGAGTTCTACGATGAAATAGCACCTGTACTAACACTCCACAATTTTGTGTTAATTGGAGGTGCGAGTTTAATCATATTGTACTTGTTTTCAATTTCAATATAGATGATGTAGGTTAGTTCCATATAAAGTTTGCACTATAAAATATATTTTTGAAATGGAAGTCGATAGAAATTTTTTGGGGGGGAATTTTAGAAAGCTGTATTTTGTTAATAAGTCTATTGCTTCGGAAGTCCTTGCAGACAAGGGCGAACACAATTCTTCCATGACGTGGAAAAAATAGGAACAAGACATACAACACACAACAACACAACACACAACACACGACAATCAACACACAACAAACAAACACATAAAACACACGATGTAAAACTCGAAACATTCCGCTCTGGACTAATTATGACAGGCTGCAATTACAGTGCTGATGTCCTTTTACAATAATGAATTAAATTCCTGTCATTATTTGGTTTCACGATGTACAGACTACACTAACGTCCCTCAGGTGTCCTTTACAGCAACTCTTATGTTGGAATGTCATAAACAACTGTTAAAGAATGTTGTTCTCATAAACATTGTGAAGCAGAAAAAGTGAGTGGTATCTTCTAAAACAAAGCTTTTTCTTTCTTCTTCTTGTTTCTGTTGTTTGAACGTGAATATTTTCTAATAATTTTAACCCAATCTGTTTATCAGTGGGATAGATACCAAAAGAACTAATAGGGACGGATGGAAAAACCAACATACAAATAAAAAGATTAATAAAGATGTATGGTGCTGATGATGCCCAGTATTTTGTAGCCGGTGACTGAGCCTTCATGACTCCTTCCCCTGGTTAGTGTACTTGTCTTATTGCCTGTACCTCTAGCTACAGTTTTTTAATTGCACTGCATCCGTCTGTGCCACTCCACCCTCGCCGCTACTTCTACTTAAAAAGGTCTGCGACTCTATTAATGGTCCTGCAGGCAGTCCTACAGCTGACACTGGCACAAAATGGTTGAAGAAAAAAAATCATCGTGGAATTTTGATTTTTGGTCCTGTTTCAACATGGTTTACATTTGAGGTGTCTGGTGCTGGTCTGTCAGGCTCCAACTCAGCCATTTTCCCGGGTGCTAGCGTATCCCCAGGCAAGAGGAGAGAATGAATGACGGGTAGAGAGCCAACCGTCCGTCCTGCCAGCGCCCCGCGTTACATTAAGAGTAGGGATGGAGGGTATCGTTAGAAAGCTCAAGGACTTGCAAGCTCCAGAAGTTCCAGAAGCTATTTCAGAGGAAATTGGCTGTTCTGGCCGAAATAGATTAGCCATATAAGTGGTCACTGAGCTGAATTCATCCTCGAGACAGGAACACGTTGGCGGTTTATTTAACATTACTTATTACAGATGCGATCTTCCGCTCTCCCCTTCCTGCTTTTAAAGATGCCAGGCCTGATGAGCCAGAGATCCATTTAATTTTTATTCATATGGACTTCAGGAGAAGGAGTGGTGCAGCAGGTTCACTGTTTTCATCTGTTGTAACTCAGTACAATGGCGGAATCACAATATGGAGACAGAATTAACACAGACCTTTACTAACCGATGTTTATTAATTTTTCTCCTGCCGCCAAATTCTGACAGCAAAAGTTAAATAAAAATTAATATTTTAACGAATCAATATTGTAACGAAGATAAAATTCAAATAATTGTATGTTGTTTGATATTCTTTACACTAGGATGTATAAAGATAATTACATAATTTAAAAAAAAAGGAATACCATTGTGGGTGCCTTCAAAACGCTTTCTATGCACGTGAAGAGTGTTTGAGAGGCCATGTCCAGGTGTCCAAAGATTGAGATCCAAGCATTTTGCGAGACTTAAGCGAGTTCGCGGATCACTGGACGGTGGCTTTATGGTGCTACACTCTACACCGGCTAATGAACTACAAAAGTCTCTTTCCATCCGAGTACCCAAGGATAATTCCGGAGGTGCCTGTAGTCCTACCTCCTGGCTCAAAATCTTTTGAAGAAATTCTTGTTTTGGAACCAAGTCCGGTCTGGTAGTCGTTTCTTGCAGAGAGAGAGAGAAGGAAAGGAATACGCCAAAGAAATTTCGTCTTTTGGTTTGTCTACCTGAGGAACAGCAATAAATATAATAGATAAATTGTGATGGAGAAACTTTATCCGACCCCGCGAGAGTAAAGATATGACTTCGAAGAGGCAAACAATATCGAGTGGATCGCCAGCCACAGAGTGGACACCACGTGGTTCAAGAAGTGTCTCTACACTACTATACTGCTAATCGAAAGGCTGTAACTCTCTGGTAATGCTTCCGTCTTCTGTAGAATATGGAATCGACTACAAAACTACGGTTTAACTTTGTTTCTGAATCTACCCTGGGTAGAAGGCGAAAACACGGAACTGAATGACAGCAGGACAGTTATTTCGGGTGTGTGCGTGCATGTCAAAGAATTTAGTCATTTACAGAAATGCTTTTAACACAGATATAGTGGTCCGTAGTTTAACATATTTTGTAAACTTGATGAAAGCATACAAACAGGTGATGCTTTATAGGTAATCATCGTAAAGATAGCAACAGAGACCCGAACTTCATTGACAAATAAAATCAAGTACATTGACCATAGACACAAAACCATTCGCCAAAGACTGGAGGTGCAAGTATATTAACCAAAGACAAAAAGTAAGTTGTTCAAAGACAATATATTACATACAGAAATAAAATGCGTTGACGAAAGACACGAGGTAGGCACAGATACTTGGACCAAAGAAAAAATATAGAGACAAAAATTGTGTGGAGTAGAATGAGACATTGGCCACAGACACGAGGTAGGTGCAGATAGTTGAACACCGAGATATACAGACAAAGGTAGATGGACTAAAGATATGAGACATTAACCAATGTGCAAACACGTTAACCACAGACACAAAGTAGAGACAGAGGCTTGCTGATAGAGCGGAGAAGTAGCTGGAGGGAGGTACACAGAGGGGGGTAATGTGAGAGAGAACAGTGGTTGGCAAGAGAAGGTCGAGGAATCAGGTTACATTGGTATAGTAGGGTAATCGTGTGAGGGGGGATTGGAAGTTGGGAATCGGAGGAACAGAGGGGGGAGGGCTGCCAGCCATAAACACCGGCCCCGACACATGGCCAGACCCACGCGTAAACGCCGCCGATGCGCGGCCAGATTCCAGGCTGCGGTCTTGGAGGAGAAAGGCGAGCTGGGGATGGAGACAGCGGCCACACGCGATAAGCTCGGCACATCTGGTGCAATCAGATGTAGCGCCCATTACACTCGGCCTCCGGCGGCACCACGTCTTCCCGTCCTGCCCTCTGGTGGTGCTAAAGGTAAGGGCGGGGCTTCACGCTCTTCGCCCTCGTCACACGGTCCACATCGAACACCAAGACGTCATCTTCTCGAAGGTTTGGTCCAAGAGATCGCATCTCCCACATATAAAACAACCTGACTGCTGAAGATTGTTGAGAATAAATCGTTATGATCGGATTAGAGGATTAAATATCATTATTTAATTAATTATTATTATATATTTATTACACTAAGAAGAAATAACACCAAGATGAAACTGAACCAACAATGGCATATACTCCAGAGCGATGTATATGATTCAACAGACATCAGTAGGAATCGAACTGTTTTTCTGTCTTCTGTCTTCTGTCTCCATCCTCTGAGTATTCCTCACAGCTGTATAAAGGTTGTCGCACACAGCTGTCTCTGGCGGAGTAAGTGTTCAACTGGACAATCCCATGGTGCAGCGCGCGTCATCTACTCTCATCTTTTATCAAGGATACAGAGACCAAGCGCCTGCTACCACAGCTGTCGGCAATCCTTGTTGATGAAGTTTACAACCGCATCCTCGCCACTCCGTAGCCATATTCCCAGGTCAAGGACTATTGACATAGTAATAATGACTGTTGTTGCCATAGCGACAAAAACGGACAAAGCCAAATTCAATGTCAGTGGATCCTGTCTCGGCTCTGACTCATGTCTTTGAAAGTCGTTGGCTTTCTCCTACCCTGGGTGATTGTGAGTGCAGCATCACACTGTATCTGATACCCACTTTGTATCGCGAAATGCTAATCAGATTTACGAATCTAATGATAGATATTCTAGTAAAGTAAGTGACCCAAAAAGTTTGTTTTAAGACAAAACAATCTGTGTTTTTAATAATTAGTCAGCTCATGCACACAGAGTGCGAGACTAATACTAGAATGAAGTGACCAAAGGAATCGCATGTCTCTGTTGTAGGTGTGGGTCCCAGTCCTCTCGCATCTTTGTCAGCAGGTGTCCATGATGTTTTGTTAAATAACTTTCTCCTTTTTAACCTTCCGGTATTTTTTTTTCTTTTACTATCTTCAAAACTGTTAAAATTTACATGCATACCATTTTTTGAAATGTGGCATGTGGTGTGTATTGAAAAGGTTACTTACTGCCTTTGTTCAAATCATTCCGAGGAAAGTCAATACAACTGTCCAATAAATAAACAAAAATTATCTGTAGAATGCTCTGACCACAGTCTTCAACATTCTAATTCCACCAAACAAGGTTTATAACTTACAATTCCTAGATTATAGTTTATTCCAAAGAGTAGGAAACGGCCACGTTCCACATTTGATCTTTCTGTTTTCTCGTATTTTAATTTTATAAATTTAATATTTTCCACGGTAGATAACTCAAATTGACACACAGTGTTGATGGTGATCACAGCATGCATTGTAAAAGGTTTGCAGGAATGTTTGTTTATATGTGTGTAGTTTATAGAGACTGCATGTAAATATATAGGATATTCAGGCGACAGTTAACTTCTGTTTTTTTCTTTTTGGTGATAGGTGCAAAGCCCAAAATTACATTGCCATGTACCTGTACTTGTAGGTAACTCCTGTAGGAAAGCGACCAATGGACCGAATTTCAGGATATAAAAACTATAGGGGGAAAATGGGTTGAATGCTAGGGTCTTCGTGTGAGCAAAGCTTCTGATTATGAGCATGACTGTGTCATGTTTAGATTGAATGTAATTTCTTTACTTCTAGCTCATACTCATGAATAAAAATTTTATGGATTTAAAATAAATACAAATTTGTGCTCATGTATTTGCTGTTTGACATTATATAAAACACATCCTTTTTAAAACATAGTCGCGTTCACGTGCAACGAGAAGCCTACGACAGCAGTCAGCTGTCACGTGAACTCTAACCCCCACAAACTCATCTCAGCCATTTCCATGAACAAATAACATAAACCTATTCTTATTAAAGTCTTTTAATATCACAACCACCTAAACATTCATTCCAATCATAAACACTGCCAGCATCGACTTTGTTGAGGGATGGAGGCAACCATCCAGTTATCAAGGGACGCAACTGCGTCAGTACTTTATTGAAGCAGGCAGACGCAGGGGAGTGAACTCTTTCATTGTCTGTTCTCTGGCTGAAGAATGTCAGACTTGTACATTCTTACATGTTTTCGTCCAGTTTCTCTTCAGTCGATCCCAAACTAAATATTTTATGTTGCGACTTGCTTTGTGTAAACACTTCATGTCGTCTCTCTGGAGACCAAAAAAGAAAAACTTATTTATTTAATAATTCATTAATGAATATTCATGGTGTTGTGAAGGCCTTCTCTTTGTCGGAATGATTACCCTTCACAGTAGGCTGGTTCGGCTTCCAGTCGCAACAAGAAAATCAGGTATAGGTCTACATCTTTCCTTTGCGAACGCATTTCTTTGGCTGTTAAAGTTGTACCAACTTCTTTTGGTTGCCTTTCAAATGAAAACGGGAAAGGCTTGCAGAAACACTGTGGGAGGGGCTGGGGGTAGGAATGATATAATTAATGCGATAAGAAACTTCTGGGAAAAGATTTCAGTTTTATACCAACTGCACATTAAACGTTGTGATAATTTCTTCCTTATCCCATATTCCTTCCTTCCTTGCTGAATGCTATTATATATATACAAGTCATGGTCGCATTAACTGTGTTTACTTTCTCTTACATGTCTTAACTGTCGGAGTTTTCCTCTCATGTCGTTTGTTTTAATTTTTCCCTCACAAAAATTAGAGAAAGTTTACACGTTTTTGGCTATGTCCTAATATTTTTGAAGAAATTTTTTCTTTGTATTTTATGTCAAACCCTGTAAAAATCAAGATTGCAAAGCAGTTTTTGCAGCACAGAGTCGTGGTGTGGTTCACTGTCGGGGCCGATGTCGTTTCACAAGATGGGGTGTGAGGCCTGCTTTCACCATGAGCATCGTGCACCCTGTTAGCGCCTTCCTAGCACCGCTTTCTTTGCTTAACCTCAACAGGCTGGGGTCAAGGGGAGTCGGGGTAGAGTCAGTGGTGAAAAACCTGCTGGAAAAACATTCACTAAACTGAAACGTTTAGGCGATGGAGGGGGTAAATCTTGCCTTATTGTCTTTGCATGTTCAGAAATTGCAGCCTCCCTGACTCCCCCTCCTTCTATACCTGCCTCTTCCCCTCCGCACCAAACCCCGCCCCCTGTCAGAACCGAACACACACACACATACAAGATGTAGCACAACTTAAATGTGATCGGTGGACTATTCTTACCATCCACTGTCAGGCGGAGTCACTCATGGCGGAAGTGACGTGTTTACTATACAATGTCATGGGAGACAACCTGCCGATACTCTGCCCCTGACTACAGGGCTACAGGCAAGTTGTCAGGTCACAGTAGCTCGCTGCCACTGACCTCGCGTACCCGACCAGCCAGCCGGAAGACTTCAGCCCTCATGTTTGGATCATCCTCTTCGTCCTCTTCATCATCGTTAACATCGTCTTCTGGAACACACTGAAGTGTGTCCGGATGCAGACATACGCGCAGCACATGTGAGATTTACTCGTGTGAGATTAATGTGAGAACATTTGCCGGTTCCCGCTGAGAGTTACAGCCCGTGGACCACCAGATACCCGGGGTGACGGTAGACGGCAATGACAGAGCGAGGCGGCGAAATCGTCGGACGCGCGCTGGGTGGAGACCAGACAACATCGCTCACGAACACTTCAAGTCGCAGGCGACTCTTCTCTCTCTCCTGTCACACGCACGAGCGCGCATGCACACATCTCAGAACATTTTTCTGAGCCTGGGCTAACCTATCAGCTGTCGCCCTCCAGCCATCCCCTCCCCACCTCCACTCGTGCAGTTCGTGGCCCTCGCCGCCAGCCTGCTCCCACCCTGCGGCCCTGCGCTGTGTATGTCATCGGTGCTGTACATCACAGGGGATGGGGATTGAGGAGGGGGAAGGGTGGACTGCCTCACGACACCAGGGACCAGCACCGGTGTCCACGAGCTTTTAGAACAGACCGAGTCTGAGGGCCGCCATGAGGTTGAGTCAGAAAATACTGGGACAGCGTGTGACGTTCGGGAGGGAGGGACTGGTGTGACGTTCACTCAGGAAGTGTTGGTAGAGTTGGCAAAGTCGGGGCATACCCAGGCTGCTCAGTATTAGGAATGAGACAATTCTAAATGACGAGCTCTCATCAATATTTCTCGCTGTAACCACATTCATCAGTAGAGGACAACACAGACCCAAGAACATGGCGGCAACACTGACTTCCAGCTGAAAGGCCGCACGAAGCATTTTGCTGCACACCTTATCAAGAAATCTCAGAATAATTATGGCTCTCTTTCGTCTGACATTAAAAATAATGATGGCTGACATGAAATGTGTCCTATTTCCACACCGGGGCTGGGTTACATGTGAGCTCCAAGTTTTCAGGAATATTGTCGTTGGATGTTGTGCATGCGAAGTCTTGGAAATTAAAGTTCATCAGTCTCGTCGACTTTTCAGACTAAATTTAGCGGTTGACATGCACTCCACACTCAACAGTGATTTTGTAAGAAATTTCATGCAACCAGCCCCTCTTTCACTTCTCCAAACACTTTCTCGTTGTGACAGATGACCACGCCGCAAGTTTTCCGATCTTAAAAACCTTCCGTTGTAACCACCATCATTTGAAAGACATATTTTTGTCTATCACCACCTTATCTTCCTCTACTTTGAAGACAGATCAAAATGAGAAACAGTTTTTTTTCTAACGAGAAAAAAAGACTCGAGTTTTGTGTAACGCATTTATCTCGCACGTGCGTTGGTGTATGTTCGTGGGCCGGTGAGTTCCCAGGAGGACCTGAGTTTGTGAGGGCCAAGCATGCCCGGTCACCGGCAGAGAAAGATAGGGGGGGGGGAAGAGAAGGGGGTGTAGGGAGGGTGTTATTAATTAACCGGGGCCCGACTTTCTGCCACCACCGCTTGGTGAGGCCGGGCCCGAGTAAACAAGTGGAGACCACACAGACCTCCAGTAACAACCCTGGTGCCAGTGAGAAAGCAGCCGTTGACTTGCATGCATTCAGTTCCAGAAAATCTTTCTATTTTTATGAAAAAGCAGTTTTTCCTATCAAAGGAAAATACTCAGATTTTGACTGATCAGGAAACGAGCATTTTTAATAATTTTCTAAGCATGGAGGTGAATCGTGATCTTAGTTGTCTAAACAAAGGATCGACAAAGGACACTGGAAGGTTCCATCGTCTTCTTGCTACAGTAATGACAGAATATTTTTATTCGAGATTGACAATGGAGTATGAGTTCTGTCTGATATTGTTCTGTCTCTAGTCTGCTTGGTGTGGACAAGAGAACATGGAGCTCTGTTCAAAATTCACAACAGAAAGTGGAGTTCTGCGTGTAACTGATGAGAGAATATAAAGTTCTGAATATATTTCACAAACAAAATATGAATTTATAAGTAAAAATGAGACTCGATGGAATTTGACACGAAGCCGAGCTTTTGTGAAAGTGAAACAAATGATCTGACTGTCCTCCGGTAAACGGTACATGTATGGAATGAGAGAAAGAAAAAACAAAGCTTTGTGTTTATTTGTATTTTGACATCGCATCAACTTTAAATATTTTCTTAGATTATAGTTTTAATATGGCGGGACTATTAAAATTTCCATCAAGCAACAGCTTCCTTCAACAAAAAAAGGATGCATTTCACTCGTTTTTCGTAAACGAGGAAATTGTTGATCACGGAGCTCGCTGCTTGTCCTCTTCTGTTCCAGAACTGTTGTAGAAAATGGGTTTTGTAGGATTCTCCAAGAAATTCTTGTCAGTTACTAATGTTTTAGTCCCTTGAGAGAAGCAGTAACACGTACCATCAACCATAAAAAAGAGGGAAAAAATGCTGTATGGTCTGTTTTCATTGCAGGGAAATTATTCTAAAATAAAATAATACTAAAGGCTTACAAAGTATATAATACACAGTGTTATCACTTCCTAAGTAAAGTTTCTGTTGTAATCTTTTTTATACAAAAATTCTCTAAACTTTAATTGACTTAGTCTGCCCTACAATGAAACCTTCTTGTATGAAAACTTTTGTCTGCTGTTTGGTGTCTGAGAGAATCTTGCGCATGGAATAGTTGATGATGAAAGATGATAAACGAGTTGACGATTAAGTGGACACACGTCTGCAAACTGCGTTGTGCCTACAAAATAAGCAATCAAAATATAAGAGGTCTACCTACAAGTGTTCAGTATCACATGCCTCGCAAAATATTCCACATTTTTTCCCCATTTTTGTGCTTCCGTGAGCTTCGGCAAAAAGAATGTAAACAAAGTTGTGAGAAGGTAAGAGTAGGTGGAGCGCATCTCTCGGAATTCTTCCCTGTTCTGATGATTTACTCAAAACATTTCACAAAAGTATCTCTGCGATTTGTACAAAAAATACACTGAAAAAAAGGCTTTGTATTTTAGTTTACAATTTGATATCGCTTAGTTGATGGTATACTTGATGTACATAGAATCACGGTGTAAAATTAGTCTGCACTTAAAAAAATAAAGACAAATTAGGTAAATATTAAAATGAAAAATTTTAAATAGGAAATTTTATACGAATATGAACGGGTGTTTATATGTATAAATTGTTTATCATCAAACGTGAATAATGTTGTTTGTGTCATTGCATTTATATTTTGATGTACCGGATAAAAAGCAAAATTATTATTGTTGTTGTTACCATCTATATAACCAATTAAAATAAGTTTTAATTTCGGACAATGATTTATTGGAATAAAAGTAAGTAAAATAATTTAAAATAATCGGTTTTCGCTTAAACCAATATCTAGTTTTCTGTTATTTAAAGTAGCTACCAACTGTAGAGATTAAATGATTACATATTTTGACAGATTTATTTGAATATTTATGCTCTTCAATTACAGAAGACAGGAGAAGAGGCGTTTGGAAAAATTAAATGAGACTTCTCTCATCTGTGTAAATGAAGTAGGTACTACACATTCCACACTTACTTATATACAAAGCTTGTACTGTGTCAACATTATGCTGTGAGACAGTTGACAGACTAAATGACCAGTCATAAATTATACATGCATTTATTTAAGACAATCGAATGTTCTTAATTTTTTTTATTTTTATTTATTTATTTTTTTATTAGAAGCGATTTGGTAAGACAGATGTGTCAGAGATGTGTTCAGCGTTTTTCACAAGTTGGTAGAGGCTGATGCTACTAACAATCTATATCATTTATTTACACATTATTACACAACTGCAACCCGCTGCCATCGTTTTTCAATTTCATATTTAAAATTAAAAACTACAGTTGTTCCTTCTGGGTGTGGGTGGCTGTGTGTTGATCAGTAAGTCGTATAGAAGGACAAGGAAGGTTCCAGGAAGTGATTTCCTGACACGTTCATCTTTCTATCGCCTCAGTCCTCGTTCTCAACTTCTCACCACCTCATCACTTTCACACACTCTCATTATCTTCTCACCATCTCACAGAGAATCGTTAACAAAAATGGACTTAAGAACTTTTTTTTGGAGTCTTTAGCTGCTTCAGTTTCAAAATAATAACACTATACCAGTTACGTTGCAAGAGAACTTTCTCTTCCTTCTTCATCACATTATTACCATCATCACCATCATCGTCGTCGTCATCATCACCATCGTCGTCGTCGTCGTCATCATCGTGGTGCACCATAGATGATAGAAACAAGGACTTTAGTCATTGATGCAACAGAACATGGATGACAAGTCATTATGGTAGACGAGGCTACAATAGTGATTTCTGTAGTCATTTTCATCTAAACAGAGGTCGTGTCAGAGTCGGCTTGTTAATGAATTTCAGCAAGTATGTGTTGGGAGCGTGTCTGCAGGTTGTAGAGACTTCCAACGATGCTTACCAAGGAGGATGAGGAAGAGAAAATATAAAAATCCAATAAACAGGCGTCACATAGCTTCATGTGCGATGCTTCGAGCCGAGATGAGAAATGAACCTGACACCTCCAAATCTTCACGGCAGTGGTAACAATGTTGGGCTTCTGCGCCACCGGACCGCCCTCACAGGTGAGATTCCTCCCCACCACCACCACCACCATACTTAGCCAAAATGGCTGCGAATAGTGAAATTTAGTTTGGAGGCATTATCTCGCACTTTTCATGTGGTAAAATGTTTATTGAAACAAGATTTTTTGAAGAGTAATTAAGATATGGTTGATGCATGGTTTTTATCACCTGCATATACACACAGACAAGCACACTAGAATAAGCACTTACATGCACACACACAAAAGAAAGCACGCAGTCGCACACGCATAAACAGACGCGCACGCGCAGACCAACACCTGGCAGCGCACTTCACTTGCAGACTACCAGGAGATGAAGTGGAGGAGAAGGAGGAGGAGGAGAGAGCGATTCCCACCATTTTGTATCTGACCTCAGTGCCACAGCTCCAGCCAGCGGCAGGAGGCGATGACAGACTGGTCACGTTTGCCAGTCCTCACTTCCGCTCTCCTCCAGCGCAGCTTCCGGAAAGCCACCATCTGCCTTTTGTTCTTTTATCACATCGGTGCTAAAAATGTCTTGAGCGAGAGACAGAAGGGATTATTCCCCTCGCTCTGTTGTTTACATTTAAATGAATTTTCTTTGATTCATTGATAGCAGTTTAGAAAAAATAAAACTAATTTCGCTGACTCTCAAGATAAATTAAAGATAAGAACATCATTAAAGGTGATTGCATTGCGGATAATGATCTACAAGGTTTTAATTTGTTGTAAAAAGATTGAGCGTCACTTAACCACTTGAATGTTTTTAATCGAACTTAATTGTTCTACTGTAAGTAAACAAGTTAATAGAATTATTGAAATAATTTAAATGTAATTTAATAATAACAGTTGATATTTTTTATTTACCAGACTTTTATTTATCATGTAGTTTCTACCTCTTGTAACGATTAATAATCAGAGTCGCAACATTCACATTCAATTGATTTACATGTTTTACTTTCCATTTAATGTTTTGTTGTAACAACGCTCAGAAAATGTGTTAAACGAACTATTTAAATTCGAGACAGAGTAACGATAGCAATTTTGGAAAAATTATGTGTCAAAATGATTTGGAGTATGTTTTTCTTTGTCTACAACATGGCTGAGAGTAAACGAGGGTCCTCGGAATCTTGAGAGAGAGAGGGTAACAAATCAACATGTCTGGAACATCTCTTTTTGGCATGTAGCTGCAGTTTTACCTCTAACCAGACCGAGCTCAACATCCTTCCATCTTCGCCAACGTGGACCATCACCTCCGCCTACACCCCTCCCCTCACCTTTACCTGTCATCTGTCAGCGAGGGGCCGTGTATCATCGCCTGCTGTACCGTGTCCCTCTCTCGCACTCACCCCTCCATCCACACCCTCCACCCTCCCACCCCACCCCTCAAACGACTGACGACAGCCACCTGCTGATGAACCCACCCGACCACGTAATTACATTTTAGCAAACTGAGTTCCGCCGCCGCAGGTCCGGGTGGTGTATCAACCGTTGGATCTGGTTGATAAGTGTCTGAGATATTTTCACATTTTACATTGCGGGGACAGAAAGCCCACACACATTTCCTCTCTATTTTGCGCTCATTAACTCAGCTTATCAACCCATTCCCTTTTTTTCTCGTTTGCTCGGTGTGAATCTCGCGCATGCGCGTCTTTCGTGTTCACAATGGCGGACGCACGCATGCGCACTCGAGCATGCAGACACACACAGTGTTGAAACTTGAAGAAGTCTCATTCCTCTGACAGTAAGTTTCAAGACAACATGTTCAGTAAAGGGTTCAAAGCGTGTGATTAGGTAATCAAGACCAGGTTTCAGGTGTAAAAATCTTGACTACCTTCTCTCTGTCTGCATATCACGTCACCTGGACGTTTGACACGTCACGACCACTCATACTCATTGAGGAAATTCGTACCTTGCAGTGAACTAAGCTCACTCATTCGAAAACAAAATTTGCGATTTGTTTACACATTCTTTTCTTTACCTTTACAACATCATTGCTGTCAATCTGTCACGTGGTTTACGACAGTCCATCTGAGATTTAAGACTCCAGCCATCGAGTGCAGTATGTTCAATTGTTTCTGTGTGTCGAGGGCTTTATATTGTTTCTCTGTCACGTGATTTCTGACATAGTCCTTTGTGGATCATATGTTCACTCTGTGTCTCCAGGAAGTCAGATGCCTGAGCCTGATTGTCCACAGGTGAGAACGTCACCTGCAGACCACAGGTGTGACTAACGGAAGTCTTGCCCTCGTACCGTGACGTGTAGCCGGCTGTGACGTTGCCAGCAGCATGTAACGTCTCAGCTGCAGTTGCTGCATCACATGCTCCATTGTTCAGGCAGCACACGACACACATTCACCCAACGATTTCCACTCCGAGCCACAAAGGCCGGCTGACAGTGTACACTGCCTTCAAAATATTTGAAGCGGAGGGTAAACGAACACAGGCAAGGGTTTGCAAGCAAGGAAATGCGCTTTTAAACAGTTTGGACGAAACGTTCCCGATCATCGTTTGATAGAACGGGTGTTAGTTTTACCTCCGCCTCGGGGGGAAGATGCTGTTTGTCGCAGACTTAAAGGGATGAAGGTGGGACTCGGAACCTCGCGCTTCCTCCATTAGCGGAGGAATTAGGTGTGTGAGATTGGTGTTTGTTGTGATGAGACTTTATCTCACCTCCCTGTGGAGGGCTCAGTCCCTTCGGGGGAGCTAACAGGTAGAAAAGTGTTTCTTCTCTTGTGCGTGTGTGTTCGTGCGCGCGTACTTGTATGTTGTATGGGCAAAGAATATTTTCATGAATTTTACATTGAGGACAATAAGTTAATAAATATTCTCAAATGAATGCTTTACAGGTGACAGTAATAAATATAATATTGATATAACGAGATGGGGAAAGTGTTCAGATTTTTAGGCAGAGATCCCATCAAGTGCCCTTACAAGGCCCGAGATATCTACCCGCTTCAGATACCCCCATGTTGCACACCCGAGTAACCTTAACATCACATGCTACTTCACATTCTAGCGATGAGCAGTTTTCAAGCAGTAGAGAGACACATTTCCTCTCTTGTTTAGTCTGTCTGTCTCTCTGTGTTTTTGTTGTATCAGGAGACAAACATCCTTGCTGCTGACGTGGACCTGACTTCCGACACTACTCATGGCTTTTGACTGTTGCATTGTGGTCAGCAGAGCGTGTTACTGGTCATCTACACTCCCCCCCTGTAATGTTTGAATGTAGTATTCTGTGTGTGCGTGTGTGTGAGAGTGTGTTTGTATGTGTGTGTGTTTGTGTGTGTGTGTGCGTGCAGTTGCATAAGTGTATTGTTTAGAATACTGAAGAAACTGTTTGGACGTGTGGTTGCTGTGCAGCAGCTGCAGTCAGACTGATCGAGTTTATACTCACCTGGGTATCGCGTCATTCACTCACAAAATTCCGGAAAACTGAGATCCGTCCATCTGCCCATCCATAAATAAATAGTCTATGTTCTAAAGAAAACTGACTGAGGACAACTCCCTCGACTCGGCACACACCATCATCTCAAAGGCTGGGCGTTGGCGGCCAGGTCGCGATGACCTCTCACCGCGTGACGTCACGAGGACCCCAGAGAGAGAGAGAAGCCGACATCCGAGAGACAGAGAGAGAGAAGGTCGTGTGCTGTGCCTACGGCCACTGCTGCTGCTGCTGCTGCTGCTGATGCTGTTGCTGCTGCATCTGCTGCGAGATCAGCTTGGGCAGCCCCTGACGGAACGCTTCGCTAACATTTCTGGAACTGTGTTAGTAAACCATTCGTGTTGAAATAAACTCGTCCTGCCATTCTTGCAATCCACGGCTTGTTGGCCCAAAGGCAAGGGACCGGCTTCTTCGTCGAGGTCTTGTATCTCTTTCCGAGAGGCGGCGTGTAAATCTTGATAATGCTGCTTTGAGAAGGCGGTGTTTTGTCAACACACCATCCCACGACAAGGTCTGGGTCTATCTTTGGTGTGATTATTGCGTTTTCACGGTTTTGTAAATACCCGGGGTCAATATTGACATGAGAACGACGACTTCTTGTCATCGCCTGCCTCTGATGGACTGAAAAAAGCAAGGGGAAGCGACCACTGCCGGACTACGGGGATGTAACTACCCAGAGCTTTAAACAAACTTTTCAAAGGAGCAATTTTCACGATTTGAGCTAAGGTACATTAAAACTCACACTCTAATTCCTTGAATGGAGCTACTGAACTGATTTTTATTTAGTGAGACATAGAAACATTGTCTACAGTGGTGACACGTAGTATAAGAGCCCGGATGTCGAGACTCTTGTGGATGATGTGGTTTGACGAGTACATCCATGGAGCAGGCACAACCAAGTCGGAGGATGTACTGATGACGATGTACAAGATGGGCGCTTGGCTTTGTGGTTGTATTCCTCATCCTCATCAGACGTTACCAACAATCAAATTGCGAACTGCTCCATCTGTAAAGGTTTACAGAAGTCTTGAAAAGAAACATCAGTCAAGGGGCTACTAAGATCATGCTCATCTATTTATTCGTTTTGTCCCGACCCATGACCTCCAGCTTCTCTCTGCCACTCATTAATCCTGTCAGTCTGGGTCAACAATTCCAGAGTGGTCAGATAGGCCTTGATTTATAAGGCTAGGAAGTGTTGATGCTGCTGGACCCGTAAACTCCTGACAGGGGCTGACACTGATTGGTAATGCGAATGAAACCACAAAATTGTAGGAGAAGGGCTGTAGCCCACCCCAGGAAGCACAGGTAGACCCGTCGATGCCTTCCCCTGACTCCAGAAGAACTCGTTTGACCCGACTGTCAGCAGTTACGAACGTTTGTCCAAACCATTCAGTTGTAGTGAGTGTAGCTCAAGCGACATCGAAGAAGAAAAACCCCGAAGTGTTGAAATAACATTTTAGCACGACAGTCACACACCGACTGCATGTTAAAGGGGAAAAAAAGTTCAGAAAGGTCAGATGAAGCATGACAATAGATGGTGATCGTAGTTCTCGTGACCAATGGTCCATGACCAACGACGTGTGGCCGCTTCTTCAACGTGTTGTCACGGACTGGACATGTTCTGTGTTTACAGGCTTTCATCTTGTTAACACGAGTAAGTTATCTTTTGGGAATGTGTTTATCTCGTGGGAAACTTCAAAAACGTGAAGGTCGACATTCCACACAGAGGAGTTGGTGTATATTAACTGAAACAGGAGAGGTAGTACAGTTTATCAAAGAAGAATAATTTATGACAGCAGATTTCCTCAGGTGACATCACACGGCGATCATCGCCTCCTGACAGAAATACTTTTAATGGAAAAGTTACGACCAAACTATCCGAGTGACTTTTTATGCATAATTTATTCTAATCCAAACTCTTCTTTCCTTTTTTACAAGAATCTTTCATAATGCAAATTCGCTCTTTTCGTAGAAGTCCTACGTCTGTGTGTTCGATTCCTGTAATGCGAAAAATTAATTAAATTATAAATGCAAAAATATAGCAAACCTTCTAACTTCATCAACTTAAAAAAAATTCGATTTTCAAGTATTTTAAAGTGTTATATAAAATGTTCTATGAAACAAAATACTCTTTATAGAAATATTGGTAGCATACCTCATCTTAAAGAGGGAAAGGGATTTAATATCATAGCAATGAAAAAAATAAAAGAAATGTGTTCAGGATTTTTTTTTCCTATTTCTTTCCCATTTTCAAATTCTATAAACTCAATTACACAGGAATGGATAGGAAGCCGATTCCTAAGGACAGAGTTGCGGGTCTTGTTGTTACACTATGTATGTTTTTCTTGACCTCTGGCAGGTCACACATTGTTTCTGAGTGTTTGTCGCAGTGTTTGCCGTAGTTTCCTCCAGAAATGAATCTTTTCTCCTGGTTCCCTCTGTCTAAAACACTTCTCAGCCCACTGCCCGCCTGAAACATTCTTTTTTCTGTGTTTTCACGGATGATGCCGTTCACTGCAGTGTTTATGGTCAGTCTACTTCACATCATATTCTCTATCATCTACTCCCCGGCTCATCCCCCACCTGCAGTTGTGTATAAAACCAGAAAATGTTGTTCTATTCTGGTCTCAATATCGACTGTATGTTTGCCTACATTTCCATGTCGAAGCCTTTGACTTGCAGACCTGACTTTAATTTTCTAAACCCGGTTTTCTTGGCAGCGAAAGTTTCTTGTGTGGGAAGCAGTCGTAGCCTGGCAAAGAGATTGCAATCTGCAAGTCCGCCGACATCTTCATTGTAAATGTCGCTTGTCTACCATATGTCGTCTGCTAAGCCTGACGTCAGAAAAACGGTGTGTATTTGTTTAAACGATAATGTACGGCGCACCGGGTGGGGCCGGGTGGGGTGGGACTGGGGGGACACGTGACTCGCGTATCAGCCAAAGCATGTGTAGAGGTTGCCCACCCCCCCTTTGCCCCGGAGCTGCACACACAACTGCTCGCCATCTTTGCACATGCTGCAGATTCAACAGATTGCCAGCCACTATATAACTGTGGGCGTCGCCCCCTGAAGGGCTACACAAGTAGCAGTTGTGTCAGCAGTAAACACCGCCCATGTATGCGGTCAACCAAAGTGGCTGAGAAAGAGAGAGAGGAGGAGGAAGAAAGGAGAAAAAAAAAAAGAAAGATGGGAGGCAGCGCGTGCGCAATGTGTTTGTGAGTGTGTGTGTTTCAAGTTTCTTAAAGAATACTTCATTGTAGGCAAAACAACAATACCACCCATAAACTACTTCTGCCACCATCATCGTTACAAAAAAACAATCAAACTATTTTGCGATGGAAAGGGAATCCGAGGGCTTGTGTACCGCTCAGCGCAGCATCACGTGACGACATGCGCCGAGGGCGGACAAAGTTGTTCTGACGTCAGGTTGTTGGCGCGAGTGACGCAGTCTCCACCTTTCTGATTCTTAATCAGATTCCGCAAGTCGAAGACCAAAGTCTTTGTCTTCAACAAGCTGGGCGGCGGGGGGACTCTGTGTAGGATGGGGAGGGGAGTCGAGGAGAAGGGGAGGACAAGGGGGGGATGAAGAAACAATGCTGCGATGTGCACTCAGCGACCCGGCCTCGTCCTGACCCCTCGCCTGCTGTCTGAAGAACTCGCGACCGGATGACGCACTCTTCCGAGCGACTTCCAAGCTGCGAGGACATTGAAGTCACATTGTCTTGAAGGATGGAGCGATGTAACGATGGCATGCGTTAGTGTGCAGGTGTGTGTGTGTATACTCTTCCCTCTGTCGTCTACTCTTTGATGTTCAGGACA
The DNA here is from genome assembly GCA_004794325.1 of Pomacea maculata. NCBI lineage: Eukaryota > Metazoa > Mollusca > Gastropoda > Architaenioglossa > Ampullariidae > Pomacea > Pomacea maculata. The sequence continues at coordinate 364,879 of SRHC01003377.1, read as the reverse complement.
ATGTTTTGCTTGGTTGACCCTCCACATTCACGGTCGCTTACCTTTGTTTTTATTTTTCCATGAATTTTTTTTACAAAACATTAAGTAATGACTGCCTTTATGTTTACATTTGTCTTACATGTTTGCTGTCTTGACAGTTACATTGTTACTATGTCTGTAAAGGTTTCTTGTTACCAATTTTGAGCTGAGTGCTACTGCATTCTTGTAACGGTTTCTTCTTCTGTCAAGACTGTAAGTCTCTGTTGTCATGTAAATAACTAGAGGAGTAAATAAGCTGATCTCTTGTTTCTAAAATTTCCCTTATATGCAGCTAAGTAGTAACAACAGATCATGGTGGACAATCTTAGCAACAGAAACTGATTAAAAGACAATATTTTACAGGATATCTGCGGTGAGGAGAACTCAGTCGAGTGGTATTGGTCACTTTGTTACCGTAAAGTAACCTGCTTTATACAAAACATATTTTTCTTCACCCAAGTTTCCAGGTCGACACATTCTCAGAGAAGTATATTTACAGACCGACAAAACCTTAACCAAGTATACTCAGATGCTGGCCTGTGTTATCTGTCCTCGTGGGACTAATTCTAACCTCGTCATTATTGTCGTCGACGTAGAAATGGACATCATGAAACACTAATGAGATTTCATGTTATCTCAGATGAATGTGTGTATGGGAGGGGGGAGGAGAACTTAAATGATTACACCCTCCCTGCCCCAAACCTCACGTTCGTGTGCAATATGGAGGCCGCGACAGAAATGAGCACTTGAGTTGAAAAACTGGGGGTTACGCGGGGCTCATGTACGCTCCTTCTTTCATGTGATGGAAGTCACTATTTCTCATTTCTGCGCAAAGGAGATACCTAACACCTCGCTAGGACACTTCTGAAGACGAAGATTGGCCCGGCAACTGGTCTGATCACGTTTGATGCCCAGTGTTAAACACAGTGAGCTACTATCCGCCATGCTGCCATCATGCCTAGTCATCTGCTTACTATCACCAGACCTCCTCACTCACCCACCCTACTTCAAGGCCCTCGTCTAAATCTTTCTTTCTCTCTCATTCTGTACGTGTGTGGTGTGTGTGTGTGTGTGAAGTGAAGAGAGATGGGAGAGAAAGAGAAATTGATACAAAGGAGAGAGTAAGACTGTTTCTGCTTCCTCGTCCTTCCACACCCCATTCCCACCCCATCCGTGTTGTATACGCTGGTTCTTAAAATGCACCTGTTTCTGTAAAAAGTCTTCTAGTCAAAAGATGTCTTCTAGTTGTAATACTTCTGATAGTCAAAAATGCATTTCTTAATTTTAAAAAATACAGATCCATCGGAACGTGTTTAGGAAAAATTCAGTTATTATGATATATTGTATTATTATTATTATTTTTATTATTACAAGCTGAAGACAAAGCAACAGCACAGCCTCAAAGAGTTAAAGTGGTTTGTTTTTAAATGTATCATGTTTACTCAGCTGAGCAAACCTGTTGGTGCGCTCGAACTTGCCAAGCGTGGGATCGAGGCTGAGAGAGACGGAGTGAGAAAGAGTCAGAGAGGATGGTTGGGAGAAAAAGACTCGATTAGCAGGGCAGATAACAAATATCATACGGCATGTGATAGGTGCACATCTCAATAGGGGAAGAAAAATAATTTGTAATGAGAAGACAAGCTGCTCCGGACGGCCGGCGCTATCACAGCGGCGAAAGCTCCGGCGCCCGAGCGACGCTTCCGGCTGCGAGTCTGTGATTCTATCTGAAACCTGCCACCGCACCACGTGATGCGCAGGGTCTGTAGGGGCCTGCCGTCTACACAAAAGACTCAAGTGCTCCTTCTTCTCTTCTTCTTCCTTCTCCTTGTCATCCGCCTTCTCTCCCTTTTTTTTTTTCTTCTCCTCTTCCTTTGCGTTCTTCTTCCGTTTCTTTTATTTATTTCTTCGTTTTCTCTCTTCCATCCATGTTTGTCGTAGTAGTCGTTGATATTTATTTTTTTTCCCTTGATACATCTTGGAGTTCTGTGTTCCCCTGCTTTGTTATTTATTATTGCTCTTTGTTCTGTTGTCCTCATATACTAGCAGTTTCTAACCCCCAATGCTGTCCTCTTCCATCCAGTCTTTCACATTTTTGAAACGTGTTTTATGCTCATGCATTCCTGTCTGCAGGGACCTGAAAGATGGCGGGAGTTTGTGATAACTTGGTTCTGTAAGTTGTAAGCAGGTGAGGATTATGATGAAATCAATGACAACAACGACGATGGTCTCTTCTCTTGCATTGCGACATTCATTTTTCTGACTTCCTCGATCCTGCTGTTCTCGCATCTCCACTCTTCTTGGGGACGTCAACAAACAAAGTCAAAAACAAACAAATTATTTTTTATGATGACCATAAGAGCTTTTTCTTCTTATATATGTTATTTCCTGTTGATCGGGAAAGGAAAGGAAATCATCATGCTTTACACATGAGCAAACACCCTAGATGAAATTATCTAAAATCATTTGTCACACGAACACGCACTGTATGTGACATTATATAAATCACGTGACATGAACATGCACTGTACACAGTACATTACATAAATCATGCTACCTACACAAGCACGGTAGGTGACATATAAATCACGTGACACCAACACCCACGTGACAAGATGTTGAGACGCAGGTGTGTGAAGCTGTCGCCTATTTTCAAACTGTCACGCCGTGTACACGACGATTGGCTAGCATAATTTGCGTGTACACACCCGCGTGCACGCATGCGCCTCACAAGCCTTGTAATACTCACACTCATTGCGTCATCTCCCAGTTATCTGAAAGCAGCAAAGATAAGCAAGCCAATGCGCAAAAAAGTTAATTGTCGCAGCTCCAGGCAGACAGGATGTGAGCGGGTGGAAAGCGGGTGAGCGGGTAGAGGAGCGGGGGGGGGAGAGAACAAGCTTGAAGGGAAGGGACTGGGGGGAGGGGTGTAGAGGACGCAGATGCCGAGGGAAGCGAGCAGACAAATTGCCGCAAATTGAACATCAATTAAACGGGCCCCGCCACGCTGCAGGGGAGGCCACTGCGAGCAAATTACCTGTCATGTTCGCCGAGACCCCGGCCCGCCTTGGGGGCCGACGGGGACATGCGCTGCCAACAGACAGACTCGCAGCCCTCGGTGAGCAGGCAGGTGGGGAGGATGGAGGAATTTTGGTATGGAGGAGGGGGAGGGCGGGGATGAGGGTTTGGACAGGGTCTGAACAGAAGATGTGAGTGAGCTGTGGTCAGTGGCTGATCCACGTTCGTCATGGAATTTATGCTCAATGAACGTGAGTGAACATTTTTTTTTGGGGGGGTCAAGCTCAGTTTAGCTCAGAGATAAGAGAAACAGAAAGTCAAGGCGATGGAGACGAGAGAGGGAAAGAAGAAGAAAGGGAGAGACGAATAGAAGGGAAATAAGAAAAAGAAGGACTAGACAACGGAGACAGAAAGAGATGAACAAGAGAAAAAAGGAGATAGGAGAAATACAGAGGAGAGAAAAAAAGAAAGACTGCACGTGAGTTCGTAAGTGCACGTGCACTCTGTGACGTGAGCACGCCTGCGGGCGAGTGCACGCACCATCGTGATGCTCTGGCTCCGTTCCAGCTGGAAATTGGGATCACGTGACGGCCCCCCTCTACACCACCCCACCACCACCCCGAACACGGCGAAGTGCTGGCCCGCACGTTCAAAGCCTCAATTCATCGTCTGCTGCGCCCGCCCGCGCTGACTGGCCCTCGACGAACCACCGAAGGAAGAAAAAAGATGAACAAATGAATGCCGGGTGGATAAGAGGCAGTTTTCTAAAAGATGTGGAAGGTGGAGAGGGAGAGAAATGAAGGGGGGATGAAAGAAAGGGGAGCTAAACTAGCTTGCAGTGACGTCACGAGTGTGAGGATTACACGTGCGCATGAAAGCTGGTCCCCTCCCTACCCACCCCTACTGTCATCTCCTAGCTGTTCTCTCTCCCCCTCCCATTCATTTCTTAATTTCGTTCACATTATCTCCCACAATTTCTTTTTAAACCGGCGTGTCAGAAGTTATCAGCGTGTCGTGCGCAAAAGAAAGAGGAGAAATTTGCTCCGGAACGCGCACACAGACATCTCAGTTCTCTCCCTTCCCTCCTCCCTCTCCTTCCTCTCCTCCCAGCCGGGGGGTTCCTTCAACTTCTAGTACGATGTCACGCACGAAATGAACCAGGATATCACAGCCAATCGACTGCTGTACAGTCGGGGAGCGTTCGAACCCTGCTGCCCGCGGAGATAGTTCGCAGCATGGGTGGAGTGGGGTAGTGGCTGTCATTCCTTCCCCATCAGGAGGGCACTTAGTGTCATGTTGACGGAGGGTAGACTGAAGACAGGAGAGAAAGAGGAGAGGCTTTTCCCTCCGAAATAAGAAAAGAAAGATCTGACTTTCTCGTTTTGTGACAGGGGGGAGGTGTTGTTGGGTCTGTCCCCGCATTTTGCGCAAACCGCTGCCTCGGAGAATAAAATCTATTTTTAGGCCGCTCCGAGCCATGATTCTGTCACGTGACAGGAATGTAAAAAAAGATAGTCGATAACGTGGAAGAGAACACTTGACAGAAAATGTTAATAGCTTCATTTTTCTCTTTTACTTTTATTTAGTTGAGTTTACGTGAGACAAAAGCAAGGAAACGAGATTAAAATGACCTTTGAACCCTTTCTCCCTTTTTCGAGAAACTAGCAAACAGTATCCCAACGTGCATTTCGTTTGCTCTGCCAGACGCTGTTGGTAGAGGCAGGTCGGTGTTAGCTGTAAATGGAGCTTAATTATAGAGGTAAGTACTAGTGTGTACCTTGGTGTAAACGGTCATCGCCACGTGTACAGTCCGCTCGCCATTGAACATCGACGTTATCGTCGTCATGGCCGACAACCAGCAGTCTTAGTAGAGTATGCCAAAGAACACAACAGGATAGTATGAATAGTGTAAACACTAGCAATCACGTGGTACTGTAGACACTAGCAATCACGTGGTACAGGAAGCTAGTTGCCAGGATACCCAAGAGAGGTCCTTAGTCTCGCATGCAATGGTCTTACGGGATGCCTATCCTCGGCTTGGTTCCGGAACAGATACTATTAACAAGGGAGACCCTAACCCTAACCCTGTTCCTCAGGCTGTGGAACCAAGAAATAAAAGAAAAAGTGACGAGACTCCCAATAAAGGACTGAGAGAACCGAGTGAGAATGACAGAGCTGATAGAATAAAGACCTGAGTTTCTGATGAGTTACTGAGGATCATGTCGGTATTGATGTTTCATTAAACACACACACACAGGTGTTGGTTATAATAAATATACAAGCTTATGGGTAAAGGTATTCCCCAACCTTCAGATCGCTGGGAAGCTGGGTGGACTCGGGTACATTTTCTGGTCTGTATAGCCAAAAAATGTCAGTGTTTTGACGGCAATGCACTTTCGTGACAAGTACATAGAGGAACACAGTGAACACAGAAAAGAGTTGGGAATTGGGATGTAAGAGGAATGAAACTTAAGTGAGTGGGATGGATTTCACGGTCTGAAAAATTATGGTAAGACCAAACGATCTAATTCTGAAACCTACCTACCCACCCATTCACCCACACACCCCTACACACCTTTTTCTACCCGCCTATTATCCCTTTTCGACCTGACGACTCAAATCAGTTTGACAATCATCATCAGCTCAACGGCCTGTGGAATCTAATCAGCCGTTTTAAGCGCTTCATCCAAACCGGGAGAAGCTGACGACAGCCTGGAGTACAACGGTCACCGGTTGCTGCCTACCGACACTGCAATCCATGCAAAGATGCACGTGCTCTTCGCGAACGCACGTCCTGCGCAGTACCCCACAGATGCAGCCAGCCTCCCAGCCAGTCGGTCACCCCGTCCGAGGCCGGCAAGCGATGTGTAGTCGTTCAGACCGCAAGTCTGCCGCATGCAGTTGGTTGCTGGTGTTGCTGGTGTAGCTGGCAGGAGGTAAGGAGTCGCTGCACAGCACGGTAGTCCCCCCCTAACGCCAGCTTGCGTCAGTCCTTTGCTGCCTAAATGAACGTTACCTTGATGGATCTGGAAACCGAGCCACCCGTTTATTAATCGTGGCTTGATGGGCGTGGCCTCCCCTGATAAGCGGCTCGGCGCTTTGAAGTCGGGAGCGGGCTGCCTCCGCGTGATGGATGGTGTCGGAGGTAGCGGAGAAGCCGGGCTTATCGGGTGCCATCTGTTCAAAGACGGCCATCGCACGAGGGGTGGGTTCCCGTGTTCAGACAGCAGCGGCGTGCATACCGGGGCAAGCAGACGCTGCTGCAATATCTCGCGATAAATATTGCCAACATTCTCGATGATGATCCGTCGTCAGACATGACCACGTGCACGCGGCACCAATCAGCAAACACTTAACACAAATTCTTTCCTTTTTGCTCCAATTTTGAAACTAAGAAGTAGTTGAGACTAAATAGTCCGTTAATTAATGAATGGACGAAAATAGTTTCTCTTGGTATGTTATGATTTTAAAAGCTGCATTCAAAAAAATATTTATCATTGTAGGTGAAAGAAAAAAAAATTTTTTTTTAAAAATTAATGCCGAGGACTATGGAAGAGAATCTAGTTTTTTTTTTTTAAAAAACACCGACGGAAGGTTATTTTCTAATTTTCATATCTGATTATCTAGCTTTTGTTTAACATTTTTTTTTCTATTCTGTCACACTAATGTGGTTGGACAAGTGACCTTTTCAACTTTAAATTCCACGTGTCGTTCGCGGACGGTTAAAAAGCCCCTTAAGGGCTGAAGGGGCTCAGTGTTATGTAAGAAAAGTGCTAAGGAGACTGTATGTGTCCGACTAGCGAGTGTATAAATATCTTTTACCAATCTAGAAACTTCTGCCACTCTTCAGATGTGATTCCCATCCCTCATTCTATCTTTTCATCCCGTGTATTGTTTAGTTGGCTTTGTTGCAGTCTTCATGTCTGCATCCTACAGGTTGGCCACAGGTTCATCTAAACATTTGCAAAAGTTCAGTACGACACAGACCAAAATTTTATAAAGATATTGTACACATAGGGAAGAATCCAACACAACCAAACCCTTCTTCCGCTGGACAATAAGTACATGGACATAAAAGTACCCGTATGCCGGCGCATGGTTGTTGGGTTCCTGTAACATTCTTTCTCCCCTTGCATGACTTCCGATGACTTTTATTTCTCCTGTCCTTTCACACCACATCTATTCTTGTTCGCAGTCTTGTTTGGTATAATTTTGCTGTAAATAAGAAGCTTTTTAATGTTAATTTTTTTACTCTTGAGAATCATTGACCTCACCATACTTTTCGAGGACTAGCCAGCGCCATCTGTCGAGTAGACCACACCAGCTTTGCTCTGAGCACACACGTGACGAGGTTAAAGTGCTGCCTGTAGACCGTAGCGGACAAAAAATGTAGAGATTTCATGTTTACATGCTTGTGAGGACAATAAATCTTTCTCCACTTCTCTTTTCTCGTTTTTTTCCCCCGCGCCGTCACCTATTTCTTTCATTCTTCATTCTTAAATATACGTCCACGTGTACTTTCAGACAGTTTGTAATGAATCATATGCAGATACGTGTTGTCACAAAATTAAGTTTGTCAGTTCCTACTTTCGGAGCAGAAAGTTAAGCTCCTGTCGGACAAAGCCAGCTAGTGTCTTCAGACGAGTATATTTCCTTCTCAACAACCTAGAAATGTCAAAAATTAGGATTAAATTTCAATGATTATTCAATAAAAAATAATACCACCAAGAAACTAGCCATGATTGTTTCAATGTGGACATTAATAGTTTTAATGTAGGCTGCAACCCAACAAAGGGAATGTCGGATGCCCATTGGGGAACTATTTCTGACAGTATTAATGTAAGATGTCTACCCAGGAGCTATTTTTGACCCTGTTACAATAGACATCTGCACGAAGCCATGTCTTTGTCAAAGTCTGATTAGGTGTGGACATCATGTGTATTTTCTCTGAGGCAAGAAAATAAAGCCGTGTGGTCACGTGACCCAGTTTGTGGCCTGACCTTGCTTGTTTTGTGAGGTCTAGAAGTAGGACAGGCGAAACCCATCTGCATGAGAATTCAAAGTCACCTTCTGTGGTTCCATGGCAACATCCACATCAGTGGGATATAGACTATCTGAAAGATGCCAATGCTCTAAGAACCTGGAATATATACAATAGTAAATACGGATGAAAAAAGAGCCTTAAATATTCTGGAAGAAGTTTATGCTCGTGGCGGTCCTGTAAAACCCAGAACCAAAACTAACGAAACACCGCCCACAGCTTGCCACTTTTTAAACCGTTGAAAGTATACATTACCACCTCCAGACGCCATGGCTGCATTTCCCTCCCAGCCCTTCCACGAGCCCCCCGCATGTCGTCCCCCTCCTTGATAACTTCAATTGCTGACTTTCAGACCAGGCTGCGGTCGCAACACTTGTGTGAAGAAAGAGGCAAGATTCCACTGCAGGGAGGGATCAAGTACCTTGCCTTCTCCCCACAATTTCTGGTTTTCGTCACTCAAGTTTTTTTCATTTGCTGGTTATAGCAGATCTGAGGGTTGATATTCCCAATTGGAATCGTCCCCTTTGAAGTGTTTTTACCCTTTTCCCAAGGGAAAATTGTAATTTAATAAATTTATGTTGGAACGAGTGACACTCTAACGTCCTCGCTTCTTGCAGTTTTGGTTGCTGGCCAATGGTGGGCAGCCTGCAAGATTTTTTTTAAGGATTAGAAGTTGAAGGGAAGGCTTAGCGATTACATCGAGATAGTCCCTGGGATAGACTACTACATCTGACTGATGCTACCCTGGCCAGAGGCGTTGTCCCTTTTACTCCGAGTCCGCCGATTGGAGGACAAGATGTTGAGAGAGACAAGGCGGACAGACACGCCAACTGCTTGCTGCAAATAATTTATGTGATTAAAGGGAGGGAGACCTTGCTGCTTGAAGATCATTGATAGAATGGAACATGTACACCAGTGGGTAGTCCGTGTTTCTGAGTTGGGGAGGTAAAAGGTGAGGGAAAGGGGGTAGGATGACGTATGGTTGGTAACGACTTGTGCAGACCACGGAGTGTGCGTGTTTGTGCGCGCGTGCATGTATGGTTTTGCATCATTGTTTACAATGTTTTGTAACCTTGTCATTGCTGACTGTATTAGTAAATAAGGTGTCTGTATAGCGAGTGTGAGTTTGAACATAAATCTCACAGCTTTATTGGTTGTTATTTTTATTTGATGCTGTTTTAGTCGTGTATGCGTTGTTAGCTGTTGGTACTTTACACAGGAAAGTTCTCAGTCGAAACCTTTCCAGATGTTTACCAAAACGGTTCGACTGTCATCTAGCTAGGGACTAGTCAGCTTCTACTGGAATTTCGTGAAGGACTAGACATAGTAGACTGGTGTTCAAACTCAAGCTGGCTGGGAGTTTCCGAGTCAGGATTTACTGGAGTCCACACTCACTGAAGTGAACGCGTTCATGTTCCTGGCAGGCTGTGTCCAGCTTCTTGATTTCTTTTAGTTTCCGTTACACAAAAGTTACATCCAAACCACATTATTGCCAGCGAAAAGTTTTCAAAATCATCCCTAATCACAACATTCAATGAGCCTTCATGATCAGTGTTTTCTCCCTAATGACCAACGTGAAACCTAAAAATTTAGTTCTTTATCCAAATTTATAGTTCGCGGGAAAATGATTTTTGTCAACCTTTTCTTACAGGTAGGGTCTTTTATGTATTTATCTTGGTTTTTTTTCTGAGTGAACAGATTATAATTTTATAAATTAAAAATATAAGAAAAATGTAATATTGGCAAAAATGTAAAGATCTATATTAATACATTGAGTGGTGAGTTATTGTTTTGTCAATACCATCAAACTTCGATATGTTTGACATGCGATGGCTGCATTTTTGTAGATACTTTCTCAAAAGTGAAGTGAAATGAGAAGGTGACAAAGCCAAATCATTAAACATTAATAGGTAGTCATTAAACTAAATTTTGCTATTTACTACTTTTCACTTAGTTACACACAAACCTGCCAAGATGTGGTTGTGTAGTATGTAAGAACTGTTTTGCTCACCAAACAGCGATGATGTAGTATCGCCTATTTTGAGAAAAACGAATTTAATGAAAAGTTTTACAGTAAGAAATAAGTATTTTCTTCCTCTTACAATGACACCAAAACAATCAAAACACCGTAGCTTTATTTACTTACAGATGTAATCGCTTTGAAAAAAAAGATGCTATTATCTACCAGGTCTGTTCATCTCAATTTCAATTTTCTCAGTTTCAGACATGAGTAGATTGGAAATAATGACTTTAAAAAGAATATTTTCTGTTTGAAAATTCAATAACTACAGAACCAACGCCAACGGCCTCTTCTGGACAGTTTCTGTTCCATCAGCCCACCTGATGATGTTATGATTTTCTCTCTCGCAAAGTCCTCGGTTTTCCTGATTTTCTCGACTGCTCCTTCTGTCCAACAACGAATTCTCAAGTACCACTGCATCACGATACTAGTTATATTGGTCAACACTGTCACGTGACCGCCGATTCTTCTTTAGAGAACATTCCGTTCAAAATGTTAAGTACACGGATGTAGTCAGGTCCTCATCCCCTGTCCACTCCTGCCTTCGTTGCTAACCCCGACTTTAGAAAGAATCCAAGAATTTTTCTCCAAAACTTTTGTTCTGTCGTCTAGTTGAACCTCATTATTTTACACGTAAGCAAAGAAATGTTGGAATATTTTTTCTATATATGCGGATGCAAGTATTCATTGAGGTGGTAAGATGGTCTTCGGTTTTTTGAAAGGATTTAATTGATGAGTGATGTTCGGAAGGAAATAATTGTTACAGTGTTACAGGAAAGCTTTCCACTGCTCATACATTGATGACACCAGGGGATGACAGAGAAGTTCCCAGCACCATCTCAGTCTCCACATTTCATCGTGAGTTTGTACTGGTTTTTATATAAGGAAAAAACATTAATTTATTTTTTGCGTTTGAACGTTTGTAAATTTATTCAATAGAAGGAATAATTGACGAGGTTTGTAATTTGTAAAAGTGGAAAAAAATTATGGTTTTCAGTCGCTGGCCACTCATATGTACATACACCTGCTAATTATGTATCGACAATAATTAAGAAAATTAGGTGTTTCGGCTTAGCTGTCTTTTTATAACTGAGATTAACTGAAATTTCAAAATGAGGTAAATTATTTTAAATAAAATATATAGACTTGCATGATGAAGTGCTGATTGCTGCTTGACTCGTGAGCACATAGAACAGAAAGGTTTTCCAAGCCTAAAATGAATTTCCAAGGAGTTCTAGTCTTCATTGTTAAATATAAATTATTAAATACAATATCACAGGTTGTATCGTCGCTCAGAATGTTACTGGTCTGTCGATTTCAGAAAAACTAAATTTCTCAAAGATAAAATTGATTAAAAATTATCCCAGGTGAACATTAGTGTGTCACCATTGCAGCTCACTGCTTGTTCTTCAGCCTTCGATACTTTTCAGGATATTAAACAGACAGAACACATTTACACTGCATAAAACTGAGTGTCATCATTTTGTGTTTAAAAAAATTTTAATGTTATTTTTTTCATTAAAACAACTGATAGACCTTCGTTACTGCTTTTAGTGAACATGTTCTTTTAACAGATTTATTGTATCTTATGCTGTGTGTGGTATATTTTAATAAATATAAAATACAATTTTTGTTTACTAAATCTCAAGAAAACAATTTTTCCTTGTTTCCCATTCGTTTCTTGCTCTTCTTCTTCGCGGTTCCAAACTATGTTTACCTCTTCTGTTAAATTTTTCCTGTTTTCCTCTGCCCTTTTATTCTCACGCACGTGCGTACGCACAGGTACGCGCACGCACGAACTGACGGGAGGAGAAAGGGAGGAGGCAGGAGGACAAGATGTCGCTACCAGTCCGCCAAGAAAGGCCGTCGACTAGAGAGACTGGCGAGACTGCAGCGAGCTTCTCTCTGTTGTTGTTTTAACGCAGGGCCCAGAATGACACAAGAACCATTTTAAGTATGGCAAGGGGGAGATAAGCTGTAAGGGAGACGACTTGTCAGCAATGGCCGTCATCGCTTTGTTGACAGACGCCATCTTGGAAATGGCAGGGAAAGAGATGAGAATGGGATACAAGGAAGGAGAGTTATCGCCCACACCATCATCCGTCTGGGGGCGGAAGTGTGGAAAATGGCGATATGTTGCTGATGAATGTGATATATCTAGTCTTGCGTCTCGTGGGAGTCGAGTCAGGGTGCTTCGGGAGTAGCGGGCAAACTCTTTCTCTCACTACCTCCCCCTGTCTCTCTCTCAAAGGTTGAAGGTTAATGGAAATGTGTTCTTCCGACTGATGTTTTTCTTCTGTATTCCATGTTTTTGCTTATTTATCAACCTGGATTTTTCCGATTTCGCTTGCCTGTGAGTGGAAACCTATTTATTCATGGTAAATGTTGCTTGTCCAGAGAATATCTCGATACAAATACCACAAATAAAACTTCCTCACCTAAGTTTGTTTTCATTTTCTGAGGAGGGAGGTGTTAGAGACCTCGCTTTTCCCGGGGCTAGCTTTATATCCCTGAGGAGTCGGGTACAGGTGGTTTGACTAGGGCTGCGCCACACGAGTATCGAACCGCTGCACCTCTGGGTTCGGACACCAGCGATTCACTATCGGCTACCGTTAACACATCATTATAAATGGCTACATAAAATTATTGATACAAAGCATGTAAATGACATTAACACCTCTGTACAAGTATCGTTAATGCACGTCTTCCAACTGACAGACAGACCAACAGATGAGCACGACTCAGTGTCAGAGTCCGTTTATCAGCTAATACAGTTTGTTTTCACGAGCATCATTGGATGCTGCATGGTGAGGTTCAGTTCTAAAAGACTTATTTACACACTGCACACTTTTACTGCTACTACTACTCTACTACTCAACATCAAACACTTGCTCCGCGCGGTTAAACTTGCAGACCAGTATAATAGCAAAGAACAACAAAGATAAGTCAAAAACGGAAAATCGACGAGACAGCCTAAACATGGCGGTGTACTGGGGTTAGCAGGGAGCAGGACAGGATGAGAGAGCAGAAACATCCAGAAGCACACGAATGTGTCTGTTAACAAAGACCTAACATGAAGGGAGAATGACAAACATTTCCACAAAAGTGGGGCCCACCAAGGATAACAAATAACATCGTGTACAGACTACTGACACCCAATCATCTGCTTTGTCAATGGTCACATGATCGCAGACGCCAATCGTTGGCTGTGAACGGTTTGCTTTCTCAGTCTATCCACAGCAAAACAAATTTTTCTTGCTAAACAGCTGCTGGCGGCTAATTTAAGCAAAATTAGTGTTATTAATTAACATTATGTATTATTGCTAAATTATTAGTAGTGTTTGAAGCAGTGTTAAAAAGTATTTAAATAGTTTAAATTAAAGGTTAATTTGACTCCCGACAAATCTGTTAACATAATTGTGTGAGTATGTTGTAGCCAGTTACAGGTTATCTATCATCTTCTCTTCGAGTGCTCATTGTGTAACAAAGATTATCTCGGCAAGTTTAAGAGATTATCCCCGTCAGCGAGTCAAATTGCAGGAGTGACATTTTTTCTTTTTTTACCGAGGCCTGTGATTGTAGTTGACTAAAAGGTCAATCAGTGAAATGTGCGATGACTTTTAAACCATACGAACCACTCGTCCTCTCAGTCCTTTGAATGTTTTGTGACAATGGAGCAGAACAAGACCAATAGAAGCATCTGCTTGTCCTGACCCAACTGCTCGGATTACAGAATCTTTGAGTTATGGCACCTTACTCGTCGCCAGAACGTTCTTTGCACGAATCTTCTCGTTATTAAGATGTGAAAATTCTGTAACAAGCTTTAAATGCTCCGTGACTTCCCAAAGTACTCTTTGACTTTACAAAAATTCTTCATTACCTTGTAAAATATCTTCTATGACTGTTGAGACGATCAGTATGGATGAGACTGAGTACTCGACAAGTTTTGTATCTGGCAGACGCTCTGTCTACTTCTTCGACCCCACCATTTGGAATTCTCATCCCCTCTTCTCTTAAAACTGTTTACCCCTTCAGTCTTGAACCCCACCCCTTTCTGAAATACCTTTGATGAATACAAGGAGCTCTTTCGGTTACACCTCAATTCCCAGTCTTTGTACATCCATTGCTTATGTTCACCATCCATCTGTTGTTGTTTATTCGTTTCATGGTCTTTAGTCCTCAGCGAATTCAGTTGGCATCCACACATGCGCTCTACAAATATTAATAATTATTATTGATAAAGTTTTACTAAAGTTTTTTTTATTGCCGCTGTCATTCAGATCATCGTTTGTGCCGATTTCTCCGCCCAACACCCAGGTCCTTTCTTCTTCTGACAATTGTCAGATAATGTGGGAATATTACAGTGATGGGGTGAGTGCGATGGAGGATCATTTCCCGGACAATTTCTCTCACCACGCGCTGGCGGTTGGGCCAATCATACACGTCGTCACAAGAGGGTCTCTGTCAGCACCTCACGTGATTCAACAAACGACGTGCTCCAGCGTACCCAGCATGCCCCGTGGCTGACGAGAACACTACACTCGGTCCCTTTGTCGTCCTGTATTTTCCTTTTCCTAAGCGACTCACAATGCACTAAGCGACATGGCCACTTCCGGGCCTTCCGGTGCAAGTTATGCGAGTATCGTTTCTGCGCCCGACCTCTGATATTAAGGTCAGCTGTGGAGGGGAAATTGTTCATCACTTGGCGAAGGAGAAAATAAAGACTGTCTTCATCATGGCCAATGGACAACAAATCTGAAAAACACATACACAAGCTCCCTGGAAACGGGGAGCAGATGCGGAGTTACGCCAGTCAGGCCGCGGTCACCTGTTTCCTTGCTGCTGACAACGGAAAGCGAGTTATCCCGCTAGGAGGCGCCACCTCCTCCAGTCAGGGAACCCAGTCTCTCAGCGCCACGTCACTCGCCTGCCACTCGCCTCCTGACATCTACCCCGGTACACAAGGCGCCCCTGGCAACAGTTAAAGCTGAGAGTGAATTAATTAAAAATAATCGTGGATTTTTTGTTGTGACAACTGTTATTGTTTCTCCATTGTTGATGAGGATTAGAATATTCTCGAAATGTCAGCTTTGTTTCAGGACTGGGTACGACTAACCAAACTTGTGGATTATGATATGTCGGGTGTCTCGTACAGACATGTTTTAAAGGAAGGGGGGAGCGGCAAGAGATCGAAGGGTGTTCGTTCGTTTGTTTGTTCTGTCTTTCATGGAGACACTGCACGCTGGCTTTTCCAGTGGCCGGCTGGTAACTCTTGCTGCCATCTGCGACTTGAGAGGTGTTTTTCCACTTTGCTGACAACAGAATGAGAAGCAAGAAGAAATAATAAACAAATGTAATGAGAAGAACACACACCTGAGATGAGACCCGCTGTTTTCCTGCAGTTTGGCACAATTCTGAAGCTGATTCAGAACTGGAGTTGATTCCGCTCTTTTTATTGAACAATTCGGAAATGAACCATAGGAAGAGTTTAATCGAGAAAACAGATGGGACTGCCCGCATTTTTGTTGACAGTTTGCAGATGAACCATACGAAAAGTGCGATGGAGCCAGCAGATGTGACATTGGAGGGAAGGAGTGAAGGAGTGAATTAGGCAGGGATGGATACACAGGCTTTTCTCTTTCTCTCGATATGTTCCAGGAAATATGTCAAACTGCTGTATTTCTCTAAATAGTTTACTTTGAACTTGTGTTGCCATCGTGGATCGCATGAAAGTACATATGTGCGTGCATATCTGTAAATAAGAAATGCGAAGGGAAAGCCATACATTTTTTTTTTATTTGAGGCTCACATAAAATATCTGAAAATAAATTACTAAAATAAAATAAAAATTATTCCTGTAGTCTTACAAGCATTCACGCAGGTTGTCATTTTTTTCATTAAAAAAAAAATTCATCAATTTCCTATTTACCTGATGGCTGTTAAGAAAGGCACGAATAACGCTGTGGGCAGGAACATTATCAAAGAAAAACGAGAAAATTAAATCTCAAATATTCTTTTGTAAATGTCCTATAAATAAATCATTTATTATTAAAGCTTTATTATTGAGAAATTCTCTTTCAAAGTTTAAAAAATACGTTATCGACTGTTGCCCTCGGAGTAACCGAAGAACGTGAGAAAGGAGTGACGCAGGATGAAGAAGACTACTGCTGTGGAATTCGTTATCTCATCTTTATGTGTCGGCGAGAACATTACGGCAGACTCACATCTTTATGTTAGGGGAGACATCTTTAACGTCCGTCTCGATCTTGAAAAGAACCGCTTCACAAGTCGCACGGTGATTATCTTTATTTTCCGATCCTCCCGAGGATGTTAACGTCAGACCAGCAGCCCTCGCCACCCAGCCTCCACCTTTGATTTTTGTGCTGTCAAGCGTATCGCACTACCAGGGCAAATTACCTGTCTCACACCTATCTGAAGCACGTTTTAGAAAACCTATTCACCTGAAACCTATTTCTGTCTTTTTTTTTTTTTTTTGACTTTCTGAAGTTCTTTCATCCATGATTTTACATTTGTCGATCTCAACGCATTGTTATTGAATTTTAGAAACTGAGATGGAAAGAGTTTTCGTTTACCTGCTTGGGTAGAGAGATTTATCTACCAGCTTAGATGAAGATAACCAGGTTTGTCTATCAGTTTAGGTGGATAGGATCTTGCCTGCCAACTTAGATGGGTAGACCTTGTTTACCGTGTTAGGTGGATACAGATTTTTTTAAATTCCAACCAAGGTAGACAGTCTTTGGTTTCCATGAATATAATTCCGTTTACTAGCATAGGCAAATATTTTATTCACTAGCCTAGGCAAATAGTTTTGTTTACCAGTTGGAACGGAGAGCAGCTGTCTAGCAGCCGATGTGCACATAATATTCAATCAGAAATATGTCCTTTCTGAATATTGGAAATCTGAAATATTTGAAAGAAAAAGCAAAAACACAAAGAAGCCCACACAAGTTGTAACAGCTGTTCAGGAAGAGTCGTATACATTTTCCGAGAAAACATAGGTAATGGAAAATAAAATAGAAGTTGCATTACAGGGATATAGTTACTTATAAAGGCGAGATGAATGGGCATGTGTTCCTGACCGTTCTGTTTTATTTTTCTTTTAAAAGTCTGCTGTCCGGTCTGTAGTCTGATCATCCGTTTCCACTCGCACGCTTATGTCGCGTTAGCTTTCTTTCAGTGTACCCGGGGTGTATTAGGTTACTGCAGTGGCAAACTCATGCTTCAGTTGTTTTCTTTTTGTAATATTTACTTTTCGGAATGATAATCGTGCAGGAACAAGTCTCGTCAAACAAGAGAGCATTTTACAAAGTAAGGCGTTCAGAATTATGCACTCGGTGAGGTATTCTTTAGGTCTCCAGGCTACCGTAAGTAAGATTCCAGAATATACTGAGTGGCAAGCCGGATGTCCCGGAGAGCCTGTGAGAACAAGTCGACGCCGTGCCACACGCTGTTAACATCCACTCACACCATGGCCAGTGTCCTTCGAAGATAAAACCCAAAACAAGCTATTCCGTACTTTTCTCCCTGGTTAAAAAGAAACAAACAAAAAAATATGGAATCTGTCGGGAGCGAATCAAGGAACCTGCATGTTATCGCAGGGGCGAGTCGGCGCCACTCCCCTCGACTTCGGCGTTCAGGGGGCAACACATTGTTATCGGAGGGGCCCGCTGGCGGCCCGCTGGCGGCCCGGCTTTCTGGGCCCATCTCGCCACTAATCAGCTGACTTGCCATGTTTTCCTTGCCACCCGAGACTCGGGCTTTACAGTCGCTCTCGCCATGTTTTATTGCATCACGGGACCACACAGAGTGCCAGTCGGGAGGAGCAAGGTGCCGGAGGAACTGTGAGCTGCAAGCAGGGAGGGACCCGGCGATAGCGGAGATGAGTCCATTCATGCCGCCGTGCACCCGGGATGGCGTTGACATGATAAGTGCGATCGCGGGATGACAGCGAGAAATTGTTTTCCGAAAGGCGGCCGTTGCGATCGGTGTTCAGATAGGCATCGTCACGTGACCGGTGACAGAGTCAGGCAGACGTTTAGTTTCGTGGCTGGCATCTTCTCACAGTTTGGGGATATACACGGGAGATGACGGGTGTTGTGAACTTCCCAGTCTGCTCTCGGTTTATGGAGAAAAAGCTGTGTATCTATAGACAACATCGTATCAAAAATTACTTTTTTTCACATTTGCTGGGTAAAAGCCCAAATAAACGTAGAAAAGCTGCAGACGGGTGTAAAATTTTAAAGTGCGGCCAAACCGCGATTGGGTAGATAACAGTGACGTCATCGTACCCGGTTATAAGACGGCACTCAGTGTGTGTGAGTGCGGGCTCTGAGAGAGAGAGGGTCAGACAGAGATGGAAGAGAGAGAAAACATGTTCACATTTGCTTGTGTGTCTGCTCTTCGGGTGGGTGCAGTGGAGCAGCGGCGATGATGGACGTAGCTGGCCACCGGTCGACATCTTCCTGATGAAGTGTCTCAAAGGGACACATTCACCATCATGGCCCTGTCTCCTGCTCCGCTCATGGGCTGACCAGGGCAGTTGATCCCCTGGTGAACGACCTCAAGATAAATAAACAGCAGCCGGGAGGCTGGTCTTGCGCTCGGTTACCTCTGAACTCTGGGCGAGCCAACAAACGATGCTCACGATTTAGCTACTTAATCAACTTTGTAATTATCATATCAGCTGCTGACACCGATTGGAGGGATTGGCGAATGGGTTGGCAACATCCTGCCTCAAATCGCTGAAGACACCAAAAACAAACTTTCTGTAGGAATGTTCAGTCAGGTCACGTGCTCTAGCAAGTTTCGGACCTGGCGCTAAGTGGACCAACCATTTCCGCTTTTTTTTCCCTTATTCATGCTAATTGAATTCTAGCTTTAAAGGCACACAAAATTTCCAATGGTAAAAATTAAATGCTTTGATTTTTGATGGAAGCTTATCAGGCTGGGTATCATGCATGGACACACGGGTTGTCCTCGAAGACCTACTTAAAACTTGCGAGGGTGTAAGACACTTTTTCTCCACCTCCGATCATCTGTGGACAGGGCGCCTGGCGTTTCCCTAAGTGAAGGCAGAACGAACTTTGCTCTAGAGGGCAAGTAATTTACTGGGAATGCACCTCCGTGGTAGGAGCCGACTGGTAGGCTCGCTGCGAGCTCGGGGCGAAGAACGCCAGACCAGATGATCTTGATCGCGAATCGTGTGTCGGCGATGTTGGCAGCTTGGGAACCAGTCAGCCCCTCGTCGCATCCCGCGCTGTCACGTGACGATCGGAAGATTTATCGCAGGGTGAGTGAGGATAGTGGAGATGAAGATTACCAGTGCGAGCAAGATGGCGGCGGTCAGGGAGGAAATGCGCGGTAATCTGTGATAACGACTCCAACAGGTCGGCCGTCCTTGCCCCGTGAGGTCGAAAGGGTTTTACATGGCGGCGTGAATCATGTGACACGTCGTGTGGGTAGATTGTGTGTACTTGTGTGTGTTAGAGTCTCTTCAGTCTGTGTGTGTGTGAGAGAGAGAGAGAAACACAGAGTGTGTATGTGAGAGAGGCAGAACATACACTCTCAGACTTGCAAAAAGAAATATAAACAGAGGAAAATCTCCTGGTCGAGATGGACCTCTAATGGTCGAGAAGGAAGTTTTGTGGTCAAGAGGGAAGTCGATTCCTAAATGAAAGACATTTTCATCTAATAGCTTCTCGCCTCACGCGTCAGCATGTTCCTTGGTAGGGGGTAGGAATGAAGGGGGAAGCAAGGGGCTTCATGCAGACTTCACTCCCTTGTCAGACCCATCAAACTAATAGAATGCAAGTAGCTCATGTGGGCTGGCAATGGACAAAGTGCTCTCTGGCACCGCGCTGATGCCAGCCCCCGTCGAGTACAATTTTATCTTGTTATGGTTATCATATTTGAGCGGAAACTGATCTTCGAAGGCGGTTCAGACCTGACATGCGCGGCAGAGGAAGAAGCGGCGACTTCATTTCATTTCCGGTAACGGTAAACGGGTTGGCATACTGTCGGGTATATTAGCCTGTGCGTCTGGCTGCGTGCACCTGCCTACCTCTGTGTATGTGTATGTGTATGTGTATGTGTATGTGTATGTGTATGTGTATGTGTATGTGTCCCAGCTCGCGTGCGTGGGTGTGGGCGTGGGCATGTTGTTGTTGCTCGTTATTGCCTGTTCTTCCTACCGTGAACGAGTTCACTTTTTATCAGGACAGTGGAAGGAGCTACAAAAGAAAGCTTTGAATGTTGGATGAATTAAATTCTTTTGTGTTTGTGTCAGCTAAAGACTTCCAAACCCGAACTTTCTGGATTCGTCCTAGTGTCGAGATTAGACCTTCAAGATACTTTCCATTGCACGTCTTTAAACCAGCTCAAGTGTTAGTCGTTGTTGAAGTTAGAATCTGTTCTATTTTCCAAAACTTAACGAATGCTTCACAAATAAATGAAAATATCTTTCCAAAGCTAAAATTAGTCTATAATGGGTTTTTACCATTGAGAATGGGAAGAAAGGTCGCTTCTCTCTCTCTTGACGAGGAATAGCTGGCTTCTGTCTCACTTTGGCAGGAAAGAGATGACACCTAGAGGTGATGAGTGGAGAGAAAGAATGGGGTACCTGGAGAAAACTGCCATCCCTGCTAACATATAGCACATACAGAGTGCCCCAATGCGAGATCTGAACCTCGAGCTTTTCACTGCAGTGGTGACAAGCGAGTGTTCACTACCAGGTGCTTCCCTCAGGTGGAATGTTTCACCACCTCCACTTGAAATATTGGCTCAACATTCCCTAACCTTCAAGACCGAATCCTAAAATTTATTAATAAGCTGAGGGTCACGTGAAACTAAGAAGCTTTTCTTAAATAATAAATATGGTCAAAGCTATTAAATACATTGGTGGAATTTGGCTTTTCAAATAATCCAGAATTTTTTGGTAGAATTTTGTGTGTGTGTGTGTGTGTGAGAGAGAGAGAGAGAAATACATGTTTGATGACTATATATGGTATAATAAACTCTTAAATTAGAATTCATATTTTTGTTTGATCTAAACTGCTTGTCTTTCTTTTATACATCAAAATTATCATGTACTGTGAAACTGAGAAAAGTGTGAGTGAGCTGCATGAATTATTTCTTGGAGCTGGAATATAACCTGAGTCTCTTGTAATTCAGTCCACAGTTAAATTAACTGTACTGTGCAGAATGATGCTGGGATTCAATATGCCGGATGACATAAACTGTTGATGATGTGATGTACGTTGTTTTCTGTTTGGTGGAAATTACAAATACACAATTTATAAATGTCTGTGATAGCAAACATTATTAACGAAAAGAACTACAAATGTCTACATGCTCACTTTTTGTTGACATAACAAAAGTAAATACATATTGTTAGAAAAACTGATTTTTTTTCTATTGACTTCCAAAAAATATTAGGTAAAAATACAGAACACTCAGGTTTCTATTAAAATATGAATTGTCATATTTAATTTATTTACACACATGTTAGCATGATAACTTTTATTTCTTGTTCTTTTTATCAGTCTAATAAGAAAAATCATTGAATTTCATTCTCTTCTAAATAAGTCAGGTAAGTTTCTGCAATCTATTAATCATGTATTTATTTATTCATTTTATATTTGTTTTTTAAAAGCTAAATACATTTTTAGTTATTTGTTCTTCGTCTCGTTCTTTGCCAGAAACGTGATTTGGTTTATTACTGTATTATGGTTTACTCCTTATTTATTGCAGTTTATTACTTATCATTTTTTTGTAGTTTATTGCACATTATTTATTGTAGTTTATTGTCATTTATTGTATATTATTTATTGTAGTTTATTGCGCATTATTTATTATAGTTTATTACTTCTAAGGCAAGACACCAGCAGGTAACCCAACACACATGTAAAAATCTGTCTCATTAGCTGTCTCTACTGATGCTTACTATCTGCACCCAAATTAGACAAGAATGTAATCACTGTCATTAAATTATTTCTCAGTCTGTGTGAGAGGGGGGTAGGGAGGTGACAGTTTCATGGTCTTATCTCCCTTTTGTAGGCTACCGAGTGACCAGTCAAATCATTTCATTGTCAAGCGGTGACGAACCTACTCTACAGCAAATTAATAAGTAAGGATTTTTTTTTTTGAAAAGCAAAAGAATCTTTGGTGTGCAAGGAGCAGGCGGAGTCGGAACAAGACATCACGTGATGGAAGCCAGATAGTAGCAAGCTGGAGTCACTGGAGCGGCGAGGAGAGGAGAGACAGACTTGTTTTCCAAATTGTCTATGCAGATTGATCATCTCGAGGAAGACAATGAAAGAGCTACACGATTCGTCATGCAGAATGATAAACAAGAAGCTAAGGGCCCGCAGATGGCAGGTCGGACGGCAGGAGCCAGATTTCAAAGTCCGTTTCAAGTGTCCTCGAGAACGAGGCTTCGCATGGACCTCAGCGAATCCCAACTGGGACGAGCGGAAACAGGCGAGAGGCTGGGATGTTTAAATGTCATCATAGCCTCTCTTCAAAATGTTCAAGATGTGGGTTTGTCTGGCGAGTCAATCGTGGGGACGGTGAAGAACATTCCATCGGGTTGTTCTCGAGGTCGGCGATGGAGTTGTGAATGTGTCGGTCACGCTGGGGGTCAGCGCTGGGGTCAGTTATGATCTTGACTTACTAGTCCATGCCGAGGACCTCGTTATTAAAGGATATGGTGTCTATTCTTCTGTTCATTTCGCTCCTGTTTATTCTGATGGATTTTAACAAAGTCCTTTTCGTAATTATTGTGGTTCATACTTGAATGCTTTCATTGGCTTCCCTACTACTCTCTCTTTCTTTTTCTTTTTTTTTTGTTTTTTTTTTCTTCCCTCTATCATATCTTTCCACTTCCCTCCACCCCTTTTACATGCCAGCTCTTGACCCCCTGCAGGGTTTGCCTGCTCGGCCTATATTCCATTACTCATCTCACATCTGACATTGCCCAGTGTGCGATGCAGAGATGGGCCCGAGATAAACAGAACCAAATCTCGTCCTGCCACGGCGACAGTTAGTTTAAAACTGGCGGCTACGGGCTGTCTGCGATACACCTCGAAGACTGACAGAAAGTGGGTGGTAGATTTACGTACCCGGGCAATTTGTCAGTAAGTGTTTGATGTGACTGATTACACAATTGAGAGGAGTTTTCCTCGAGCAAGTAAATCATGAATTGACCCGAATCTCTTCTCTCCTCACTCCAGCTTCCCTCTTCCTGTCTTTTTGGAACGTGAAGTCGGTAGTTTGTCTCTGGTCTAAGTCACCTTTGTTGTCCTTTCCAATTTTTTTTTTTTTTTTTGTTTTTTAAGTTTTGCTCCAAAATTGAGGTGTCCATGTGGAGGGTAGCCACTGTCTCTGTGTGAGTCTCTGCAATATGCCAGGATGTGTAGAAGTCGAGGACCGCAGGTAAACGTTTAGCCATTCCTGTGTTCTGTCTATCCTCTCGGTTCAGCCCACAGTCTTACAGATTAAACTTTTTGTTTTCTTTTCAAAAATGTGGTGGAGATTTTTCTAATTCTCTATACAAGGTCGACATTCCTTTAGCGCACTTGACTGTGGTGCAGAAGTCGAGATGCATCATGGGAAATAAAGAGAGAGGAAGGAGAGGGTTCGTGATTCATCATGAAAGGTAAAGACAGAGGAAGGAGAAGTTGGTCTCCTTTGTACATTAGTCACTGTGAACCACTTACTTTCGCTGACTCTAGTCTGTCTGACTCTTTTACTTGAGCTTTTATGTATGAGGACGGACAATAGAATCATGAAAATAACTGGGCTGGTGGAAAAGACCTGGACTTTTAATACTGAATTGGAGAAGGACGAAAATATTGAAGACTGACAAAGACGATCCAGATGGGAACAGTACAGGGTAGTAGCAGAAGGGGCAGACACAGAAAGAACGGTGAAATCTATCCAGGATATGATTAACCGGTTATTAACTACATCCACTGTTTCTTTCAAAACTTCTTATTCGGTTTTTCCGTTTTAAAACCGACAATCACACAAATAATTCATGAAGGGTCTATCGTAGTAGTGTACAAACATTGCCAATTATTCTGGACCACCCTGAGAGTACTCACATGTTGGCTCATTTGTAGAAATCAGTCATGGTCGCTGAATAAATATGAAATGTTTTATATATCGGCCATCAGTAGATTTCTTCATGCACATTTCTTCAGAATTCAAAACTATGCTTCACTTGCTGAGGGTCTGCGGGAAAAAAACAGGGACTGACTTTTGTTGACATCAAACGTTGGATTGAACGCAAACTTCCTGTAAGTGGTGCATGTATTTCGAAATCTTTTCATCGAGAATTTGTGGGAGGTCCCTAGGCTGCCTCAGGCTGCTTCATCGCTTGTCTGGTTGTTGTGAAATAAAGCAAAATGATGTTGCAATGCACTGTTTTTTCTGTTAAACGAGCTTTAAAGAATAGCCTAAATATTTTAAGCAGGTGAAAAACAGGAAATCATTGATATCCAAATGGCCACAACGAGTTCCCACAACTTTCCCGTGTACATGAACTACCTCACTGAGGTGAGCTGAGATGAGGTTTGATGAATGAGTGATGTATTTTGTTGACAGGAACTTTGAGTTGAAGCTTTAAGCTGACAACAGTCCCAGACTACAATATATTTTGGAAAAGAATGTCTTAGATACTTTTTATTAGCGTAGTGCTGGTGATGCTTCACTGGATGCTATGATTTACAGCCTGTATTTAATTTAAAGCAAGCAGGAACATGGCCATGCAAATCTTGCTTACAACCATCGACAAGACACAAATCCCAGAGAAATTCTAGTCGCTTTGCTATTGCTACTTCTCCAACAGGTTCCAGACTGTACTCGTAGAGCGCTTCACTAACTTCGGGTACCCACGACACTTTCCCTTGTTCAGGTGGGACATCTCTATCAAGAAAATCTTAATTGATTGAGTCTTCTTCTCTTTTGTAGTCTAAATGTTTTAGGTGAGTCTATTTGTCATGTATACATTGAAAACTTTTGGAAATGCTGATATCAGTTTATCAAGCTTGTTAAAAATATTCTCTGCGTTACCAGGAAGTCTACTCCAGTGAAGTCTCGTCACCTGTACTCAGCATCCTGTGCATGAAGTCCTGGCATGCGCAAAGAGGAATTTTTTTCACTAAGGACCTTGTCATTTTGGGGTCTTGGAACTGATCTTTTCGTAAATTACTATTGTGCTTATACGTAACTCGTGTATAAACACGCAAAACAATACAGGAATTGTCTCCTCTTGTTATCAGCCATTTCGTCAATGAAAGTAATCTGAGAAATTCACCTTGGAGCGCAACCCTGCTTTTACAGACTTACAAGAATAGAGTATTTTCTCTAAATTCTTCTTCTTTAAAAAAAAAATTGCCATAGAGACAAAGTCAAAGATTCTCTGAAAATCTGTAAAAGTTACAAATATTTCTTTGTTTATAAGAGCTGCTGAAAGAGGGTCGGATAGTGTATAGATGTGATCAATCGTGGAGTAGTCTTTGAGGAACCCTACCCGTATGTCACCATCTATATTGGTCTCTCCCACCCTTACAGGACAGACGGTTATTTATTATGAACGTGTGATGTGAAGTTTACAGATAGCTTTAGAGTTGTCAGGGTCGTCGTCCCTGTTGCAGCTTCTGTTTATAATTCTGAAAACTTCCCTGAAGAAAATATATAGTCAAACAGCTCGACCTCGAGGAGAAGAATACTGTCAGCACTTTGCTCCAGCCACTAAGGTGTTTACAGGCACGAATGACAGATGACTTATTCGGGTGTAACATATCTATCAGGAGAATCTTAATTAATGACATCTTACTTTTGCAGTCTATATGTTTCAGAGGAGTATATTTTTCATTTTCACCTTTAAAACCTTTTGGAAATGTTGATACTATTTCCCGTAAATATGCTATTTTACATTCATTATGATAGTTTGAAGATTTTAACTGAATCATGGATCAGCTTTCAATTTATTACGGGCTTTTGCTCTAAAATCATTCTTTTTGTGGAATAAGCTTTTTGTACAAATCTTCTCTTTCTAACATGGAGTTCTAGATTAGTGTCTGCTCAAAACTTTCTAAAATGGCTTAGTACCCGGTTAGCAACATCCTTCTATCACATTCACATCATTCTATAACATTCACTGTCAAACTATTATGACAAAAGTTCTATGTGAGAATCTTAGTCTGCAGATACCATGTTTACCTAGAGGATCACCTAGCTCCTAGTTAGTTTTCAAATACGAGAGTTTTATCCGATGTTCTAGTATTTAGGTCTCCGAAAACTTTAAAGGAAGCTTCGACAATTTTTCCCGTCAATTCCAGTAAATATTGTTCTGAAACAGATAAACTATTCCTAAAGTCCAATATTCCAAGTCGGAAGGTGGTGTAAGTGCTAAGCTAACACCTCTGTGGCAGTATTAAAACATGTTTGTGAAATAATAACAACAATGATAGTGTAATTTGTCTGATGAATATTCTTAAGCGTTTCTTCAGAAAAAGATTTATTACATGATTCCCCACCCTGTATAGACAGTGTTTAGAAACAGAGAGAGGCTGACCCTTAGGAATCACTAAAGGCGGAAACTCAAATAACAAATATCGGGGGGAATACGAGCAGTCCAATCATATTTCCATGTTTATTTAAGCCTTCTCTCCATCGACACACTGGAAGACATTTTCTCACATACTCTCTCTTTCTGTCTTTCTCTCTCTCTTGCTCTCAGTCTCCCTGGTTAGACTGCGCTAAGGCTAAGAAGGTGAATGGCTAGTTAACTAGTTGCTATGGTGATACTCAGGTGAAAAAGAGTCCTTCATTCTCACAATGAAAGCCGCACGTATACAAATAATGAAAGGAGTCGACATGTGTGCTTGAAAAAACAAAGTGTTTTGTTTAATAAACAACTTTTCTTCTCGACGATAGTGTGAGAAATGAACCGGCATGTCAGCCGTGGACAAGACACGTTGGAAGACATCACGTGACAATAATCTAAATGTTTCATTTATGAAAATAGCCATTTCGTTAACGAAGCAAACCACGTGTTTATAGCAAGGAACACAGAAGCTCAAACGCCATCTATGTACACACAACATTCCACCCGCATCCACAAAGCACCTTTGGTAAGAGATTTGATGTGATTGTAACTTGCATAATTCAGTAAGGCCTCTCAGTCTTATTTCATGTATAAGTCGGTGAGGATAATGGAGTAAAATCTTCCTAAAAAAACAATCAAAAACCATGGATATCATTTTATATTATCATCATGGCTATTCAAGGAAAATTTTCTCCGCTGCTCTGTCAACATACCCATCATTGTAAGAATATATCCATCATTCGCAAAAATTAAAAATTAATATGTAAAAATTTATCGATAAATTAGTAAAAAGTAGAACTATAAATAAATATATAAATAACTCTAAGTTTGCACACATTTGCTGGGATTATTTGCTGCTGCAGGTAAAAACGACGGACGGACGGATGGACGGACGCATTCGGTGAATACAAGACACCAGCGCTAGTGTTTAACAGAACCTTTAGGTTAGTTTAGAAAGGACCAATTTCTTTAACATTTTTAATTGTAGATTTGTAGAGGCTATTAATATTGTTGATTTTCCCAAAAGCGAAAAGGGGAAATTTAAAAATTGTTTCGTGGATTTTTTTTTCAGGACTTCGCTTATGTAAACATAAAATCAGAATCTTGCAGTGCAGGCAATAAGCATGTTGTTTTTAATTTTCAAAACATTTTTTGTTTGTTTGACGAAATTTACGAAGGTACTTTTCAATCAAAAAAGGATGTAAAATTGTTTGCTATCTGTCCCCCTAAAACTGTTTTTTTCAAGACCTACCACTAAACTGCGATCATTATCCCAGTTGTAAACATGAGGCACGAAATCGAAATAAATATAGGTGAGCCGATTTTTTATATCTAGAAAAAATTGCAGAAATCTGGCATTGGTTTGATGAATATGGAGGGATGCGAACTGGAAATTTGTCCATTAAAAATTACTCACTTTGTTTTTATTTTCAAGTTGTGTTTGCGGCTTGTGAAATGAGAGAAAGAGAGAATGACACACAAAACTGTCTTAACTTTGTATCCGAGCGAGCGATGTAACACAATGTTAAAATACCATCATCGCAATTTATGGTAAGGAAAACAAAGAGTTCTAAACTACGGAAAAAATAATGGAAGTGTTTGTTTTTATTTCTTCTATTTCGTTCTTTTGTTTCTTTTAAAAGAAAATGCGGGTGATCGGGATTTTAAGAAGAGGCACAGTAAAAACGTGGTGAAATACGGGTATATGAGGGGTAGCTGAATTTAGTGTGTAGGATGCATGGAAAATATTGCGGATGAAATTCATTTTGGTTTTTTTTTTATTATTATTATTATTATTATTATTATTATTATTATTATTATTATTATTATTACAGTATGCAACTTTATATTATTTTAAATTTTATCCTCTTTTCTGAATATATTCTCTTTTTTAGTGTCGGTATTAAAAAATAAATGTATCCTTGTAGTCGCACAGTTCACTAGTGATGCGGGCACTGTATCATTGTTGTGGTAAAGCAGTCGACCAAAGATTAACTGAGTTTTTCTCACAAGTTCACGGCGTGTATGAGGAGTCACAACACCTGTTCGCAGCAAGTTTAAATTAAAACTCATCGCCATGGCTTCGAGAGAGTTCGTCCTCGCGAGGACCGCGTGATCATTCGTGACTATCGAGCAGCGCAAGCACATTTTTTTCATAGAAAATATAGGCACTTCAAAAGGGTTGAAAAGAAACCCACAAGGTCATAAAAATTAGCAAACATTAATGTTACATAATTTTTTCTCATGACAAAAAAGTAAACCCATGCTTTTGCTTACACACGCACGCACGCACGCATACACACACGCGCATGCGCAGTTTATCATCACTTACAGGTGAAGCAAAGCATGCACACGTGTCCCCACATTTAAGTAATTCATTATCCGTTAGCTTCGTCAGGACGGTCACGTGACTGTGATCTCAAGTCCACTTATTCCTAGTCATAAGTAAATCGTAGGTAGGCACTAGTGAATATTGAACTGAAGGCGGCTCTTGCCTTGCAAGCAGGTTCCTCTCGGTAAACAGCATCAAAGCACGTGTTGATGTAGACAGTAGACTGGCAACAAACATGAGGGAGGGGGAGACAAACTTAGCATTCTATAATTTATGTTGGCGCTAGCTTTTTCATCTGAAATATAAGGTTCGCAGCAAAATTGCAGAAATCAGTCTCACTGAGAATAAAACTTTCAAAAATTCCATGTCGACAGCCTTCACGAACGCAACTGTTCATCCACATTAAAGATTGTCTGTGGTGGGGAAGCTGTTCTAGCATGTCCACCCCGAACACAGACCACTCAATGATCTATGTAAGAAACGGTAAGCCTGCGATAAGCAAATATTAAACTTGTCCCACCCTCGTTGCTAGGCAGCGAACATGTCTTCTTTGAACGTTTCCAAGACCGTCCACCCTGCAAGCAGGACATTCTCCGACATATGAGGCTGCTTCTGCATTGTGGTGACGTCATCAGTACAGGTAACGAACAGTATTTTGGCACACAGGGTCATGAGAGTACGAAGCAAGTTCATCACTCAGGACTGAACATCTTCAAAGTCCGCACACAATGCATCAGTCAATGTTTGGCCACATGGAGTATGACAATATATTAGTCACTAGACGTCCAGTCTCCACTATCTTCGCCGAACATTCTGGAGTTGTCAGAGTCTGTAAGACAGCAGGCACAGCACCATCCATGCAGCTAAGGACGAGCAATCTCACTGAAGAGGTCAGCACCGACGGTGACCTCTTCCACACGTCACTTGTGACAGGAGCTCTAGAAACTTCGCGACAAGTGAAATATCGGCATTGAGCACACACAAGGACCTGATGCTACGGCTTCCGTCCACAAAAAGCACGATTCTCACATGGAACATTTGTCATAATAGGACGAAGCATGCACAGCTGATGCCATTCCGTTTGAAGAGTAGGGAAAGTAGGACTTCCGGTCGCACGACCCGCTCTGCTGGAAAGCCTGCGTCTGCAAACGCATGCCTGGAACAGAAGGACAAAGAAATAATATTTTAGTCGTTCATCTTGTCAAGGAAACTAGAATATCAAAAACTTTCTTATATCTTAGTCAGGTGACTTACAACGGTAGTGGGCACCTCTTTATCACCAAGATGTACAGAAAGTTTTATTAGCCGAAGAGTGTTCTCAGGCAAATGAATTATGAAAGAAAAAGGTTTTCGCTAAGAAGGGATGGGAGGAAGTGTATAGAATTTGCGGAAAATGGCGGGCGTCAGGTTTGTAACGACGATAGTCTAAAACAGAATAAAGTTACCGGCCCTTTTCTTGTTTGAAAATGTGTGTCTGGTGTGCAAACATGAGACTATGTATTTATTCATTTCTCTCTCTCTCTCTGTTAAACAGCACGATGTTATAGACAGTATTACATGAGAAATGGGAGGGAGAGCACATCACGGGTCACATGGGTCCCCTGAATGATGTCACGTGATACTGTCAACAAGCTTATCATCGACAGCACTTATCAGTCTACTTTCATCGCTGAAATGCTGATATGTAGCGAGGGTCTAGAAGATGCGGCGAATTCAGAATAAAGTCGTTAGCATCGGTATTTCTGAAACACGCCTCACCCCTCCAGAACATTCTAAACTGCAGAATCCTAACCCAGTGAAATAGCAGAATGAATCATCGGTATAATTATATTATCATCATATATTATTTGAGACATCGGTGACAGTCCCAATGTCGGTAAACATATATCCATGTACAATTCCTGTCGTTACTTTATAATAAACCCTTCACTGCTTATGATGATATTCGTCAATATTTTATCTGTCTTTTCTGTAGTTCTCATCATACTTTTGAATAACAGACAGATACTGTAATGTTCATCTTTTTTGATGAGAGTGTTGGAGTGTAGTAACTGTCCCGCGTAACAACACACACACACACACGAGCGCTCGCACACACTCTTTACAAAAACATTCATTCTTTCCCCCTGTCACTCCATCTTTCACTCTTTGTACATGTTTAGTCTCGACGACGTAGTATTCAGTAGACTTAAAGGCTTAGAAGGAAAAGGTGGTAGCGGGAATGTTTTTGTTTTTGTTTTAGTTTTTTGGTTTGTTTTTTTGTTTTGTTTTGTTTTGTTTTTTGTTTTGTTTTGTTTTTGCTGTCTTTTCCAAAGTGGATGGTGCCTTTATATGTTGTTATGCTCGTGTATGTGTTTACTATATTTATGTACTTGCTTGCGCTTAGCTCGTGCACTCATACCTACATAACCGCGCAGCTACCTTCTTCTCTCGCACAAACGGACCGGGTGCGTGGATGTGATGTGGTCTGAATTACTAGTTTGGTGTAAGCCTCCCAAAGACACCCACCACTCGGTTTGTTTGCACCCTACGTCCCCCACCCCATCCTTCCTCCATCAGCCCAGTTTGTCTTCTCCGTACCTTCTCTCATCTCTCTCATCCAAGTCACCCCCAACCATCCGTCAGGCCGCTCTGTACTGTACTCCACCCCCTCCTTCTGTCTCCCCTACCCACCCACCCACACACACACCCCTCTGTCAGCCAGTGGGGTGCGTTCCCCCGGTTCCAATCAGTGGCACAAGACGCGTCAACGAGCGCAGGCTGCCGACAAGATGGTGGAGCGGCATTCAGTGATGGGAGAGGACGGGAAGTTGGCACTAGTCGGGACGGAAGCCGCGAGAGTTGCCGAGTCCAGCGCTCGTACACCCGCCCTCTTCATTCCGCGCCTATTCCCACAGACCCGACCCCTCCCGCCGATGCGCAGGTGCCTCCCATTCCTGTGGGTTTTGCTAACCCCGTGGTATTTTCCCCTTTGTTGGTGACAGACCGCGCAATATGGTTTGATGCGGATGGCGGCAAATCAGCAACTATGCACGCGCCGAACGACGACTGCAGGGTCCGCAGCAAGTTGATACAGGGCGCCATGGACTGGGAATTTCAATAAAACAAACCACGGGTGGGAGACTTGCAATCAGACGGGTGCAGGAGGGGTGGCATAGGTGTGCGAGCACGGAGGCAGTGGGCTCTGTACCCGACGGTTATTGTAGTCGGGTAGGTAAAAGCTAATGAGCATTAACAATTGTGCGGTCTGCGAATCGTGTGCATCGTCCGACTATAAACCTATCTGAATAATCATCCATTTTTAATACAACTAAATAAGCTTTGTAGGTGGTTGACAGCTCAGGCGAAACAGTGGAAGACAGAGGGCTTTGGAAGGAGTTTAAAATAAGTAAAATACATTTAAATACAGTATAATAGACATTTAATTGCATGTTATATATTTGGAGTTTTATTGGACAGTCAACAAAATTTCTCTCGACTGTCATTCTGTAATGAACATGTGGAAATGAATTAATGAAATAAAAGATTATAGAGCAGAACGGTTTGACTGTAATTTTGGTTATGTTACAAGAAATAATTTCAGATATAACAATAAAAATAAAACAATCTCAGATTTAAATCATCATCATCATCATCAGAAAAAAAATTAAGATCTTTCTTTTACTTCATTTATTATATAAATGAATCAGTATATTTAATATATATACGTTAATTTAATATATATATATTGATAATTTATGTAAGTCACTATTCTTTATTTATTATTTTTTACTGTAAAGGATTAACCTGTAAGAAATTTCTGTGATTTTATTAAAACTATTTTATCTATAAATTCTTTAGTGGAAGTGTGAAGTAAAGGTTGCTCTGTATGTGAAGCCATTACACCATAGCAAGACACCATAACAAGAAAGTAACCCAAGTGTTTCTGTGAATAGCAGGGCTACTGAATAAATCTGTGTACAATCTTTCTTTTTAAGTTGTCCATCGCCTAAATCAGTAAACTTGAGTTGGTTCCTTCCTACCACTGACTAAACTGACAATCTTCACTGAGAAAGTTTTGTAGACACAAAAGTCTGTACTTTCCTTTCTCCTTTCTGTAGATAGCAGCTTGGTGTGATAATGTAGTTAAATATTACAATTACAAATGTTATTTCTGTGTTAAAGGTATCCACTTCACTGACACAGTTTTGTTGACATGGAATAAACTTTGTACCCTATATACTACAAGCTTACTCTTATCAATACCATTAATGCTTCAATTAATTTGATAATGAGTTCGCTTGAGCACAAACTGCGTGTTAAATATTAATTTTAAAAAAACCCACAGACTTTTTTTCATTTTGCGAGAAGGAAGAAAATGGAAAGTTTTCTCGCTGTGATGTTTGAGAACTACTTATTTACTTTGGGAAATTGGTTTTGCTGTCTGTGTTTGTTTCGATGGCTTAGAGGCTTTGTCTACTTTTGGAATTTTTACTAGCTTTTGAATTTTTTTAAATTGGTTTTCAACCTGTTTGTTAACCACTCGATTCAAACATTTTTTTTAATGCTTCTGTCTGATTCTATGTTTATCTGCATGATTCACACGCTCCTCCGAGTCCCATTTCGTTTTACTGTAAGTCTGGAGGCTGTAAGTTCGTGTCCGGGCCTGGTGCCACTAGTTGGATGAATCACTTGGCAGACCGCTGGCTGACCTTCTCGCTGAATGCCTCGCTTTTCCAAGGTGGACGGTATCAACATCTCAGCTTCAGGAGGCTGTTCCCTCCCGGCAAGACAGGCCACAGGGTATCTTGGGCTTTATAAAAACTTTCCGACACCATCCTGTAATCTCGGGATGCCTGGCATAGACAGAAAGCCTGCAAGTCTTGTTTCCTCTGATGAACTGAGCCCCGTCTGTGTGGGGGTTTACACGAGTTGTCCGTCCATTGTTCGCTATTGAGCATCATCAGTCCTGCAGCACTTTATCTACTTATCCTGAACCCGATAACAATATCTCCTAAAAAAAAACGCTCCCAAAAATGTGGCGATGGATGGTTTGGTGGGCGGAAGGTTTGAACAGAAGAGCAAGACAAAAATGCACGACACTCTTGATTTGAACATTTTTTTTCTAAATGTTACATGGGTACAAATGACCAGAATATGTTGCAGGTAAGTAACAGATGCTCCTTAGAGATTTGTTTACTTCTACTACCGCCCCTAAGTCATCGTGAAAACAAGAGATTGGAAAAGAAAGGAAGAAAAAGAAAAGACATTACAAGAAAGTATTTACTATCATGATGATTGTTTTAGCTAAATATTAATCTCCTGATCGTGCGTAAAATAATTTTAGCTGAATTAGTGGACGTCAATTCATTATACCTGCGTGTAAAAATTCTTGAAAAAAATGCTTTAAAGCGGGAGGAATATCATTGTACATAAGTTTTCCTAGAAGTACCTACTTCTAGGAGGCAAGAAAGAAGCAGTCATTGGTCCCAGAGACTGAGAACATTTTTGCCGAGCGAAACTCTCCCCAAATTTGACTACCACCCCTTTCGCCGTCTTGAGGCATACGAAACATAAGAGGCTTGATTTCGATTCCGGGTGAATAGCTTGAAACACACCGGCTGTGAAAACAACAGTTGAAAGAGGCTGACATCGTGGAAGTTGTAGTTCCCTGCAAAAACATGACAAAGTTTCACAACGAAGGAGAACGAGAAGGGTTCACGAAGACGAAGAGGAGAAGGGAGAGAAAACGAGAACGACAAGGAAAAAGAAGAAAAGATGAAGACGAAAAAGAAGAAGAACTCCACCCGTATCGCAGTGTCACAGCAGCCAGCGATCCCATTTCTCTCGCAGCCTGCGCTGGCTATCGCAAGATGGTAGCCATCGTCTCAACCCCCACGGGGAGGTAAGTGGCAATCGACTAAAGACCGCGAGAGTGGCCTCCCTTGGTGGTCTCTCGCCGTCACTTGCACGTGTTTTTTCAGTCTACATGCAGGATGGATGGCGCGAAACCCTATGCTGGCAAAAGCTGTGCGCCCAACCTTCTGCTTCCCCAACTCCGGGTGCCATATCGTGGGGGGGGGGAAGACGATTTCTGTCGAGAATACATGCATTGTCTGCTCTTGTCTTCTCTTCCTTCTTTTAAGTGGTGTTGATGGGCTGTTAAGAGCGCTGAAGGAACAGCCTGGAATTAAAGATAGCCGCCGTGGGTTCGCCAAGACTTACCTTTCTTGTACTGACCCCTCTCCCACTTTGTAAACCCGAGCTACCTTATCAAGGCAACATGTACTTCCGGTCTTGACCCCTGTTGAGAACAGGCTACCTGAGAAATGAATGGGGGAGTATTTCCGGAACTGACCCCTGTACAAAGTAAAGTCAACTAACCACTGTGCAACAATTATTTTGTTGCTCGTGAAGTTCTCAAATAAAATAATTTTGGACTAACAAAAAATATTCAATCTATTTCATTTTGATATTTTTAGTTCAAGGTCTATTCTTGTTATCAAATGACACCAATATCAGTAAGTATACTCCAAAACTCTATTTTACTTATCTAACATCGATACGAACGTTTTCGAGGGCTAGAGACTTCATAACTTTACTTAGTTTTATAATCATGGAATCAACCAAACAAATCTTGTTGTTTCTGTCCCAGACGCGACAAATTTAACCAAGGGTTTGGAATCTAAACCTTTTTGCTTTAATTATGGGTTAGTGTTGTTTGTGAACTGACATTTCTAATGTTTAGACTCGATGTCTGCAGTTATTAACGAACGTAGACCAGGAAAACAAAACATGGAGTCATGCGAAATTGAAACAAAGCTTCATGCCAGTTGGAAACGACTTTGTAACAAAGACGCTCATCAGATGAAGCCAAGTACAGAGAAAGAAAAGACTGCCAAAGACTGTGTTTAACCTTTGCCCTTCTCTTAATGAAATATGTGAGATGTGGGACGGTCCTTAATGGCAATTAGTTCTACAACTTGACTTGACTGGCAAGAAATATGTTATGTGCACACAAGAAAAGTGTTTGCACGGTTTGACACCCAGGTTTGCGAGAAGAGGCGTTGCATGGCTGTGTAGCGACAGGATGCTCAGCAAGCTCAGCCTCTCCTAGGTGGCGCCATGGTCTCTTAGGAGCTATTTCCTTGATGATGAGAAAGGCCCTAAGGAATCAAACCTGCACCCGAGCCATAGAAACTTCCTCGGTTACTCGTGCACCCATTATCCTCTGTCTCTCCACCCTCGTCTCCCACGCTCCCACAGAAATGAAGGAAGAAGTGGAGGAAGTCTGTTTTCTTTCTCAACTGTCGTTCACCAGCTCGGCTTCAAACGTTTTGTGGGTTTCCTCATCTTCGTCTGTCAGTCAAGGGAGACACCATTTGAGTCTTTCATTTAAACGACGAGTATTGTATATATATATATCATTGTGATTTAAGTCAATTTCGCCTTTTGACCAAGAATTTCCCCTTCCATTACGCACCCTCCTCTTTTTCTGAATCCCAGAAAGATATGTAATTGAGATGCTGACTCGTGTCATGGTCAGGTGACACGGGTGGAGAATTGAAAACCGTAATTTTCTAGCAAGCGGTTATAAATTGATTTTGTTTATTGGTTGTGACGAATGCTTTTTAAATTATAAATCTTGAGTTTTTGCTACTTGGAGTGTCTTTTAACTTGTTTTAATGGGAATTTGTCATGAAACTTTGTGAAACTTTGGCTTTCAAGATGTGTCTAACAATAGGTACATACATTATACATACACTTTGTTTTGTGTCCAGCATCCATTGTACTTTGTTTCGTGTCGGGGCGAGAGTGAGCAGGAGCTCCAGCACAGACGGCGAAAGAAGAAAAAAACGCCGGGCACGATGGGGAGTTTGTTTGTTTCTTTCTTTCTTTCTTTCTTTCTTTGGTTGGTTGGTTGGTTGGTTGGTTGGTTGGTTGTGTGTGGGGAGGGGGCAGATGACTGTGCGACAATTAATATAAATACACTGTGAGAGAGGTTTGCAGATTTTTATGACTTAAATTAATTTTATTTAGTGCGCTTACTGTAAATTCTTTCTGTTCGAAGTAATTATTATTTGTAAAATAAATTTACACAATGCCTGCAAAGTGTTTTTCTTTTCCTGTTGATTATGAACAACTGAAAGGCTGCCTGCACTAACGAAGCAAGTGTCTGTGTGCGATGACACATTCACGGCAAAAGAAAAGTAACCGACAAAACAAACCTATTATTGTAACTTGAATAAAAAATTTAAAAATTGTAACATTTAAAATGTAGTTTGATACACGGTCGAGGCAAGCCGTACAGTTCCTACTTCTTAGTTCCTGTATTGTGAAGATGTGTGCAAGAATGAGTGAGTGGCAAGCGAAGAAAGAGAAGTTAAAACCCGCGTTACCCGTCCTTCAACTGCCTTCCGACATTCTCTGACAATCTGGAAAGTCGTCGCCACTCTATTTTCCATTCCCTATTTCCGACAAGACCGTCAATGTACACCATGTGGGGCGCGGGGCTGCAGTGGGACCTGGCGAGGCGGGAGGAATTCCCACAAGACACACGTGGCGCGATGCAGACCCTCCGTTGTTTTACTCCAACTCCATTATTTTACTCCGTAATCACAAAAGGCAAGATATTACTACGCGTATAACATTTACTGCTTTTATTCCGCTGATATAACACTGCTCGCAAGTCCGTGCATGTTGTAATTCGACCTGACAAAAGTTTTTGATGTTTTCTTAGTGTGTATAGGTT
This sequence comes from Pomacea maculata, assembly GCA_004794325.1. Classification (NCBI taxonomy): domain Eukaryota; kingdom Metazoa; phylum Mollusca; class Gastropoda; order Architaenioglossa; family Ampullariidae; genus Pomacea; species Pomacea maculata. The sequence continues at coordinate 327,089 of SRHC01003377.1, read as the reverse complement.
TATCCGTTCTTGCACCCAAATCGATACTGCACGTGTCAGAAAAAGTTTCTAAAATTGGTGAAAAGTGTAAAATGGTGTATGGAAAGCTCCCGACCTCTGACCTTCTAAAGGCTGATGGAGCGCAAACATTAGCGAGTACTAATTAGGAAGTGATGCTCTGTAACCAAGGAAACGGACAGCCATCCAACCACTGACTTTAACATTAAAATTGATTTCTGTCTTTCATATCTGTACTGTACTTTATGTTTGTACTGAATCACAACATGATAAGAAAGACTCGTAAATAAATCATTTGGGAAAAGAAAATAGATTGGACCCATCGCAATGTCACCTGCCAGGTCGGAAGAGGAATGTGAGATGTGATTTCTTTGTCTACTCTACCTTTGTCTAGTCCCCCAGGTGTCCGAAAGTCGATGGATACACCTAGGTGTGGGTACATAGCAAGGCGAGTCTATGCAAGAAATCACAGCGCGTGCGCGAAAACAGTCGTCTTGTGTGGTCACGTGTACAGCACGTGCACTGCAGATCGCGCGCTGCTCGGGTTTGTCTCACCTGCCCACCACGTGGTGCGCCTGGGCACGGAGCAGGCAGGTATTGTCGCACGTGCGAGCATGACCGAAATACTCATAGCTTCACGGACGCAAGCTGTGCTGGTCACATCCCTCCAACGTCCGGGGCTCATCCTGACACTCAGCCTCGTTTTCGGTTGAGGGGGAAACATGGCGGGCTGTACGATAGGTTGCACTTGGCGTCGCAGTCCCACAATGAAGATGTCGCGAACCAGCATTCCCTTAGGTTTCAAAAATATTTATATAAGTTTCTGCGACTAGAGGACCATTGACTGGGGGGTGAGATGGTGGAAGTTGACTTGTCCTCATGATGATCTTTATTTAGAAATATAGTGTGGACAGAAAATGTGTGTGTGTGGAGCTCGTAGCGAGGGAGGAGCAGAAGAAGGAAATGAGCGGATGGAGAGAGAGAGAAGGTGGTGCTTCTGTGTACCCATCTAGTATACATACCCGAAAACATTCCTACCCCGGTGTATCACCAAGACAACAAAAAGGCCCACAAAGGCAACAAGCGCCCAACACCACGAGAGGGCGCGCATCTGCCGGCAAGCCACTGGGCATGCGCACAATTAACTGCATCTGCTCTTTGTTGGAGGCATCGTTTCATTTGTCACCTTTCCTCCGCGCGTCGGGTGCGAGCTGTTGTTGATTACGTTAGGATTCAGTGTTCCGATTACCTCCCATGCTGCGGAGGAAGAAGCTGCTAGCATGTGGCCCGCATTCGCGCCGAGGTGCGTCAAACTGCAGCGCCCCCTTCCACTGCATCCACCCCACCTACCCCATAAACCATGAAAGTTTTTTTGGCAGTCGTTTCGGTAATACTTAGATGTTTTATTTTCAGAAAAAAAAACATTCCGGTTTTCAATCGCAGTTGAGACCAGAAGAGTTCGGCGGATGGCGGGTGCGGTTGAGGATGTCCACTTTAGAAACGTTTGAAGATGTTATGGATGGGCTATGGTCTGGGTCACGTGCACTACAATAGTGTCTAGCAATGTACTGTATATTTTATTCACACGAACGGTATACTTCTAATGTAATGTTGTGTAGAGAAGCAGATCACATCTAGAGTTTTATTGTACTTGAAAATTAGAATGTCTAACCTTGCAGTGGACATTTTTTTTTCAGAACGTGGCAAACAGACAAATGTCATAATATCTACTTATTTTTGTATAAAATACCTATTTATTAAATTGGATGTAGAATCTCCTTTGTGACAGTACGTGTCTTTGTATATATACTGAGTAAGGCAGTGTGTGTGAGATATATATAAAAATAAATATATTGTGCGTGTTCCTATTCTTTTATGATCAAGAACTGAAAAGAAGGAGAGAAATATTGAAAAGGACACTGAGCACATTCACCAGCGGAAAGACCTTTGAATTCGTATCCCTGTCCTTCCCAAAGGAAGCTATCATCAGAGGGATTTTTTTTTTAAAAGATGACAAGACTTCAAAGCTGTGAGAAATATAATCATGCCATCTCGCCTTTTGAGGAATGTTCCCTCTCATCTCATCTTTCAAACAAAAGGTAATAAATTAGTTATCAGAGATTTGAAAGTGAGAACCCTGTTATAGTTGAGGCTCAATCACAAGCAGTTAATTTAACGGCCCCCACAACATACACAACTACTCCCCGTTCCTTCACCATGGTAACGGGATCTTCCAGGAACAGAAGACTCCCTTGTGGCCAGACTTTAAGTACTTTTAAACGGGTTTTCTCTAACTCTTGACATTGTTGTCTGACTAAACAGTCAGTCGAGTCGTGAAAACCTGACAGAGGGTCTTAGCGGACAGCTCGGCGCATGCGCGAATAGACACTGTCTCCATTGACTTCCTGTCAGCATCCAAGGGAGGTAATGCTCATCGTGGGTCCCGCGGCTGTCCAGCGAGTTGCAATAACATGGTCGGTGAGACATCCCAACTGTACTTGATAGCCCAAATATTTGCTGGCGTCGCGTGAACTTCCAGAAGCTTCCATCTTGCGTAAGCACGGCCTGCGGGGAGCAGGGAGGTGTTCCGAGAGTGCGTCAGGGGGAGACTGGAAGGAAAACGCACGGAAGTCAGAGATTGTCATAACAGATCCAATACTTCTCGTCTTAGTGAGTCTTCTGTCTTCGCTGGAGGTGTTGTGGAACTCTATATATGCCATAATAACTCAGACCCAGCTCCGAAAGACAGTTGAACGAATTTTATGTTCCAATACGTGTTGGATCCTCGCCGCCCCTCAAAAACCAGCTTCCGGGCTAGACCGGAAATATTTGGCACCGTTTTCTGTAAGAAAACAGGTCTGAGCAAACACTTAAATGGAATCTTTGTATGGGAGTAGCCATATAATGTTTATGAGATGCTCATTAGTATCTCTACCCTCCAGCCCTTTCTCTCTCCTCTCACTTTCCCTCTGCTCCCCACATATACTAACTTCAACAGGTGAGTATACTTTTGATCAGGTGCCATACTGACTACAAGTCGGACTGTTGGACACTTTCCACATTAAACAGTGTCTTGTCCTTTCGAGAACTCGTGCGACTGACCTTTCGTACTGAAAGCGAGACTGAGTTCAATAAGTTCTATTTTAATTATTCTGAAATAAAATTTACAAACGAAAGCCACTTGTTTGAAAACGATTTGCCAGTCGGGGTAGCTGGTGAGGCTGGTGGCGGCAGCAACATGTCCGAGGCACTGCGCGAGGATGTTAACGAGCAAAGTGTGGCGAGACGAGGCCGTGCTGCACGTGATGGCATGTGCGTACTACGTCACAAGACAGTGACTGACGACCGGTAGTGATGATGAATGGGAAGTGACTCGTGCAAGCTTGCACTACAGCCGCAGACAATGCACACGAAGCAAGGGCGGAAAACCAAAAGAGGAGAGGCAAATACACGAAGATATAATTCCATTTATTCTGCTGCATTTTCTGTCCATGTTATCTGCATTATTGTGTAGTGATAATACAGAAACAAACACCATTTGCATCTACATTCTTATCTGGCAGTCCATATAATTATATAATTATGATTGCCCGATTTTCTTTGAGACGTACGGCCACTTTAATGAATTGAGCAGATAGAACACTCATGCCGACCGCCCCATCCCCCATCAACGATTTCAAAACAAAGAATGTGCAAAGTGTATCTGACAGGTATTTCCATTTTACTATGGGTGTGTCATATGATAAGCGGTTGAAAGGTCACATACCATTAACAAGTTTTAATCACAAGAAAACTGCAATTTAACAAAATTAATGTCTTACTGATCAGACAGTGAGGCGTAGCGGAAACATCTGTCCGCAAATATTTGAATAAGCTTTACAACAAAAATTATATAAATAGAACTGAAATTATATGGGATGCTATCCCTCCTCCCACAAAAACCCCTTCACGTGCTGAAGCCATTTTCTCGACATATTCCGTCGAGCGAAAACTGTTTTGTTTCAGTTACAATCTTTAAAGTGAATGTTAAGTTTGAACTACTCATCAAACATTGGAGCAGCAAGGTTTGGCAGAATGAAAACCGTACGCAAATGAAATCTAGGACAAGCAGTTGTTAATTCCACAAAAATGAGGATTGCAGAGCATAAAAAGACGACCAAAATGGCAGAAGTTGCTGGAAGGCATTACAGAAGTCTGACTCCAGAGTGCGGACGCAAGTCCTTCTTGAGACCAGACAGCGTCTGTGCCTTGGCCCCTTCCCCTTGTTACGCACTTCCGTTCTCGCCAAGCCTCGGGCTAAAGTCTCGCCACCTTCATCCCCATCCACCACCAGACCTACCCGAGCATCCGCGTACACCGTAAAGTAGTTTACAAAGGGTAGCTCCAGTTCTTTCAGGGCCTCTTAGTCTGCACGATTGTCTTCATTCGCCTTTAATATTGTGAGAAGTTGCTTTCTGCTATATCTCCCTCTTTCTCTCTTTCACTCCCTTTGTTTCCCCATCTCTTCACTCTTTCTCTCTTCTCTAGCCCTCACCTGTTAGAGGACTTTGAGACTCACATCCCCAAGCTTAACTTTTAGTAAAGCTGCGACCAAGAGACGGATGTTACCTTCGCCAAATGTTCGTTTTTCTGTGTCCCTTGGAATTCTTGATATTCAATGAAGACATTACAGTTGCATGCACGTCCGTATGCACAAGCGCACGCGCACGCGCACACATACACACTAACGTGTATTTTACCTTTAATGTTTATTCTATAGTGGTGTAATGCAAGTTTATCTTGCTTCTCGAGGAAGCTGCAATTTTTAATACATATTCTCTCTCTCTCTTTCTCCCTCTCTCTCTCTATCTCTCTCCAACAGCAAAAGAAGATTGTGAAAGGGAGATGGTTGGAGAGAAACAGAAGCAAACGTGTACGCCGGAAAAAAACAGAACCTTGGCCTCGTAGCCAAACACGGAGACGGCAGCCACACAGGGTTTCTTTCAGAGATACCTTTCAGCGGGTGTGAGTGCTGCTCACTGTCTCACTCCTGTCTGCATGCTTCACGTTCTTCTACACCCAGTCCTCATGCACTAGGATGTGTGTGTGTGTGTGCCTGTGCACATGTGATGCAACTGTCCATGTCTTGACTGGACATCTCACTGCCTTGCAATGGACATAAAAAGCCAACACTTGGCAAAGGTAACATCTGAACATTAATCGTCGCTTTGGCTTGGAGAGGTGAGACCCAAGTGGAAGCCATAGTTGACTAGATGGAATAATTTTTTTAAAAGTCTATTAAAGGTATGTGTCAGTACTGCGATTGTCATACTAATATATACTGTATTTTTATACAATAAGAGAAGCAATTCTATGGTCAGTACCTTTGACCTCAAGTTCACTGATGTTGTGTAGTAAACAAGGATCACACGGCGCTCACAAGTTTATACAGAGTTTTGTTCTGCACGGTTTGGACAAGAACTTCTTCGAGATGATTTTATAAACGAATGAGATGCTGGCGCCATTATACTCCATGCAAATTCTTACTTAGTCATGATAAGGCTAGCTATCTCCGCGCCCCCGTGCGGCGTTTCCGTTCGCCTGTGTTCGCCGGTCCACTCGCCCGCCGCGAGCAGCAAACCTCCGCATGTGTGAACGCAACTCATCTCGCTTGTAGCGACGACTGATTAATGAAACTAATTACGACTCATCAGCGATCAGGCGGCTTCCGTTGCCCTCCATGTTGCCAGTGCGAAACATGTTCTCCGCCAAGTGAGTCAGCAGCAAGGGGAGACTACTGCCGTCGACAGGCTATTCTGCCAACTCAGGTGTTGACTCAGTGTACAATGAGTAATGTGTTCACACGCTGCAGTCAATGTGTGCGGAGAAACTTGATAGTCGAGGGTCTAGTTAACACTTCCTCCTCCACAGGGCAAAAATCCTGAATTTTATCTTTTTTTAAAATTTTGTCAGCAGATGACTAACACCTTACACAAGGCAAAGCTCAGCGACGCCAATCCTAACCCCAAAATAATCTGTAAAAATTGTTGGTAACTGATTCACTCTGGCATAAGTCTGCACTTATATCCTCCTCTTCTATATATCTCGCCTGAACTCTAGTTATTATTAAAAACTCCGAAAATCTCTTTTGTATCGGCTTTTATTTTACTGTTGGAGTATAAATGAGCCATTTGTCTACAGATTAAACAATTTGTGAAATAAAGAGTATTCAGAACATTGAGAAATAATTAGGTGGCCATTTTCTTCTTTCTTTTATCCCCTCCCCTCCCCCTTAAAAAACAATAAATAAACAAGAAAAAATGTTAGTGAAGCTAAACTGCAAAAAACAATACCCTCCAGAGAGAGCAAGATGGAGACAGGTTTCACCTTACTCCAGCAAAGACAACAACAACAATTAATGACAGAAAATTTTCAACACTCCCCATTGCTTTTAGCATCGATAAAAGTTTCGGTCCTTTTATCCCCCCGAGTTTGAAGGAAGGTGGGGAGATAAGCGCGGGGCAGGGCAGGGCCCACAAGCATGAAAGAGAACGGGAAAGGAATCTAGAGTGTCGCTAATTGAGGCCATAAATAGACCGCTATAACCCATAAATGCAAAGTTTTTACGCCAATACCTTCCCATCCAACGCGCGGAGCATGCTGGGAGTGCTAACACTGTGCGCACGATGGCTCAGTTGGTGCAGGTGCTTGGCGAGCTGACGGCGTGTACACGGGTACAGAGGGGTTCCGAGGGGTACAAAGGGGAACAGAGGGGTACAAGGGGTACAGAGGGGTACAGATATTTATTGCTGTTGCCGAACCTCGTGTCTGCTAGGCATGGAAGCACCGATCACCTATTGCCATGGTGGTTTGAGAGCAGAGGACCTCACTGTAGGGCGTAAGAGGACGACGGAGAGAGGGAGAAGCAAATAAACTGCTGGAGAGTGTTTTGTAAACTGGGCCTCCCCCTCCCTCACAACATTATGCCAGACCACAGAGTGTGAGTGCGTGTGTGAATGTGTGTGTGTCTATACCAAGGGTGTCGAGATATTTACTCTTGTGTAACGACCCTCCATTCTTGCTTTGTTGACTCACGAAACGTTATATTAAACATCGGCGCCAGCTTCACAGAGGAGGATAACTGGAAGCAAAATAAACCTTTGGTCGGTGGTTTTACACACTCGCGAGGAAGGAGGAGCTAGCGGTCCTAGTCTTACCACACCAACGAAACAATTTTTTTAAATGAAAACTTCCATGACCTGGTGGGGCACACAGGAGAAAGTCACGTGCCACACAGTTTGAGAAACAAACGAAAACTTTTTTTTTTACATGGATGGTAGTTAGCGGAGATCTGATAAATATACAGATGTGATATTCAGACGGCCGTGCATGTATTCACAGCACGTGCATGCACTCATTCTGACATAAAATGGCCGCCAACAGAGATTAGCAGCACAGACCAGTCGCTAACTGAGGAACGTGCCTTTCGTGTTCAGTGTCGCCATTTTCCTGCCTTCAGTGACGACTGAAAACATCACAGCTCTTACAACATTAGCTGTAAATATTAACAGCATAATAAACAGTATAATAAAAACATATAGACCGGTTCGCAAAAGCGCGTACTAGCGCGAGCACACACACAATCAAACACACAAACACACACACAATCAAAAACAAACAAACAAACAAACAAGCGAAAACCCGAAGCTAGACACAAAGACAAGTAGACAGCAAACCACGAAAGCAAGAGGCACAAAGATATTGTCCATAAAGAAATTCATTTAAACTAGGAGTAGGCTTTTTAATAAGCACAGATATTAAATGGATACAAACACGTGTGCAGACACATCAGCGTGGACCACAAAGAATAAAGTACCCAGTGGGTACACCACACCCCACTCCTCACCTCCAACCGTCCTCTTATTTTCTCGTTCCTAAATAAATTTATGGGCATGTTTTTGTATGGAAAGCAAATAGAACCTGTAATGAAACCCACGCCAGCCACTGTAAGATAAAAGTGAACATCGGACCTCACACGCTGCATTTTTTTAAAGGGATCTTTTATACTGCGATGCTTGGATCCTTAGAATATTTCATTAACCCTTTCAGCACTGACTAAATAAGAAAAAAGTTTCTCTCTTATACATAAATACAACATGGGTGAGGGCAGTAACAATCTGTCACAAGACCTGAGATAAAACAATGTCAACATATTTAAAGATCCTTTGAAAATAATTTGTCAAAGGTCACGCGAGAGTTATCCCCTGTCCTGTGGAATGTTTCTGTTCCCGGATGCCACAGAGACAGTCACAGACGAGAATGTCCTCAGGTTACACACAAAGTCACAGATGGGGAATGGGGAAAGTCTACAGGAGTTGGGGATGAACACCTGTCCTAACACAGATGTCAGAGAAGTCCTATCACCAAGCGACACACAAAGCAAACACACAGACGAGGAGGGCAGGGGCGTAACTCTCTTACTCCTCTTGACAAGATTCTGTACAGATGAAGGGCGGGTAATTTATGGACGTCCTACCCGGGCCGTTCTGAGAGAGCTACATCACAACTGCCCCACAGTTTGTTGACAACACTTCTACTCCCAAAGTTTATGTGTTTCTAGGAGATTTTTTAAATTCCATTTTTATATTTTGGCAGTTAATTTGTTGCCGAGATAAGAACAACGGGGCAAATAAGCAGGGGAGAGAACTCAGTCAAGGCGTGTTTGAGTTGTCATTGACCACGATTATAAAAGCCGTTCTTTTTCCGTTTTTCCGATTAATTAAAACAGTTTTAAAATAGCAGTCAATGTGTAAATAGTATGTAGAAGAGCTGCAGTGTATGTTGATTTAAAGATGGGAAGGGAACGGCAGGGAGAAGCACGTGCTTCTCGAAGCTCGCAAGGACTGGTGACGTGACTACGTCCTCCACACGTAGACCGCCGAGCGTCAGACGGTTACGAGATCTGACGGACCAAAAGAGTTGCTGTGCCAGACTTGAGGTCTGACGGTTGGCCGGTGTGTACCACCCACAGGCAGCAGCCCTTCAGGGTTCGCGTCTTGAGTGGCCGACAAGTGGCGCCCTCTTCTCACAAGCGCGGGGGTGGGGTGAGTTGGGAGGTGAACGGGAGCCTGGAGATTGGCATCGGGGTGGTGGGGTAAGTGTGGGATATTCAGGGTGGGGGATGGGGAACTGGTAGGTACAGAGGCAAGTCCCCAAAGCATATGAATGTGAAGAAATTGGATTTATCTTGACCTGCAGTCTAAATTTCAGTATGAACAGTGATAACTACAAAATCATCATCATCATCATCATCATCATCATCATCATCATCATCACCACCACCACCACCACCACCACCACCACCACATGCACATATAAATCACAGCTGAAAATATTTTCAAGTTTTCATTAATGTTCATAGCATAGATAAACCTAAGTTAGCCACACCGGTGTTAGGAGTCTAAGACCGGGGGTAGGACGAGTTACCCCGGCTGTTGCCGAGCGTGCACGGAGTGTTTAGCGAGTTGCGGATCGTAACAGTTGCCTCCCTGTGCTCGTGCGCCCAGTTTACTACTGTCACGCTGTGGGTGTGCCGTGCCACAAACGTCGCCCGGCATCTTAAAAATGGTTGCTATCCTCCTTTTCCTCTTTCCCTACTGCATTTTATCAAGGATGTCCCACATTTGTGGAGAAGGAGGAGGGGGTTAATCCTGTCTAGAAACTTCTTCCCAACTCTCTAACCCGCGCGGCTGCAACCGAAAATGAAAAAGAAGAAACTAAAAAAAAAAATTTAGAAAAAAGATTGAAAAGAGAAATTTCATTGGGGGTGGGGTGGAAGGTGAAGATGAGCTAGCTAGAGAATCTTTGGCGCTAGCAGAGTGTGTACTTGGCTTTTAGCTGCGTGCCAGACCTCGCGAGATCCATTATTTCGTGGCCGTCTTATCTGCCGACACGACCGATAGCTCGCCCCAACCTGGTCTGGAAGGTGTGGCGAGAAGTTTGTGTGAACCCTGAGCCTCGTGTTACACGCATCTTAGATCATCATCCCTCTCTGCGAGTTCGTCTGCTCCCAAGAGGAACCCACGCTCGCCGTCAGTGCGTTGCCAAGGTTACTATTGCGCGTGAATGCATGCGCATTTGTTCCTGTCTCCGTCTTCGTGTAAACGAACGTTTGTGTGTTGTTTGGAGGGATTGTGTGCTTGTGTCTGTGCGTGTGTCCGTGTCCACGCCTTATCTAAGGTTTCGCAGTAAATCACCCACATCCGCAAAGGCGCCGCATCCCGTACGCTAATCACCGGGGTCAGAGGGCGCGCAAGGTCGTGGCAGGGTCAACGGAGTCAAGAAAAACCCCGCAGCCCCTCGTCGCGCCCCCGCCGCTTCTTTATTTGCGCCCAACCCCAGTGAAAGTCAGGCGTGGAGAGATGTAAAAGTTTTACACTCCGGCCCCCAGTAGGGGACCGCCATTGCCAAGCGCTGGAGGCTGGGTGGCCCACGCGGCGGTTGCTGCTGATGCGCACGCCGCTGATGAGGGAATCTCTCGCCTGGATTCGCACAATTGCACGTGCGGCCCCTCGCCACCAGGGTGGGCTGACGGCTTTCAATAGCGAGTTAAACGAGGGTGTGGTCCGGACGGCAAAAAAAAAAAAAAGGGGATGCTCAAACAATTAGGACAGTGGCCAGCAGCCGACAGCTATCTGGGGCAGGGAGACCGAGATAAATTCACAGCGGTCACATGACCTGACCAGGACTTGACCGTTAAAATAATTGCCACAGACCTCATTTATTGAACAGAGTGATTTGTTGTGTTGTAAACAGCTTGTCACACTGTTCTCTGGACTTTGTCAAGATTTACTTATGGTGTGTTGTGATAAATAATATATTACTGCATTTTCTTTTGAAATAATGTATTTTTGCAGTTTCTCGTTGAAAGAGGTTCTGGGTCATTGCTTTTTTCACTTGTGCTCCAACCCCTACCATCATGCTTCAAGGAAGATTGTATCAAAATAATCTCAAACTCTAAACAAGATAACAACACACAAGATGGTTAAAGATTATGTGTATTATTATAGTTTAACGGGTGAGGTGTATTATTACATATTTGTATTAAATTACATGAGTTATTTTGCTCAGCTGATGTACGTGTGAGTGTGTAAAAGGGTCACTCGGGTTCACTGTCTGGAGATTGTCTCATGTTGGTGAAAACAATTTAATACAAACGATCGGTATTATTGAAATATATTTTGATATTTGTACATGGGCACACCTAGACATGGTTGTAAGAATTGTAACTATATGTGGCCGGTGTGTCACGTGACCTAGGCATAGATGCATCTCTTTAGCAAATGTCTACAGCTCATCTGTTTGTACAACAATTTGTTTGTACCAACATGTTCTGTAAACCTGTCTATCTAGAAGATATCAGCAAGTCTGAGACTCAGTACTGACTCTTCGATTATTATGCTAATATTGAATAATTCTCTTACTCTTTTTTCTTTTTCTCTCTCTCTCTTCCTTGTATTTTAAAAATCTTTCTTCTTGGACATTTTTTCTTAAAAAGAAGAACTTGAAACTTTACCCAAAAACTAAAAGTTTTCCCATTAAACATAAAAAGTCTACTCTTCATTAAATTCCTGAAAATGTAACCTCGTAGATAAATCTGTTCACTTATATTTCCTGAATGGTCTATTTTTCTCTTTCTTTCTCAATATTGTCCTGAGTGAGCGTGGTAAAAGTAAAAAACTGAGAGTGGAGGAGCGCCTGAAGACAGCCACTAATGAGGTTTTTACAGACGTCGTTTAGCAGGCAGTTAATGACATCAGCAACAGGAACTATTTGCCGCGGAGCTTAATGGCGTCCTTGGGTGTATCTACCCCGGCTGGCTCAGCAGCCCTCCCGTCAGCAGCCTCGGTCACTTGCTGTCGTTTCGTCAGTTACTGTTCACAGGGACACAAACGGCGCCAGTTACTGTTCACACCAATACATAGTCCGCCAGGTGGCGTGTCAAACCCTGGGGACAGTTTTATTCTCTGGGCGATGCTTCTCGTCCTGAGGTAGGGTTGACGAGCCAAACCACACTGTACAAGCGGGTATCGCTGACAGCAAGCAGGCAACTCGTCACGGAATAAAGCTCGGGGGAAAAAAGCAAATACCTGGCACAGGCAAGCTGTAAACAGACATTCATGCGCGAGGAACAGGGGAAGGATGTGTGTTTGTGAAGCAGGAGCTGAATGTGTGTATGTGTGTGTGTTCGTACATGGATTCTCTTCCTTTCAATTAGTTTGTGTCCACTGTTTAGTTTCTGCCGAGGGCTTAACACCAGATGAGGTTCATTTCCTCTGAAGTTTTGCGTCCTCGGCTCTCTACTGTTCATTTGGCTTATTATCCCTTATCATGGTCAACATGAACATAAACTACTTGACCACAACATTCATAACCTACACACAGCTACTTTACCAAAGGTAACTTCTTTACCGTCTATAAAATATTTTTTAATTAAAATATTATGAACATTTTGTTCCTGTTGGAGACTTGAGATGATCCTCATCATTACTGGTCTGAGCAGCCAGACCTACTGCATCATCTAACAGACCGCACTGTCTTGCTACAGCCATGCTGTAATTGCTCAGTTTAATTAATTTGCTGTAATTTAATTAATTTGCTGTCGTTCCTGTGGCCTTCATCATCTGTACATTAGATTTTCCTACTAATGGTAAGTACATACAGGTCTTTCCACCAGGCTTGAGGTTTTGTAAATTAAAATAATGTCTGATGATTCTGTTTTTGTTATCTAAACAATATTTTGAGTTGTATTCTGTAATGTGATGTGTTCCAGTCTTGGCTAAAACAAAGTTCTTAAACGTGTTTCAATAAGGTGAAAGTTAAATATTAATAGCTAGCAATTTTTACTGTTTAATAAAGAAGAAAATACTTTCCAAAACTGCAATGTTAAGTTTGTGTGTCTTACCATGCCAAATTTAAACAATTCTCACACGGTCCGTTGGTTTTTGTTTTTTTAACTTGCCAATAGGTGGCAAACGTAGTGTGGACAGTCTAAACTAAACTAACTTCAGTCACATTTTTAAAAATATTAAGTAACAAAGCTTTAATATGAACCTTTTCAGAGTTAGCTGAAATTCGATTCGCCTTTTTTTTTAACCATCCATCGCCACTCGTCTTTACATCAGGTGAGGACTGACAGACACCCTCTGTATATATAAATATCCAATCTCTTTCTTAGCATGGGAAAGCTGCACAGTATCCAAGTAACGGACAAGTGGTAAAGTCTGGCATTCGGCACATCTTTGGAATATTCAAACATCGCATTGTTCGCAGAGGAAGAGAAGACAGTTGTTACTGTGTGCATGTGGAGAGAGAAAGAGAGAATATACTGTATATCAACATGCCTGGTTTGAAAGTTTGTAAAAATTTTGTGAACGTTTGCTTTGTCTCTGCTAAAGAAAATAATACTTTTGTTGCAGTTTTTTTTCTTTTATATTCGAGGCAATATGAAAGAGTTGGGGAAATCTCAGGGGTCTCGCCTCAGAAGTCAGAAATGGTTCGCAATGATAACATCAGACCCAAGAGCTTTCTGACGATGAGTGACTGAGGTAGACAGTCCTCGCCCCGCACACACTGTCATGTCCACTGAAAGGTCAAACAAACATTTGACAAACGCATTCGACAATATTTGTCTTGTTGAGAAAGCCCTCAAAACATGGCGTGCACAGACCAAACGACACGGTGTCACGTGACGGCGCCCTGTTGCCAGATAAACACCATGAGCATCAGACTGTGTGTGGCAGTGAGGTCCCTTTGAGTGCACGTGACCAGCAACCTATCTTCTGTTTTATTGTGTATAGTGCCCTGTCTTTACATTTGTTAAATGCCACACCTTTGAAGGAGACAAGAATACAGGACTTGAATATAGGAGAGCAGGAGGAAACCAGTTCAGCCAATCAAGAAGAAACAAAGATTCCGGAATGACGCCATCTTTGAAGATTTATCAGTGCCACTGCAAACCTCTTATATTTAATGGGAATAAAATTGTGCATCGCATAACAAAACTAAATTCATCGAGAAAAAAATTTCTTTCAAAACAAAATGGCGATTAATACAAAGGAGCCAATTAAATGGAAGAAAGACGGGTAACAGGCTTTTTTGTCGGAAATCTTACTCTTCTCTTTTCCTAGAAGCAAAATTAAATCTTGAATGTATCTGCTATTTATCCTGCATCGTACATGCCAAGTTTTAAATTGCCTTCACCTGCACATTAGCGTGGAGAGAATGGACGAGGCATGTGAACAGAACATCGAGTTAGCGGGTGTCGGGACAGACCCTCGAGAAACCGCGATGCCCTCTGTTTACTCTCCTGCTTTCTGGAGTCTTATCCACACTTCAAATTAAAAGCCGAAGAACATAGAAAAACAATCGCTAGAAGGAAAGCTCCGTGTGATGGCTGTATTTTCTCCGATATCGGTTCTGGAAGGGAAGGACACGTGTATAAATCCACGAAAACGTGATCTCGTGGATCCTAGGAGACGCGAGAAATCCCGAGAGGGCGTCGGCGTGGAGCATGCGCGGTATGTAATCAGTCGACAGCGCCTTCTCACGCTGACAGCTCGGAACAAGCTCTTTCTCTGCGCTCGTATTTTGTGGTGGTAGGTGGAATGTCAAGTCCTGAGCTGCCACCATGCGACTATTTATCCAGTTGCTGCCGCGACGGGAGATAATCGCAGCTTGTTTGTATCCGCGGTTTGTTAGTAACGATCACCAACGAGCTTCTATCCGCGGTTTGACGGCAAACTTGTTTACAGGCGCTGTGTACTCGAGTCAATCACATGCATTGTCTCTAACGGGTGTGTGTTCATAGCGATCGTAAAATAGTTTAACCGTTGAGTGTTCGACACATATGTAAGGGTTCTACTATACAACGAAGGATTTATTAGGTTACGAACAACACTTAACAATTCATCTTTAAAAAGAATGGATAGAGTGAGATGCCACAGTGTGAAAGGATATTGGGGAACAAATTGTAAATGATATTAGATATTACATTATTTTGTCTTTTGTAAGGATAATCTAAGATCTGAAAGATGTAGGTCCTTACTCAAAATGTCGATTGCCTCAGTTCTATTGGAAAAAACACTTGAAAATGAATTTATCAAAAATTAATCTGTTTGGCAGTTCTATGAAGGACAGGCTAATAAATCACTTATGTGTGATAACTTTAAAGGAAAAAAAGAATTAAAATCTAAACTGGTTTTTACTGTGAATTCAATACACACTTCCTCGATGATATTATGTCCCTCATTCTTTATTATGCGTTTTATTCATTGTTTTTATTTTTTTTTCTCAGTGCCCCCAATGGGTTAAATACTGAATAATACGTAGTGATCTTAAATTTGTTTCTGTCCTCTAAGTGCTTGTGGCAAATGAAACAAGATACCATACAGAAGAAATTGTGATTTACCTGGAAACGTGGACAGCGCCACAGTCTGCGACATCGAATAGAGAGAAAGAGAGAGAAAAGAAAGTCAAAGACAAAAAGAGAGAGATGGAGGTGAAGAGAGAGAAAGTCACATGACGACTTCACTGGAAACCTCGTGTTCCTCTTGCTGAACATGATCTGTCAAGTTAGGAAAGGGACACAGAGTACAAGTGTTTCCCTGTACTGATGCTTGAATGAGCTTGACTCAAACACATCAAAGGTTGAGTAGAAAAATGACAGAGAAAGAATACAGGCGAAGACGGGTACATGGGCTAGTTGCAATATATTTGTCCAATATAAAACTTCTCTGGTAAAACATTTCAAACTTGAACATCTATGTACACAAGTTCAGTATCCCCTCCAGTAGAACAGAGCCTCAAAATAGATGTTTGCTTTTGTTTCTAGACATCAACCTATCGTGGGTAGACCATTACAAAAACTGGTCAGTCGGGTGTTGCAGTCATACATAGGTCAGAATCTGCAGACCACAGAAGCTAAAGAGAAACATTGAATGAGACTGTAAGCTAGATATACATCAGACTGGAGGAGTGGAAGCTGGACACATGCCACACTGGGGAATGTTAGCGGCGCCTTTCCCCGCAAAACGGAAAGTTTGACCCTCCTCCGACCTAGCATGATGCCCTCTGAGTAGTTTTATTGTGTATACCTTCTTCACTTTTTTAAAACGCAAAGATGGTGTTTACATAGAATTTCCCAGCAGGGAATTTCAGTATTAGCTTTATTTAATGAGCTCCCACTGCAGTGTGGACAGTTTAATTTCCTGGTGAAGTCTATAGAGGCAGACAGTTGACAGAGATGTATCTTGTAGGACAATAACAAGACCTCTATGGCTTTATACAGACTACAATACATACTAGGCGAGGGTTGAAGTGGTGAATGCTGAACACATAATTTAATCTCACGTTTTTAAGGTAAACATATTTCCAGAATTATTTTTTTTTAAGAAAACTCATTTCCACATACAAATGATCAAACGAGATGTTTTAGAGACTGCAAAGGAAATTATAAGCTAATGTAAGTTTGTTTTGTTTTTTTCTTTTTTTTTCAGAAGTTCCTCAAATCAAGGGCCGAGCAACGATAACAAAACACAGAAGTTGATGAAGGGCACCTTCAGCCCAGTTCTTTAGCTACAACAACAATAAATAACACTGGGTGTATATATATATACACACACACAGGTTATCATGCATTTTACAAGCCTTGAGTTCACGTGAAACACACACACACCACACACACCTCACACACACATACACACACTGAATTATAGATAAAACCTTTGGAAGCCCAAAATAAATAAAACACTAATTATTTCCTATTTGCAAGTGTCTGGTGTACCCGGCGTTAAACGTTTTTTGAATATTTATGCTTCTTTTAAATTATTCTCGAGTTTATTATCTATTTTGTATTATTTATTTGCATATTATTTTATTTTATTTTATTTTATTTATTATTTAATAGCTTTACTTTACACAGCATGCACTTTAAGCCAAGAATTTTTCCCTGCAAGGTCATATTTTTTTCTTCTAACAGTGAGCTTTTGGAGAGAAATTTTCTGACGTTAATTTTTTAAAATGCTTATTTCTTTTAAATGTTTTTAACTTGTTTTTCCACTTTGCTATTACTTAATGAAAAAATAACATGTAGGTATTTGCTGCATGACCTACAGAGAGGAAAAAAAAGTATTTTTATTTCTTTACCATCAAGCAGTCGTTGAATCAGGTTCTTAAACCAAAGGAGAAATATTTTGAATGTTTTACAGCCAATAGGATTAAGTGGGGATGTTTTTTCATGTACTTGTTGATGCCGATATGTCTTCCGGTTCCTTCGACAAACACTGCAACAACCTACCCGTGTGTAAACTACCCGAGAGCAACGCGCCTCGCGGATTTCCCAAGAATATGAGCGGAAAACAGGGGAAAGTCCGAAATAACGGTGGTGGGGTAGCAGCTGGGGTGGGGAGCGAGCTGACAGGTCTGCCTGCTGAATGCTGGTTGTTTCTTTAAACATGGCTGGTGTTTGGCGAGAAAACACGGACCACCCTTGTCTGCGCCATCTTCTGATCACCTACCGCCTTTTTTTTTAATTGTTGAGTGGAAACTTTTCTCTAGAAGCTCCTTAAAGAAATGTTTATTGCAATGTCAGATTAATTTTAGCAACCTCTTGACTTATTTTTGTGATCTTTCTTCTGTCAAATATTTGAGATCATTTATGTTTTTTTCAAAAAATGAAGATATTTCTTCAGATAATAAAAAGAACACAACAAGAATGCGGTTGTGTCTGACATGAAAAAAATAATCAAGCAGCTTCACTCCAAATCATATCAACCGAAAGACAAGTTATTCCAGAGTATTGTGCAATTAATACTCCATCACACTGTCATAAAGATATCTTATCCTAAAAAAAAAACCTCAATTGAACTTCTTTGAATTTAAACAAGTCATTCAAACTAATGGTCACAAACTAATCATTCAGGTGGTTTCAACTATGTGGAAAAATGTTATATCCATTAAATTCCGTTTTAAATTGTAAAAAGATCTTGCTTATGTAATGTATGTAGCACGGAAGGATATAACTATGATACAACTACGTGTATATAACGTGGCCATCACGTATAAAATATAAATAATATATACATCGAAGGAATACTCTTTTTAAAATAGAGTTTCGTATAGCAACCATCGAGCTTTTGGACTGTCGTGATTGTAAACAATAGATGTATATCATTGTTTATAATTTGGAAAATAAACGAAAAAATGTGTCCATGGACCATTGAAGTATTGCTGTTGTTGTGTGGTAATAATCATAATAATAAATTAGCGTGATGATGCTGATGATGCTGATGATGATGACGATGACGATGGTCCATGGACCATTGAAATATTGCTGTCGTTGTATCATCATCATAATAATAATAAATTAGCGTGATGATGATGATAATGGTGATGATGATGCGAGAAAAGCAAACCATGGCACACGTGACTTACCCGCCAGGGCCAGATCGACGGGTTCTCCCCCCGTGGCTGACGTCAGACCGGTGTAGGGACTAGCGTCCGAGCTGGATGGCGGGGACATGCTCTGCAGCGACCCCGTGCTGCCCGTCGGCGACAGCGGCTGCTGCTTACAGTACCGTCCCGCCGACTGAGTCACGTGGGCGCCGGCTGACCACTGGCCGCCCATCCCCATCCCCATCATGCTGGCCGCCGACGAGGCGTACATGGCTGAGGAGGACGAGGAAGCTGCCGAAGAAGAGGGCGTGGTGGAGGCCGTGTCGCGGTCGTAGACGCCGTTGTGGATGGCCGCGCTGGCGGTGGCGGTTGCCGTGGCCAGGTGGGAGGTGAAGTCGCCCCCCGTCGCGCCGTTAGCGATGCCGGCTGCTGCCATGGCGCAGGACTGTGCGTAGCGGTTGTTGATGGCGGAGCTGATGGTGGAGTTGATGGTGGGCAGGGAGGGTGCGTAGTTGCTGCAGTTGGCGGCAGCGGCGGCAGCCTGCATGTGCTGCTGCATGGCGGCGTGGTGATGGTGGTGGTGAGGGTGCGAGTGATGAGGCGGGGCCCCCATGCCGGACATCATCATCTGAGACGTGTCGTAGGCGCTTTGGTGATGGTGGTGGTGGTGGTACAAAGGGTGACCGCCGCTTCCTCCTCCAACTCCTCCGCCCACGCCCATGCTCATGGCACCACCGGAACCGGAATAGGCCATTGCCGACTGTTGCGACATGGCCGCTGCGGTGTTGGGCGAATGCAGGAAGTCGTAATAGCCGCCTGTCATTGCACCCGCCCCGGCCATTCCGTTGAGCATGCCCAGTGGCTTCAAAGCCTGACACTTCCGGCGGAACCCTCGGGGTCGTCTGCGGAACGAGCCCTCCTCGAACATGAACTCAGCAGCAGGGTCGATGGTCCAGTAGTGTCCCTTCCCTGGTCGGCCAATGCCTTTGGGCAGCTTGATGAAGCACTCATTGAGGGAGAGGTTGTGCCGCACAGAGTTCTTCCAGCCCTGATACGTCCCTCGGAAGAAGGGAAAGCGTTGCTGGAGGAACTGGTAGATCTCACTGAGCGTACATCTCTTGGTGGGCGAGGCCTGGATGGCCATGACGATGAGGGCGATGTAGGAATAGGGTGGTTTCTCCGACCTCCGTACCCCTACCCCAGACTTCTTTGCTCCACTTGCATTGCTGCTGCCGTTGGGAGATTTGGACTCGGAGCCATCAGACGGCGACTCTGGGTTGTTGGTCGTCGTGCTGGGAGACTCTCCTCCGCTGTCCGGGTCCTCAGGTTCCAGTTTGGGCTCGATGGACTTTCGACCTGGGTCACCGACTGTCTGTTGTTGCTGCTGCTGCTGTTGTTGTTGTTGCTGCTGCTGCTGCATCCTTTGCAAGGCTTCAAGCTCTGGATCCGGGTGGGAATGCTGATGGGACTGGGGTATAGTCTGCTGCTGGTGGTGGTGGATCGGGTACGGGTGCGAGTGGGAGCTGGTATGAGGAAGAGTAAGAGGTAAGGAGTGGTGAGGAGGGGGAGGTTGTGCCATGAGCACAGTCGACCCGTCGAATGGCTTCCTGTCCAGATCGCAATCCATCGCGGAAGGTCGCGAGATGTGACGAGATGTGACGAGTTCGTTGTTTACCTACTGGTTGTTTTCATCACTGTTCTTTTCACTTCCAAGACGGAAACAAACACCAGAAAAACTACTGTTTTTTTTCCTCTAGCCAGTTAGATTAGTCGACTAAAGACTGGTCACAAGCAGTTCTCAAAGACATCTTGCCATTCTAACCCTCGACATCTTCTCTTGTAGTCACTGAACAAATGTTAACGCGGATGAAGCCAGTGTCGAGTGACCCGATGCCTCCGGTAGAGGTGAGAGAAAAAAATCTGACCCACACTAAGCACTTCCTCAAACAAGCGTTCTTGATGTCACAGCCCTATAAACACTCGCCAGTCCAGAATTAGATTTCTCGCCCGGGAGAGTCAGGTGGCCGAGCGCTTGCCAAGGGTATCGAAGGCACGTCGGTGCAACCGCCACCCGTCAGACGTTAATCAGGGAGGCGTGAGTCCCCGAAATTCGATCAACGCGAGCGAAACCAAAGTAGCATCCACTTAGCACAGCCTCGCTGTGACTGGTCTGACGTGCACAATCGACTTTCTGTTTCCAGCTTTTTAGTCACCGTCAGAACGGTTTGGCGGAGTAAGAGGCACTGGCTGATAAGCGGCCCGCGACGGCGAAAGATAGTAAGTATTCGCAAGCAGTCGACAAGAGCTCCCCGCCTGGCAAGCGAGAGCTGATAGCGAGGGAGTGGAAGCCGAAGACGAGGAGGAGGTTGTAGTGGTAGTGGTGGTGGTAGTGGAAGTGGTGGTGGTGGTGGTAACGATGATGGAGGTAGCGTCGGGGAAGGAGGTGCAGGGTGGGGGAGAGAGAGCAGAAGGACACACAGGAGCTGACTGCAAGCTATAACGAGGCTGACAAGCCGTATCAGAGGGGACCGTTAAGAAAATGGAGCTCTTCATTAGCCCTCTCTCACTTTATGCGCCATTTCACACGGGCTGCTTCGCGGAACCAGCTTCTGCGTCTCAGCATTGGCCACCGACTTGGACTCGCAGGCCGCGCCGAGTGCCAAGAATCCAAGGGGGCGTGGCCTGGTGCCTGTCAAGGTTCTGGCACTTGCTCCAGGCGTCTTATCGCCGCCCATCTGCAAACCTGCCTGCGGCCTGAGCACGCCTTCAAGATCTCTGGCAGGCGCCTCGGCCAATCGCAGTTCCGGGTTCCAGAGAGGAAGACGATCCCAGACCGGGATTTATGAAAGGCGAGAAGACTGACATGAGGTCTTCTGTCTGTACAGCTCCTTGTTGACCGTGTGATCATACTTTGTTGTAGGCTTCAAAAGTAGACAGCTACAAATAACTGGAGAAACAAAAACATTGGAAAATAATAATTAAATAATATCTCAGTTGCTTTTCAGATTATGTTAGGCCAAGGATTTATTTTTGTATCACATTTCTAACAGGAGAGCTTGAATTAGTTGTGTATTAAAATAAACCTCGAAAATATTCCACCAGGAGACAAATTCTTTAAACTAAACCTGGGCATAAAGTTCAATTTCCAGAAGCTACTAGTCTAGAGTTTTTTAAAACGCTGTTTTTGAAATTTTTTTGTTTTGTTTGTTATTTTTTTCCTTTTCTTGAATTTTATCTTTAAATTGTGGATCTCGAATCGAAGTACAGACCGTTGACTTTACACCCTGAAATAACAGATTTTACAGAATTAACATCAGCAGTGAATGAGAAACAATCGCGAGGGGAAGGAAGTCTTCGAAAAAAAGTTTTTATTCTCCTTACCCCTCCCCCACCCCAGGGGTGATCGGCAGCTTGACCAGGACTCGTCGACGATGAACACTCCACCGGAAGCGCGACGCCAGGCGAGGAGGCAGCCCTCAGTGAAGCCGGCGCGTGCGAGACCCGAGACACGATATCGCCCACGAAGCTCGCTGGACTTCGCCGAGGAGAAGTCGGGCTGTTTATTGTCTCTGTAAATGATAAGGATTACATCCCGACTCTCTCTTCCTCCACCGCAAACTTCGTTCCCCCTACCCGACCCACTCTCACTTTTTTCTTCCCTCCTTTTTTCTCTCCCCTTGCCTCCTCCCCTCTCCTTCCGTGATCTGCCATGAGTTCCCAGTCATCGCCGTTCTTCTTGGTTTATAACGTGAATCATCTTTCCTTTTGCTGAGGGAGGAACTGGAAAAGGATTTGTTCGACTGCAACACATTACATATAATAACAGAATAAAATATTATGCTCATGACTATCGTCTTCCAGTGTCCGTTACCAAGTTGTTTATCTCCCCTTTCTGCTCGTCTTTCTCGGTGAACCCCTCCCCCTTCCAACCGTGTCCAGACAGCATCACATGTCGGGTGGACTGGAGCGGGTGTATTCTTTCTTCGTGATATTTTGGTGTTCTTTTTGTTTTCTTGTGTCTGCTAGTCATCAGCGGCTGCAACTCGAGCCTCGTCGTAGCCGCGAGATTTGGAATAGAGAGAGTTTGGCATACGGAGGAGTGATTGTTGGATTTTATGAAAGGTGGGTTAGGATGGCAGGATGTGGAAGTTGAGTAGTTACAGGAATAAACCCTGAAGTACAGCGGTAAGGAAAGGTACAAGCACCCACAGAGGGATTTACATACGCTTCCATCCGAAGATGAAGTAGACGAACTAAAGAGGGTGGGGATGAAAAGAAGTTCAGAAAATTTTCTTATTGCAGTCTGCTGCTTACTGCATAGACCAAAAATTGTTGTAATGTTGTTTAGTGTTGTATCGCTAAAATAACGACTATGAAGCAAAAATATATCATGCTCATGTTTAAGATTTTTTTCTTTAAAAAATATTAGTTTGTCTTTGGGTGTCTTCAGCAGATGAGCTGCACTTCTTGTTGTCCATACTTCTTCATTTCACTGGCCTGATTATGACATTTATTTTATGGCAGAGATTGTGATAATAATCATTTTGACCGGTGAGCTTTCTTTCTCACTAGTGCCATTGTCTGTTAGCATGGTTGTTAGTGCTATTTATTTATTTATTTATTTATTTTCCTTGAGTAGCTAGAATCATGGTGCTCTGGTCAACATTTCATAAACTAATTAAGTGTTTTCTCTCAAGCTTACATGTGCTTTTAACCTCATAATCGGCTGAACTGTAGTACTGCAGATAAATAACCACAAAAGACACCTAAAAAAGGTGAGGTGTACCCCTGTAGAAGCCGGAGGATAACAAGACTCAAAGAGCCGCTGTGCCTGTATCGTCCGTTTAGTTCTATTCAAGTCACGAGTAGTTTGGCGGTTGGCTGGTCGCACAGTCTAGACATTTTCTTCCACAAGGCAGGCTGCCCATTGTAGTTTACATAAGTGAACAACAGCGAAATGTTTTTGGTCTTACCTGAAATAAGTTTATAAACTTTTGTAAAGTAATTTCCAAGTTTAATTTGACACAACAATAGGAGTAAGCTCCCGTTTCAAGTGGTCTATTGCTTTTATTTATTTATTATTTTTGTATTTTTGTTTTCCAATTATTTATTTCTCATTTTCTTTCTTTTATCAACTAATCTTTCCTTTTTCATTGTTTGCCTGTGAATAAATCTTCCTTTTTGCCTTTAATCAGTTTTTTTCTTTAAGTAATCTTTTAATCTTTTTCTATCATTCTGTCTCCGCTTCTTTTTCGTTCTTGTCTTTTCTTTCTTTCGAAGGAAAAATTTCGGATGTCACTTCCTATTCAGTCTGAAAAATCTATGGTATGTATGAGAAATTTGTGACAAACCGGATGTTAAACCGCCACTTATTTGCGTCCAAACCTCGCAGTACAGTCACAAGGTGTATGTAGCAAGGCGCGTAACCCAAAGGCCGCGAGTGAAGAGCGAGGAACGTCCAGCAAGGGGAGACAGGTCACTTGTGCGTTGCCGCCCCTGAGCTTGGCGGAACTGCACCTTGCAATGTTTTGACAGAAGACCAGCATGACCTACCTGTCGTGCCTGTCAGCAGGTCTTGATTCTCTGAAAGCCAAAGTTTTCTGCCACGTGACCTCGGTGCCTTGGTGTCCGGACCTTCACCATAACACGGGTGGGCGAACGGACGGACGGACGAAGAATGCGATATCATAGAAACGAAGCGGAGTTTTTGGTTATTCAAGATTGAAGGTCTGGATAGTTTGTGGGTTGTAGGGTAGGATGGGGCGGAAACAGATTGAGATTGTAATAGGATTCCCTTTCTCTGACATGTGACATGTTGCCATTCATGAGGCCAGCAGGCTGCGACAAAAACATTCTAGAGTTTAGTGCATAGAATTTCAATACCAGAAATCACTTCCATGAACACTCCACATGCAATGTTGAAAAACTATATAATCTCTTACTCATTTTATATACAAATTACTAATGTTTACAGGGCCAGTTGTTTGGGCGTAGTGTATCGTTAGCCGTGTTAGCGCTAAAGGCATCAGACGCCAGGTGTCTGTCATTTTCACATGAATATTCAATATTAGTGTTCCACACAAACACATAATATTAGTATGACACAGGAACATGCAATATTAGTGTTGCATACAAACATTCAATATTAGTGTGACACAGGAAATACTCTCACTAACCCTCATGATCAAGTCCTTATATTATAACGATAGTGGCTTGAACATGCTGGTGTGTGTGTACATAAGTGTGTGCGTGTCGATAGTAATATATCTCTCTATATATATTTATATGGATCCATTGTCAAGATAAATAGTTATTTGGAAATTATCTATATATACGTAGACGTATGTAGGGGTAATTGACAATTTTTATATATATAGGTATACCGATAGTCTCTCTATATACATAGTTTTGCGGCCCTATGCTCCACTGGGGGCGAATAGGAACAAGAAGAAGAAGAATATAGGCATACAGTGATATTGCCATGGTTATATAGGTATACAGTGATATTGACTATTGACCTGACTAGATAGCTATCTAGTGATATTGCCATGACTATCTAGCTATTTAGTGATATTGACCTGACAATATAGCTATCTAGTGATATTGACCTGTCTATATAGCTATCTAGAGATGCGGATATAGAGATGAGATGCAGAGTCCTCACTTACCCGCTCTCCTACGAAGAAAAACAAACGAGGGAGAGCGATATGTTGGCGAGTTTTGTGTGAGGCGATGTGGGGTGAGACGATGTACCCGTGAATGGCTGTAATTAGTGTTGCTGCTCACATTTGTGGTTTACATTTGTCGGCGCACGTGTTACACCAGCGAGTGTTCCCCTTCCCCGTCTTGACAGAAAGGTAATGAAGAAAAGAAATCGTTTTCTTTCAGGGAGCTCGAATAACAGGAGCTATTACTCAAATGTAGCTTTCATCCCCAGAAGAATTGTGGGAAGGCTGTCACGAAAGAGGAAGAACAAATTTGTTATTCACTTTTTTTGTATAAAAAGTGTACTGCACCCGGGACTTCACTGAGTAACACTGGGCTGAAGGAGACTTCAATCTCGTAGATGTGTGTCATGTGTCACAGGGGACTAGGTGTGTGTTAGTAGAAGAAATGTGTTTACTGGGAAGATGTGTCACGCTGTGTCATGGGGAGCTGTCAGACCGGAGGTATGTGTGTCATAGGACGAAAAGCCAGGTGGAATGATACCAGACATTATGTTGCTTCGAAGTTTTCACTTCTAATCAGAACACAGTGTCATGTGTCAGATGCAAAGACATGTGTCATATGTCACGTGGTAGTTTTGTCGTTAGTAGAATAGCTGGTCTGGTCTGGTGCTCGACATGTTTGTTTCTGGTTGAAGAACCTTTCCCAAGCTCTCAGTTTTAATCAAAACACGGTGATATGTGCTAGATTGGAAGATGTGTCATGTGTCAGATGGGCCATGTGTCAGATTTGTGTGATGTGTCAGTCAGAGAGGTCTGATGGTCTGATACTCACCACGCTGGTATCTTCTTGAGAAACCGCTCGAAGGATCCAAGCACGAACTTGTATTACTGGACTGCTGGCAGACGATTTTTTCCAGTTAACTGCTAAAACGAGGCATTAGGCTACAAAGCTTCCGGTTTATTCACATTTCAAATTAACTACTAAAACGAGGCATTAGAAGACAAATCTTCCGGTTTAGTCACGTTCATTGTTAAGGCTCGCCGAGACTAACAGCGGAGAACTTCGCAAGAGGCAAAGCGTTGGTCTTGGCAGACAGACAGCAGTCCACCTATACATGTCCACGATCCAAGTTCTTAACTAAACACGGTGATGTCATCAGACCCTGGAGTGAACCTACAGCAGTCTCAAAGAAAACTCATTTCCATTGTTTTTATACGAGTTAATGAGGGCTTCATTATCCATTTAACCCAACATAAGTTGTTCTTCGACACTTTCACACTCAACATTTAATCTACCAGTTGTCCGTCGTGTGTGTGTGTGAATGTGTGAGAGTGTGTGAGTGTGTGTGTGTGTGAGCGAGTGTGTATATTTTTAAAAAAATGAAATAATAAATGGAAACTGTGGTCTTTCATCTTAGGATACAATGACCTATGTTTAGTATCATTTTTTATTTCAAACACTTTCGAATATGAGTGACATTCGATTACTGAAGAACGACAATCGGAGAGTGTAATAAAGAAATGTGTGTATGTCAGTGACAAATATTCAATCCTGTGCTCCTGTCAGAGAACAAATAAAGAATAGTGAGCCTATCACTTGGACAAAGACTGTAAACGTTTGCCTTTTTCAACATTACTTTACGGAAGCTACTTATGATGTATCCATATTTATTCATTTTTTTAAATTTGTCTTCTTCCTCAAAACATGAATAGTTTATAATAATTGAAGGTTTTCTTTATTTTTTGCAACAATTAGCAGACAATCGTCCCTTGGTTTTTGCGGGGGTATAGCTCTAGGACCCCATTCTCCTCTCCTCTCCTTGTCAGTTAGATGTGGCGGCTTCTTTGTGTGGACAGCTCAGTGTTGACAATAATATTTTTGTTTTTATTAAAGAAGAATCAGCAGAGATTCGTAGAATTACTTGCAGTTTGTCTCACTCAACATGTTGTGCGGTCGGGTGGACGCACTGACCACGTCGAGCAGATCTGAGGCTCAATGAACAGAAACAAATTTGAACTAGCAAGTGGAAAAAGTGGTATTGCAATAAAAAAAAATACCGTTAATACATATAAACGATTAGTGTCGCTACTAGAGTGCTATGAACGATAAGTCTGGCGATGTAATGAGGTCCCACATCCTCCTCCCCATCCCCCGAGAAAGCTCTACCATCCAGTCGAGGACAGTTCCAGATATTAACTGTGTATAGCAGCAAAATTTACTCTTCAAAGAAAATGGAATTTGATTTCAGTCCCTTGCATTAATACTATGCACAAAAAGGAAAAAGAATCATTCAGCCCTAAAACCAAATCACTTCTATGTGCCAAGGATAGCACCTGAACGAACTCATCATGCAAAGTCTGTACAAAGACGAGTATAACCTTTTATTCCTTCCTTTTCTAAGAAAAAATATCTATGATAATAAGTGGGACGGAAAGAAGCTATTCAATGATCAAAATATTGTATTATTGTGTGTGGGTGAAGTGTGACATTGATGAAAACTTTTCATCGTCAATATTTGTCTGAATTCTGAAGACTGAGTTGATGACCTGCAGTTTAGTCTCTTTCTATCCTTTCTTTTTTTCTTTCGTCCGTCCATTCGTTCACGCATGCAAATTATAAATTTGTATTGTCATGGTGATCGTCGATGCTGTGTCGTTAAGTGTTGTCATCATGGTGGACACAGAGCTGGAGGTACCGGTGCCTGCCAGTATTCCAGACCCTGAATTCCTCTGACAGACGCAGAACACAAGATGTGCGAGTGGCACAGTAGGCGAGTAGAGTGTGGAGTGCGCATGCTCAGTGAAAACAAAAGTCGGGTGAAAGCCGCAGTCGGGTATGCTCACCCGCTCTCTTGTGGCCGCTTCTGAGAATGAATCTGTATCGTGTATCTGTTAGAATCTACTTTCTTCGTTCTTTCTTCTGGTTCACTCATATAACCCCTTTTCTCCACTTTTCTCTTCTACTTCTTTTTTTCTTTCTTTCTTTCTCATATCCTCGTTCTGCATAGAACAAGCAGGCGAACAGGTTTACACGGTGATTATTAAATTATTCCCTCTTATAGCGACCTTTTACCAGGTTCATTAAAACTATCTTTTTTAAAAATTTCCTAAGATTGCTTTTGCTCTTTGGTTCATTTGGTTCAGGTAAGTGAACTTGCTGGGTGTTATCTTGTATGACCAGTCGTGACTTGAGACATGAAAGCAGGAGTTCAATGTTTTCTTACAATAATTTCTAACATTTCAGCAGCATTGGTAAACACGGGAGATGATGACAAATTATCTTATTACAAAACTACGTAATTTTTATGTTATTGGTCCATTTTAAAAATGTATTATCAACATTTTTAGATCCCTCAATAATTTTAACTCAAGGTCTGAAAACTAACAACAGCCTAATATGGGGTCAGAAAACCTCTAATATTTTATGGATAGAAAACACTATGTTCACACAGAATCACTCACGCAGTTCAAATATCCCTTCATCTGTGTGTGTGTGTGTGTGCGAGCGCGTTTTAGACAGAAACTCATCATTCATATATCTGAGCAAAGGAAAATTGTTTTTAAAAAAAACAAGACTCTCTGTGACAAATGTAAGATGTAGGCTTATTGCAACTACTTGTTTTATAGCACGAGCAGTAAATTATTCAAACATCTCATTTGGAGCTTTGCAACCTGTATAGAGGTCGGATCATCAGCTCGAGATGTTTCTCTCAAAGATGCATCAAGTTTCGTTTTCTCGGAGCTACCCGGTTTATTGTGATTTGTGTAGCTTATGGGTAGCTTACCATTTCCTTTTGTTGTAGGATGTTCGCCACTATCATTAGTCCTGAACTTTATATGGTTTGTCATAAACTCTAGAGGGGGCCACTTTCTACTTTGTTTATATGGTTAGTTGGTTAGACTGTACCTTGGCTTATCGTAGAGTTGAAGCATGATTAATTACTAAATGATAAAATTTTCTCACGATTAAAATCGCCATGTGATTCTAAAGTTTCTCTTCCAACTGAAAGGAAAGGTGTTTGGAGATGGAGGTGGCTGAGGAAGGAAATAATAGTGAGTGGTCTTGATGGGAGGATATGGGAGGGAGGGGGATGATGCACTGGGCTTCCATGGGACGGGGAATAAAAGCTGTGGCTGAGGCCTGAAGTGGAGGAGCACCGCCGGTGTTGTTTACCTTAAAGATGCCTGCAGTTCGCTCCCCTTCTCACGGCCAGAACATAACCCGCTTCTGTCAGTGCTCGCCTCCACTGCCCCCACGTGCACGTCCTGATCCCTTGACGAGAGATGGAGAACAAAAAATACGGCACTCGGCGCGGGGGGATAAGAGCGTGCAGTGGCTGGCCGCACGTGCGGATACGCAGATTCCTTGACAAGTACACGCGCACCCTGACAAGCGCGATCCTGCCTGCGAGGCCTGTGGCAGATTTACTGCCCCGAGTACCCGCGCGGCACCCAAGTGGTCGCCGGAAATGACAGTTGACCCCTCTCCGGAAATGACCGATGACCGGCACGTTAACTTTTCTAGGAAGGAACACATAGAAGTCTGTGGGCTGAAGGATCCAGGTTCCTTCCCCTGGCAGACCTAACTTGATTAGGTAGGCATGTTCAGGGTGCCTAGCCGTCTAGCCACCCGCTAACGGGTACTCTCCTCCTCTTCTGAACTTAGTACCGAGGCGTACAGACAAGTGACTGAGTTTTTTCAGTGTCGTTCGCCGCATCTATTTTAGAGGAGGACATTGAAGAAATGCTATTGGACTTCCTTTACTTGTTTTGCAACTATGCTACATGGAACTGACTTTATTCTTCTTTGTTTGTTTGTTTTTTTATGTTTTCCTCAGGCTACATATTCCCTCTCCCTCCACACACACACCACATCTTTTACCATGTTAAACCTGTTTCTTTCATCGCACCCCCATTCCCTATTTCAAATTCTACATTTCTCCTTCTTTATCTCTCACTGTGATTTAAATACTTTCAAAGACGTGTTGATTTTATCTTCTAATGATCAATCTTCTAGGACAACTTTTTCGATTTTTTAAGTTCTTATAGAACTGGTTGTTGTTGGTGGTGGTGGTGGTGGTGGTGGGGGGGTGGTGGTGGTGGTGGTGGTGGTTTTGAGTGTTTATTCTAAATATCTCCACGATAGGGCGGGGGTCCTTTTTTATTTTTTATCTGCGGCTTTCTTTGGGAATCTTTGCTCTTGTTGCGTGTAAGCGCCGTTTATCTGTGTGTCCTGATCACTTTCAAGCTATGGTGAAAGGATCTTTAGTTTGTAATCTTTTGCTCAGTTTCTGCTAAGAAATTGTGATTTTGTACTCCTTTGCACCGAGCACAAGTCAAAAGGGTCTTAAAATGTCTACATCAACATCACGTGACAACGCTCCACATGAGTGCGCACGAGAACGGCAGTTCCATGGAGGGTGAGATGAGGAAGCTTGGATTTGCGATGATCATTGACCTTCATTTCATACACAGCTAGCAGACTTATCTTCGTCGTTTGCGAATTTTCACAGAAATTGTTCGTCCAAGCCAGTCGTAATAAAATAAATCAAGAAATAATTCATTTCAAAATGTAGAAAATAGTATAACTTTGAATCGTCTTTGTCAAACCTATTCAAAATTATTTCTTTCCCTCTGGTGATAATAATAAAAATAACACAATCTTTATTCACTTACGCATTAGATGATGAAGTGGGTGATCATTCTCACACGACCAAATAATGCAGGGGAGACAGTTCTGTTTGTACCAAAGCTGCATCATTCTACTTACCTCCCCTGCTCAGCTTTCGCCTAGCTGTCCAGCAAATACATCCGCTTCTTTCTTTCTCTTTCTCACTATCAAACTCTTTCTGCATGGCTTGCATAGTCAAACATCGTGTGATGTGTTAATGTTATATTTTTGTAAATAAAAATTTCGAAGTACATGTCGAAAAAGTAGCGTTAAAATGTGAAAGTTAGCTTACCAATTTTTTTAATTGAGTTAAAAGGATATCAAGATATTTTTTTACAATTTTGCTTTGATTTTTGAAAAAAAACCTTCTATAACTCGATACAGCGGTCAGCAAGTGATGGTACAGGCCCGTTTGGGACCTACATCCATTATCACTTTTTGTTAGAGAGACCCTCGTGCGAGACATAATACATCAGATAAACTATGTCGATGACAATAATATAATAATGATGATAATAATAATAATAATAATAATAATAATAATAATAATAATAATTTGTGTGGCGCTAATTTCAATTATATGGCTGGAATCTCTGTAATTCCTGTTAAGAGCATGCAATTCAACTGATTAATAGAGGAAAGATGCTGAATAATAGTACACACACACAACCTTCACATCCCCACTAACACACACACACGCAAACACAGGACTAGAGTGAGAATGGAGTTACTGAATGAGTTAATTAAGATGTGCATGAATAAAGTAATGTGGTAGCTTCAAAAATGAAACAATGAACATCGTGAAGATGAAAGCCTTTTCTACAGGCGGCTTCAGCAAGCGTAGAGCCAGAACATTTATAAAGGGGCACAACTCAGTTCCTTTGAGAATGTTTGTTTCTAGATTAGCCTCCCTTATACTGCCCACCTTTTCTATCTCTGTAAACATATAATTTGCTAGATATGCATGGGTTATGCTTGTTCTTTAAGCAGTGCGGAATCGCCTTTAGGTGGAAGCACTTTTTCCCTCCTAAAATCAACATAAACAATAATATTTGTTCAACTCAGCAACATTAGAATATTTTCTAAATGTTAAGACGATGTATTATACAGCTTTTAAAATCGTATGTAGAAACTATTTGTCACTTGGTTATTTTTGTCTGTTACTTAAGCTGGACTTTGCTTTTCAGCCAAGAAGAAGTTAGATTTCCTCTCTTCGGTCAGGAGATCGCCATACTGAAGCTTTGGTCTACCATCGGACACTGTGGTGTCAGTCTGCAGGACTGTCTGCCTGTGGATGACATACCCGATGGCCGCCCAGCACGCGATGCCCACAAGCAGGGACACAAGCAAGCAGACTTGACCAATTCTCAGCGACCGCCTGGCATCGTCCTTGTGACCTTTGTCCCACTGAAAGCGGGCCTGTGTAAGAGATATGCGCACTTCAGTACAACTCCTCCTACAAGGTCGCCCTCGTAATTACCTTTAAAAGGTCACGCTAAGCCAAAAGACTTTACAGGTCAAAGCACTGGTTGAACATAATGTTAAGAGCTTGGTCCATCTTGGCCTTATCACCAGACGTTCACGATCATCCTCACTCTCATTAATATTGTCAGGGTTGGTTTGTTGTTGTTGTTGTTGTTGTTGTTGTTGTTGTTTGTTTGTTTGTTTGTTTGTTGTTTTGTTGTTGTTTTTTTTGTTGGGGGTTTTTTAATTTTTTTTTTACCAATTGGTTAGCAACAGAGGTAAGGTAAAAGCCGTCTCATGACCTTTTTCGGGTCGTTAAGGATTGAGGTGTAGCTGTTAGAGACCTCGGGGTCAGCTTTACGTGCTAACAGTGCCCATCTCCTCTCCCTCCCCTTACCTTCCCCAGTCCTCTCTAGAGTCAGGTTGGATCGACTGGGGGAAGTGTGATGCTACACGGGTATCGAACCTGCGCGCCCAGCAACAAAGACTCTGCTAAAGAAGCCAATGGCTACTTGACAAATTAAAGTTCATGTTACAAATGCCCGCAAAACTAACAAACTAGAACATCTGAAAGACTTACCCGCCAGATAAACACCAGAGCCATACCGCCAGGAATCCACCCCATTAAGAAGAAGGCAAAGACTGCAAGGGCAAGCCAAAGACCAAACCTGGGAGTGCCCGCTCCTTGATGATTTTTCTTTGAAGAAGCCTAGAAAGAGTAACCGTAGCTATCGGTTAACTGTCCTTCTGAGCTAGACAGATGTTATTGACAACATTATTGTCAAATATGTGACTACCTTTGGAATATTGTGACATCACGAGGATCTAAGGCAAGGCATAGTCACATTACCAATAAGGTTAAGAAAGTCTTTAATGGGTCGTTAAATTAAATTAATGTTTATCTATACAAATACCGGTTTTCTGTTGTTGACTAGTGTAAGGTCACTTAATTCAGTCATGGTTGAAATTTAAAACGGAAAGAAACAAAATAATGTCTTACGATGTCATCAAAACTTTTGGAGGATGTCGCACGACCTGTGCTTTGATTGCCTCGGTAGTCCGCAGGTTTTCCCTTTGTTCCGCCGCGATCCTCCTCGATGCTGTTGTCCATGACGACACCGATGACATCGTAATGACTAGACTTCTGCTCTGGTGTCACTCTGTCCTGAGCCTGTCTCTGACCTTCTGTGTAGCTTGGCTTTTCCATGTATTTTCTGCCGTTATTGTTCGTTGTGATGGAGGGGACGTTCTGATATCGTGGACCAGGACCTTTCGTCTCACCGACAAACGCTTGGTTGGTGTTTCCACCTGTCGTCTGCGGCGGTGGCGAAACCACTGGACCCTCATCTGGAACTTTGAACGAACTTCCGTAAACCAGAGGAACCGTCTGAGGTCGGGTGTCAGCCAAGTTTCGCGGTGTTACAGAGCTCACAGATGGGCCATGCAAAGTCGGGTACAGCCCCACTGCAGACCTTTCCTCAGCGCTTGAACTTTGATGACCCTGTCGTGGAAAACGCTGTGGCGGAGGCTGAGGCTCGGGCACTCGCGAAAAAGTAGGGTAGAGCTTTTCTTGACTCCTAGACACGGAGGGAATGGATCTGGGGCCGACTGGAGGACGCTGTGGAGGTCTGTCCCTCTCTGTCTGACCATGCATGTACGGTTTATTCGCCGACGGCTCACCCTTAGATGAAGTCGCGCTCGGGTAAAACGTGATCCGCCGAGACGGTCCTTGTGGCTCATTGGTCGCCATGGCGACCGGGTCGTCTTCTTGGTTAGAATCAGACTATTACTTCCTGGAGTGCGAGACCCGTGGGAAGCGGGACTGTTTGTTGGAGAACTGTGAATGATACTCACTGCTGTTTGTTCCTGCTGACCCTGTAATTAGGAATTAATCAATATCTAAACACCTTATGAGGGGAATTTAACAACAAAATAAATTTTTTGATGTCAATACACACAAGCACATGTCCACATTCACACATACATGTCCACACACACACACGCACATGTCCACACACACACGCACATGTCCACACTCACACAAACACATGCAAACGATTTTATATGTGTTGTACGTATAGTTTGAATAGTAAAAGCTGATTAGGACTGACAGAGTTAAAATATGAGTTGTTCGTAATTCTCTCAAAACCTTTTTTTTTTTTTCCTCTGAACCACTAAGATTCGTATCGTAAACCCCTTTGTCTCGTGTCTACCGTATCTGACGTCCCTTCTATAAGGACCTCAGGTGTAGCAACTATCGGGGTGGCCTGTCCGTGTACCACAAGCTTTGCGATAACGTTATCTACCCCGGGCCATGATTTTAGTCCAGGCAACAGTAAACTGACAAAGACTGCGAGATGTGTCGATATCTTGAAACGTGTGTTGTTTTACTCCTCTCTCCTCCACTACCTCCCAGTTTCAATTCAGTTTTCCATTCTTGTCACACAAATATTATTTTCTTCTGCTGTACCGTGGAACAACGGGCAGTTCCGGTTTCAAATTGCGATAAGGTGTAAGCAGCGCATTAAAACATGGACGCCTGGTAGAAAATAATTGTTGTTTTCGAGGTTTATCAGAGCGGAATGGCGGCTCAAACAGCCGACAAAGCAGTCAATCAAGCCAAAAGACTTTTTTTTTTTTTACTGTGACCCAATTGTTTGTTTGTTTGTTTGATTGTTGTGAGAAAGAGGGCGATACAGACATCTAAGGGATGGGGAGAAAAGAGAAAGAGAAAGCTCATCAAACAACAAATGACGAGTTTAGGCTACTTGACAACTCTTGTTTACAGATACAACAGTAACTCTGTATTTGGCTCTAACCGAGCAGGTAAAGGTTGCAGGTGTCAACTTGTAGCCACACACTTACCTTGTGTGTTATCCCCTCTGCCAGGTGTTACCGTGGATGGCTTGGTCAGTGAAATGTTAACAATCCAGGTAACTACGTTCATCTGCTTCACCTGTAAGTGGTTTTAGCAGATGCAAAACACAGTGTTCGTCCTTCTCCAACTGTCGCTTGCTCTCCTGTGCGTGACAAGTAAACAGGTAGCAGCGTCGCGTCCAGGTGGGCGCGCATGCGCGTCAGCGTGTTGTGAGCCGGAAACGCGCAGTGATAAACATGTCGCCACCCCGACCACAGTTTGTTCGTAATTAGTCGTAGTCACCAAATGAACTTTGTGGTGTATCCGGTTTTACAGGTATCTCGTTCAGACGCACTTAAAAGAATTAATTCGTGTTTACAAACATCTGTCTCGAGCTGTGCTTGTCACCAGAGGAATGCTGTCACCTTCGTTATCTGTCATCGAACGACGCATTGCACCGCAGCTCTACAACTGAAAAGACCACGAGCTGACCTCTGATTAAAGGGGCAGGGACGAAAATAGAAATATTATCTTTAGTCTAGTACTTGTGCCCTTATTCCTGATGGACAACTCATGTACAATTGCGAAATCGTCAGGGTGGGGAAGGCACTTGATCGTCATTATGACGGTGTAAGAAAGGTGGAGAGGTGCAATGTCGCCTCCATATTTTTAGAATAACACCTGCATGGCCCTCTTGTGTAAAAAAATTCTTTTAAAAATCAAAAATTACATTTTTTTTTAATGGTAAAGGGTCATGTCCGAACTTTTCCATTGCTTTTCGGAGAAACATTTTTACACTTTTGTCAACTTTCAACTCTGAACTACTAGAAACTGCACCAATGGGTCCCACAACGCACACACTAATGTCCTCATCCTCCTATCAGGACTCGTGTTTCCCCAAAGCTGAAGTACAGACCCTTGTCCCCCTTCTTGTCATGGTGCTGTTAAGTAGCTAAACTGACCTCAGGTACATGATGACAACTGCTTCCCCGTTCATGAGCATCACAAGGCTAAACACAAACACCTGCATTCAGTTTTCAACTCTGTTTGTGTAAATGCCATTGTACAGGGGACACCTAGCCAGGGGACATTTCATGTGAGACCTCTGGGGTTCACTTAAAACCTCCAGCACAAAAATGATTTTTAATGGCTGTTTAAAATGCATTTTTCCTGATGTGCGTGTGTTGTACACATTAAAACAGAGCACAGAAAGAAAGAAAATAGTACAGATACCGACAATAAAGTTCTCCCTCTCCCGCATAATTTTTATTTTATTGGCCGCCCGAAGCAAGGGAATAAATGAATGGACAAGAAGCGAATCACACGCTCACCAGACTCACAAACCTCAAGGGTGTGCATGCCACTGTCGCCACGAAGCCAACCTCGGCAAAGACAGAAAAGCTCAACACAACACTCGAGGACACATCAGGCGATCTCTGCTTTTAAAACAGAAGGTGAAGGGTCAAAACATCGACTTCAACATGCGAGTGTGTCAGTAGAGCAGGAAAGGTAAACAGTAGAAAGGTGAGTGGAGATTTCGCAAGCTGTTTAACACAGGTGACATTATCTTTATGGCATTGATTAGATAACAGGGATTTTTTTCTCGGATCTTAAACTGGTTTTATGCTGATGCTGCTGATGATGTTAATGTTAGGCAACTCAAATGGTGTGAACATGTTCACTGTCCACAATATCGCACAATGTGTGTCGTTTGTAGTTTGTATCAAGGAGAACGATGTGAACTGAGTTGTTTCTCCACGAGTTCTCTGCTTGTCTTTACCATCCTGTGGGGCTGAGTCGTATTCAGGTGGAAGGATGCATGTTTTGTTTCATGTTAATGCTGTGTTTGTAAGATGATTTTATAGCACATCTCATTCGACAAGACCCCCAGTAGCTCATCGGCTTTTCCTTTTCTCACATCTCAGTCCCTCCCCAACCAAAATTTCTGTGCAGGTGGCTTGCTTCACGTGTAGTTCTTTTGTTCAAAATAATTGAGCTCACTGTCAAGCGAGATAATAATTTTTGAGAGCATGACATTTGGTGGTCCGATGAACATCATGTCTAGTGAGAAAGGTACCAGAAGGATTCAGTTCCCAACTTAGCTTCAGTAACCAATTAGACAACTTTCTTTTTTTCTTCTTTTAACTCAATTATGTCCAGCAAGACTAAGAAAACCTCCAATACCTTCTTCTTGTTTTCTTTGTTTACCGGTATGCTTGTTTCCTCCTGTCCAGCCCACGGCCAGATTTCAATGAAACATTGGTGCTGCTTTTTTTACTGTGATTCCCCATCCCCACTCTATCCTGCAATGTGTTTTACACATATACGCCCCTCCCTCCCCTCACACACACAGTTTTTTCTCTTTCTTGATTTCAGTTGACTTGTTCACGTGTAGGTATTTGAATGTTTTCAGTCACCCCGTCGATGAGGGCATCACTAGACTGTTCTTAGTCACCTAGGTATTCATCGAATTTCTGTTTCTACCTCATCCGGTCACAACATTCAGGACTATAAAAAGTTCACGGTTACTGTGTGACAAGTACAACAGTAGTCTGACATTGGTTTCAGCTGCTAGACAATCCAACTGACAAAGTTTTACATTGTTTGGCCGTTAGTAACGGCAAATGCAGTGTTAGGACATGTGTTTGCTGTCATACCACTTGCAAGTCAGAGGTTGTCACTGTGGCTCATCAGGTCAA
This sequence comes from Pomacea maculata, assembly GCA_004794325.1. Classification (NCBI taxonomy): domain Eukaryota; kingdom Metazoa; phylum Mollusca; class Gastropoda; order Architaenioglossa; family Ampullariidae; genus Pomacea; species Pomacea maculata. The sequence goes on along the minus strand of SRHC01003377.1, from coordinate 289,301 downwards.
CTTACTGATATTTATTTTACCCCCTAGTGTGATATTACATATATTGTAATTACATACACACTTGTAATGTCGTCAGCTCTCTTTATAAACTTGTATTTTCATTAAAATGATGTATTTTGATGTTCATCTGTAGCATTTTAAATACATTCTGGTTAAGACAAAACAAAAATATCTTCAAACACACTGATCTGAGTCGCTAAATGACACAAGCCTTGTGATCAGAGCCGTTACAAGCAGCACGGATCTCTTAGCCTTTGGGTGTGTTGCAGTGTTACCAGTGTTACCAGGGTTACCAGGGTTACCAGGGTTACCAGTGGTACCAGTGTTACCAGGGTTACCAGTGGCTTTCAACACAAAGTAAGCCATGTACTCGAGTCCTGCAAAGCCGTTGTTTTCTGGAGAATTAATAAATGGACATGTATTTCTTATTTTTGCATATTTAAAAATAAGGTACACAAACTAGTGTTATTGAATGACTGATTGTATTAATAATGTGATTTTCACTGCAAATGTACGAAGATTTCAAGGAGATTTTTTAACGAAATACATTAATTGTTGCTAACTATAGTATTTGTTGCTATTATGCAATGTCAGTCCAAGGCAGTTGAAACATGTTCTGTGAAGCCCTGTACATTTTGCTCGAGACATGAAGAACTTCTGTAGTTAATATTTTTCTGGCCAGGGTCCCGATCAGCAGAAAACTAAGGCTGCTTTCAAAAATCCTCCGAGAAAACCAGACCTGTGAGCTCAGTCTCTTGATGACAATTTGTGTTCTTAATGAGATGAATTAATTATGAATATTGTCATGCACACAAGCAAAGGATGGACCAATGATAGACCAATGTCACCACCTTGTGGCACACAGTCGTTGCCTCATGGTATTGCTAGTAAAGACAAGCTGACAATACACCTGAGAACCTAGTGTCCACAGTACATCTCTCGATTGATAATTTTCCAAACCTTAATATATCCTTTCATGGGTAACAAAAAAGAAATCCGTATATGTAGTTTTGTGATAGATAAACGTGCGATGAGCTTCTGTATACAAATGAAGGTCGAGTCGGGTTACTGTTAACAAAGTCATTTTCACTTTTTTCACTTTTTCATCAAATGATCCGTGGACTTCCAGTTCCTCCAGAGATCACGTGGTACTCTCTAGTCTCATGGCTGTGCTGACAGTGTCTCGAGGTCTGTTATCAAAAGTCACAGTTCATTGCAATGGGAAGGACCACAGGTCCACACTGCCTGCCTGCTGCTTGTCAGGGTTAAAACAAGTCATGCACGACATCACTGTACACCCTGGGTACAATAGAAAGTCAAATACGAGCTTGTGAGCTGTATTTTTTTTATGCGATGTCTTTCACTTGTATATTTGTATTTATATGCGAGTTTTTCAGTTTGTATTTTATTTATGTGACGATGTCTTTTGTGACATTTAGACTACATGCAAACTCGTTAGCTTCTTCATGTTTGTCTGTCAGGTAGAGTCGTGGAGTGCACACATCTCTAAAAGAGAAATACAGACATGAAGTCACCGAGGCTGAGAAACCTCGGACAAAGGTGACAGTCATCGGTGGTCACAGTTGAAGATCACTCAGGCGTAGCAAGAACTCAGATGGGACGTGAGTGGTGCTGAGGGCCCGCTGATGCCGGGTGCCTGCAACCCCGGGTACATGGCTCCTGGGTGGTGGTGGTGATGGTGATGGTGGTGGTGTGCTGGATGTTGATGTCCCGCCCAGTAGGCGTGGCCTGGACCAAGAAGTCCCGGGTTCATCTGGGGAGCGGAAGTGGCGTACGGAGGAAGATGAGGTTTGGGAGGTGCTCCGTATGTGGAGGCAGCCCCTAGCATCCAGTCCGGGGGGCGGTAGGGTGGGGAGGCGTCCGCGGGAGGTGCCGGCTGGATGGCCTGTGCCAAGCCCGCGAAGTCGAATCTGCAGGCGGCGAGACAAGAAAAAAAGGAATACATTTTTTTTGAACATTTTTTAAAACTGATTTTAAAAAAAAAAGGTTTATCATACAAATCACTTTATAATTTAAACCAATGTGTTTTTCTTAAATGCTATATTTATAATTTAAAGTGTCTTAGCTCACAGAAGATTATCTGACCATAGGACATTGACCTCTCTCTCACACACAGACAACTTTCCCTACACACACACACACCTTCCCCCTACACACAGACGCACAGAGGGACAGACATCCATGACACGCCAGGTGACAGTCAACCCTATTTTCGAACTAACCACACTTTGTCGACTTAGTGCTCTTGTGCAATTGTTCTTTCCGACACAATTGAATAACAAAAAGAATTGTTATGTTAGGATTTTAACCTTTGCATCAGCTTCACCTGCTTTAACATTAGTAATCCTCAGTGTACATAAATATAAATATATTAGAAAGTCTGAACACAAATCAACAAAACTGTTACAAAAGCATTGTATTTTCTTATGTAGGCATAATTGTTATCTCTAGAAAAACAATGGGTTGTGTTATATTTCTATGGTGAATTAGAAAAATTTCTTTTTGACTTCACTATATCCAGGTTGAGTTGTCTATTCTTTCTCATGGGAGGACAGATTACTTGTCCCTAGAGGTGATTTTGCAAACGAATTGAGGCGGATAATAAAGTTGGTGAGGGAGGAACCACAGTAACAACCCCGACGGCCTCCTATGTGAATGTCTCCTTATAAAGAGAGTGTGGCTAGAAACATCTGGACCCTGTGATTCTCTCTGTAGAGACAATTGAGGGCTTCCTCTGCGCCACCGCGTGTCCCAGCTTTCCGCCAATGAGTGGCCTCCCTTTCAACACCCTGCACCCATCAGTCGCTTCTGAAGACGCTGCGTCTGTGTTTCTGTATCTGTCTCTGTACCTGTACCTATGTATCTATCTCTACCTCTGTACCTGTCTATGTATCTTCCTCTGTCTCTCTATGCATCTATCTGTATAACTGTTTCTGTATATCCTTCAATACTCTCACCTGTAGGTACTTCTTGTTCACATGTGTTAACAGTCCCATACGTCAGCATATCTCATCACATGAACACTGTGTACACTGTTCTATATCTATATCTGTGCTGAGATAACATGTCGCTTGTGGAAAGCTGTTCTTTCTTTGTGTGTGTGACACCTGTTGTCAAGAGACAGTCTTTGTTCCTGGCTGCAATCAAAAGCCTATCTCTGCGCATTCCCAGTTGTTACCTGTCCTACCTGTAAGCGTAGCGTTTGCCGTGCACCTTGGTCATGATGTTCTTGTCGTAGTAGTAGCGTAGTGCGCGGCTGAGTTTGTCGTAGTTCATGTTGGGCTTGGACTTGCGCTCGCCCCATCGGCGGGCAACTTCATCCGGGTCCACGAGCTGCAGTCAAGACAAAACACATTACTAGAAAACTCACATCAGAGACTTGATCCTCAATATTTCTAGAGTTATTGTGACCAACTGTTATACCTGTTGAGCATTTATTTACCTGACCACTACTTTCAACAAATCCAGTACATGGCGACTGGAAGGAGGGACAGGGATGACTGTATCAGTCCTGTACCACCTTATCGTGGTCATCAGCGTCAATCCTGTATCGTGTCTGTATTATTATGTATCATACCTGTATCAATCCTGATCCTGTCCATAATATCTTGTAAAATGTCTCTCTCAGTCCTCTATATTTACCTTATCATTTGCATTATTTAGTCTTAGCCTGTGTCACGTGAGACTGTGTCGTGTCCGTCACCCTGTGTCATGTCTGTGTTAATGTTAGATGTCATCAACTCAAGTAGAAAAGGACTAACACATTGGTTTAGCTCAGAAGAGTCGTGGCTGATTGTCCATTCACTATTCATCTACGAAAGGTAAAGGGACCCGGATGTAGCTAGGCAAGACGACTGCTATGTAGATATAGATATTCTGATTTAGTCTTCTCGAAAAGACTGTCAAAGACCATTTCCCACAAAATGTCCAGGCCTCAGACTATGTGAGTTATTTACAACAAATTAACAGCTATTTTGTGGCGTCCGTTGGACTAAATGTTTGAATAGTTTGTAAAGCTCGCTGAATGGATGGAGAGAACAACCTTGAACTCGCCGTTGGTGCCCTCCCAGGCGATGCAGCCCGCGTTGCGGTTGTCGGACAACAGCTCCAGCAGGAACTGCCACAGCTGGATCTGGCCCGAGCCTGCAGCAGGAAGCAGTTTTTCAAAACTAAGAACAGTTTGCATGTCATCATCACCGTCGTCGTCGTCGTCGTCGTCGTCGTCATTTTTTTTTTTACTGTCGTCCCCATTTTCACCATCATCCCACGCATGTTCCCTTTCAGTTTTCCTATTATTCACCCCATATTTTATTATTAATTAATACATCGCAAGCTTCATTATTTATTATTATGTCCCAAGTATTTTTTTAATCCGTTGTTCCAAGATCAGCCTATCAAATGTTAAGTTTTTCTCGTTATCTCTACGGCGCTGATGTTTATAGATATACTGTATATATATATCATCTGTCATAATCTGTCATCATCTGTACCTGTAGTGCATAAACGACTGGTCAGTTGGCTGAACAGCTTGTAAGGATCTGAAAGAATCACAAAAATTATCTTGACTTCAATTTTAAACGAGTGACCAACAGAACTCTTCTTACAAAGACCAAAAGTGTTACTCATTACAATAATTATTAATACAACACAATCATCTATCCATCTCCACATTAAAGTGTACGCGCGCAAACACACACACGTGTGGTTAAATCATGAAAGTCATGAACTCAAATGAGTTTAAGATTTAATGTCTGCTTCTTCACTCGTGTCACGAGATCGTCCGTCCACCATGTCCGTCTGTCCAGTCTGGGTCAGAGGTCACCTGCAGGACCAACCTCTCATCCGCCATGTTGGACTGGGGGGGTCTGCGTAGGCTTTCCCCTGACACGCACCTCCAAAGGTGGGCTGACCATAGGCTGTAACAGCGAGGCATTACAGGCATTACAGGCATTACAGCTTCATGTCATATACACTATATGGGTTATCCTCTCTTGCCTTCTTAAATTAATTCTGTCTCACCCAGTAATTTTTGAATAATAATAATAAAAAAATAAAAGTTCACCTGTATAGTGCAGTATTTCAATCAATAGTTTACTACCCTGTACATTTACTACCCTGTACACATCACCCTAAGCACAAGACAATTATAGTCAAGCATATAAATCAGAGAAAAGTGTTTTAACAAAGCACTTACCAATTGAGCGTGGGCCCGATGGTGTATTTGCTAGCCACGAGTATTTTGAAAACTCCATATCTGCAGATAAAATATGAACATCTGTCTTACCCTTCCAAAAATGTTGTCCACATTACCACAAAAGTTGTTTATTTTACTCTCTAAAAAGCGTTGAGTATTCATGTTGTATGTTGTCAGTGCCTAGCGTCCGCCACTCACTTGTCATGCAACCTCCTATCTAGAGTTGATTTACCTGTTGGGCTGCGTGTCTACGTGGACTAGAATTTATGACATACGTGCGACGCGAATCCATTGCTCTACTTGTATTCTACACGTGCACCTCCACTAGTCAACGGGCTGCTAGTAGCCAGGTGTGTTTAAAGTGTAAAACTCACTTTAAGGAGCATCAAAATACTTTGTTGTGATGGTATGTACACTCGCTCACACTGACTGAAATACCTGGTCTGGTCACTGACACAAGCGGGTCGTGTGCAGGCGATGGTGCGCATGCCCAGTGACGGCCGGTGGGTGCTCCAACGGTTTCCGGTGACATAGGACTTACACAAGCTGCACAGAGAAGAAAACAAATTCAAAATATATTACCTACGAGTGCATAAGAGCTTTGCAATTTTCATTATGTACAAAGAGAGTTGACAGACAAGGGGAAAGTTGTCCTGCCAAATATTTAAGAATGAAGTTGATTTATTACAGTGACATTTTAGAGTTTTTGTCTGTATACATTTTACACACACACACACACAAACACACAAGTTGTCTTTTCTGATCTTATCTCCATTATTTTCTAAGCTATTTACCTGTATGGTTCCTACTGTCTTTGTAATTTAGAAAGTGTATTTTTCCCTGTTACTAGTGAAGGTAGAATATTCGTCTGCAATGCCACAGCGCTTCTAACACCTTTGTAAACAATGATTGTTTAAGAAAACTCTTCCTTCTTAGTTCCTTCTCCCTTTCGTATCCGTTTCTCGTATCTGGATCCAGACTCCAACTGAAGCATAGTTTACCTGTCATTCGGTTCCTTTGTTGACGACTTTTAGCAGACATCAACAAACTAACAAGAGGAAAAAAACTACCAGAGGACATCTGTTTAACCGATCTTACTTTCATCTCTAGCTTTAATTCTATTTAAGAAAAATTTCAGTCGCTTTTCCCCATTGCCGCTTACTAGTGAGAAATGAGTGAAGAACACACAAACTCTTGTACACGCGGATCATTATTAAAACAGAGAGGGTGGGACACAACAAACACTAATTAACTTAGAATGAGCGGGTGGGACACAAGTAGATGATTGTTAATACAATATGTCAGTAAGTAGTCATATTAGCTGTAACACTGGCAAACACTTGATAACAGTTAAATACAACTGTTATAGTGTTCATGGCGAACGTTGCAAACTGTAACAGTAAATGTGTTCGCTGTCCTGTTTGATTATTTGCATAGTTTTGTGTTGTCAGTGTTTTTCAGCACAGATTCAAAACAGGCCATCACAAATAACTCGGTTTCCGAGGACTTTTCTCACAAGACCTGCTGTGGTATTAAAATCGCATTACTCTTTAGAAACGCTAAAGATGAGCAGTCCCTTATTTCTTGTGAGCAATCCTTCACGCTGATTTTGCTCTTTTATTTAATTTATTCTGATGGCAGGATGTGGAAGAAATGATAGTTTTCTTTCTGTGGACACTGTGGTAGATCAGCAAGCACGACAAGAGATGAACTAGAGCTCCCAGACACTGAAAACGCTGTCAACGGAAGTGAGTAATGACCGGAGCCGGTGTGACATGCGCAGTACAGCTCTGGCTGGAAACATGCGAAGACACTTAACCTTCTCTCGACAAATCTCTGACCAAACAAAGTGAAGCACAGAACAGAGAGGTGGGGAGGAGGTGGGGAGGGGCGCGTGTCAAGCACTGACCTCGTCGCATGTAGGTCAAGCTGGTCAGCAGCACATCGGCCTCGTACGGCCCCACCCCCAGCTGCTGCAGCTCCTCCCGGCTCATGCGGCACAGGCCCCGCCCATCGAGATGCCGCAAGCCCGAGGGGTCGAGTGCGCGCAGCCCTTGCTCACGTGACACCAGCTCCAGCCACCTTTGCACGTGCAACACGCTCCAGAGGCTGGGATCTGCACACAGAGCGAGAGAGAGATGGAAGGAGGGGGTCGCCAAGATGCACATGGAGTCAGACACTCGGACCCTCCTCATACCCTGCAGGGTTGTTGAGAGTTGAACAAGCGAGTGTCCGAGGTTCAGATCCTGTCGAGGACATGCTGTTCGTTTTCTGCGTGTGACAACTATTAACCCTAGGGAACCTTTCTCACTGATTAATACCAACGATAACAGAGGAACAAATAGAAGGGAACAGTTGCTTAGTTGAGAAGCTGGTCACTGTCCATGAAGAAAGGACATATCCCTGAAATATTTTGTTTCTCGATTTAGCCGAATATTTATAAAGAACACAGGTCACGTGGGTTCAGCAGGACTTGACAAGAAGTGATCTGAGTCGGATAACAAAAGTCACGACCGTGACAGAATTCTGACTAAAAAACCGCCAGGTGAAGAAATAAAAGTGTTTATTCCTCCTCCAACGCCAGTGATTAGTTTATGTTATCAACATTCAAACTGTCACACAAATGTCTACTCCGTGAAAAGTAATCAGTTCTCTCCCCTTGTCTGCAGTTAACGGGCAGCACTTGGCCAACACCTGTAATTATCACGTGCTAAAAAATTAATTTTGTAATTGTCTCTTCATTTCATTGTAAATTTCCTTGTTTCACGAGACAGAGCTATTTTAAAATCATTAGCAGGTTTAGAAAGCCGGTGATGATTAGTCCGTGATGAAATGACAGGAGAATGTCTCGCATCTCAACGACAAACGCCCAGCAGGGGAGACTATTACATCGCCGTCAGACAGCGGGAGGTCAAAGGGTGAGTTCCCCACCTCCACCCACACCCCTACCCGCCTTCTTGTCGACAGAGTGATGGCGCACTTTTAAAAAATGGCGATGAGACGGACACGAAAACCGATCCTCCCAGTATCGTCGTCAAAGATCCACTGGGTTCACTTTCTCAAGGTGGTGGTTGTTGAGGGAGGGAGACATCTTTGGCTCCCGGCGATGCGCCATCTCGGATGCAGCAACTGGCGATTTCCGTGACGTAAGGGACGGGGCGGGGCTACTCACCACCTGCCTCCTCCGGGCGCGTTACCTCCCCTGATTGGAGCCGCCTTTACTCCTCGTCTGGCGGATCCCACGGAGTAATGGAGGACAACTGACAGGGTTCCAGGCTCGGGACACACAGCAGTTTGGAGGAACGGAAGAGAATGAGAGACAGACAGAAAAAGAGAAAGAGAGACGATGGGAATTGATTGTGTTGCTTCAGGCGATGTAGTGATGTGCGATGATAGTGATGTGAGACCTTGTTCTGTACTGTGTAGTGATGATGATGATGATGATGATGAGGAGGAGGAGGAGGAGGAGGAGGAGGAGGATTGCATATCTCAACAACTCAATATCGACTCAGCGTGTCATTCTCTAAGGTCACTTCTTTCTCTGAAATAATCTTTATTTTTCTATGTGTGTGTAGGTGTGTGTGTGTGTGTGTTTGTGTGTGTATGTTCGAGTGTCTGCATAAACGCATGCATAATATCCTGATATTTAATGTGCGCGCGCACGCACCTGCCCCTCCCTCCACACATCAGGAGAAAACTGAACGCACCTCATCTCTGGCGGGGAGAAAAGGACAGCAAACCACTTGTTTATTTTCCTCCCTCTTTTTTGCAGTGCGTTTCTCTGTTAGGTCGTCCATAAACATAACGAAGCACAACGATCTCCAGACGGGCAGTAGGCCCCCACACAACAGGAAATGACGTCACTCGCCCTTTCCGTCAACGTGCGCAGCAACTAGACCACATTAAATTCTCATTATCTTTCCCAAATATTTCCGTGCAGAACAATCATTTCTCTGATCGAAACAGATGCAAGGGACAGGGAAAAACAATCGGATCTTCTAAGATATGAGAAGGCTTGAAAAGTTGACAAAGGGCAGGAGACGAGGGCATGAGACTGGCGAGAGGAGGAAGAGAAGACAATGAAAAGGAAGGAGGCTAACGACTGCTGTGACTTCAGAACAAAATGTCTGTCCTCGATCACTGGCTTCAATCTGGTCAAATCACATTTCATGAATAATTACTCTTGTCCTGGGGTTGACTGTGTATGTGATTTTCCTTGACACTGGTCGAGCTTTGTTATTATTTCATTCTGTGGTTTTCTTGTCGATTTTCTGTGTCCTTCATGTCTTCTTCCTTTTTTTAAACACTTCCTCGCTCTCTCTTCTTTACTTCTGTTTTCTTCAGGTATTTTGAAAACAATTAATAAACGTTGACGACTAATTAATTCATTTCACATCAGATGTTGAGTACACTGACCATACAATTCATATCTGAAAATAACATTCCTATTTATATTAATATTTCATATTCGCCACATTTTTTATTAAAAGCAAGCAAGATTTATATTTAGAGAAAGAATTACTATCAGTAATGAAAATATTCGACGATGCAGGAGGCGATAAGAAAGATTAGCGATATAAACAGAAAGGAAAATAATTTAGTAAGGTCAGTCAACTTCTTTTTTGTTGGGAGTGGGGAATTCTTTCGTCTTCTTTCCAGTCTTTTATGTATTCGGTTTTTTATTTTCTTTTTTCAATTATGTTTTTTAATTTTTTTTTCATTTCCACTAGGTTTTCTCTCACCATCTGCACCTTCGTATATGTTCCTTTGCATGGGACTGAAGCTACTCAGGAGACAAGTAGTTTTTGTGTAATGAGTGGATCCTCAACACCGGAAGTACACGGCGCTGCACGTCACAGCCTCTCTCTGAACTTAACGCTCAAAAAACATCTTTGCTGGAGGTGTGCAAATTTTTCCTGTTCATTTGATGGGAGACACATGAAGTAAGGTCACAGACCACCAACACCCAGGCAAGCTCTCACGGGTGGAAGGGGCGGGGGATACTTCCTCTACACAAACTGTCACAAAGCTCTCCCCCCGCCAACGGAGGCGGTACAGGTTATGATTGACGGCGAAAAAAGTCTGGAGAAGAAGTTTTTGTTTTTCTTTGTTGTTGTTTTTTGCTTGGTTTTTGTTTTTTGTTGGTTTTTTTTTTGGTTTTGTTTTGTTTTGTTTTTTTTTTGGGGGGGGGTTGGGGTTTGTTTGTTTTGTTTGTTTGGTTTTGGTTTTGTTTTTTGTTGGTTTTTTTTTTTAGGGGGGGGGGGGTTGTGGAGTTTGTCAGCCAAGTGCTCTTGTTCTTTTAGAAAAAATTCGTTAAATTTTTCGAAAAAATTTACTTTTTGTATTTAGCATCTTACTTCTACAAACCCGTTCTGAGATGTCTGATTTGTTTCCGCACTAACAAAAGGTTTTCTTACTGGTACTTTTCTCTTTTCTTTTTTCTCTTTTCTGGTACTTTTTTCTCGGTCATGGTGAACTTATAATTGTCTTCCCTCGCCCTACAGTTTTATTCACTGACGCTGAAAGTAAATAAATATCATGTCACGTGATCGTCTTGTTCAGGAAAACGAGTGAACAATGAACAGTGTTTATACATAGTCAAGAGATGCATTCCTGATGTCAAACACTTACAAGTGAAGAACTTCAGGCAGAAAGGTAATGCACACGAGGCTTACATTGTTTACCTTGTAGGTAAACTGAAATACTTTCATCCCAAAGTGTTCCCTTCTCACGTGTTCATCTGTCCAGCAAAGCCATCAACTCTGCCCGCCCTACCGAGTCCCCTTTGTAGGGTTTTTTTCCCTCCCAGGTCGCTTTCTCGAAAGTTTGCCTACCTACTATTTACTACCAACTTGTACTTTGTGTTTTCTAATGTTTTCCTATTTAACATTTACCACCATCTTGTACCGAGCGTTCTCGAATGTTATGCTATTTAACATTCACAACGCCCTCAACCAGGCCGGCACAGTTGTGGCCCATCGTCTACGATGTCTGTTGGAAATGTTGGCCGTTGGACCACCTACAGTCCTCTTAATGTTGTGCAGCGGGTGTGGGAGTGTGGTCGGCAAAATTAGATAAGCAATAAAAGCACACTGTAATGACAAATGAGACCTGATTGTAAACATGTATTGACATTGTTTCCCGATATCAATGTTTACAGCTGTAAAGAAAGTCTTCTCAGCTTTCATTTCTTGAGGGTTTACTTTCTGTCGCTCCTAATTTCTTCATTGTTGAAATTCGTCACACTTTTGATATTTAATCAGTGACTGTGTCCGTTCATATTCATCGATATCTTACTTGATAAAAGGAGATTGGGAACAGTGGGTCAACAGAGATGGGAGACAAAGGACGGGTAGACTGGTCACGTGATACAGTAGAACTGTGGCAGGAGACATTGGAGCCAGTCAGTCAGTGGGGTCAGTCTTCTTTTTCCTTTTGGCACTCGAATCACACGACATATTTTATATGGTTAAACTTTTGCTTTAATTCCGGTTGTAAGTGCGGGGACCAACAGACATCTCTTGGTGAAGCGAAATTTAATTAATCCACTTTTCCCTCCAAACCACCCAGCTCCGAACGCCTACCGTTTGGACTACGGGTCCGAAATACTAACGGACATGTTAAAGAGGGAAAACTGTTAGTAATCGCTAAAACTTGGATGAAAAGTTGCCAGTTTTGGACAAAGGTATACCGGGGTTAGCCGCTGGCTCCTTGAAGAAGTAAAGGGAGGCAAATGTGGATCTCATCTAACGCTCGCTCGTTCTCGCGGTGCTCTGCTCCCAACAGCGGATTGTTTATATTTCCGCGGCCGAGGTGAACTTTTACCTTTGCATGCAGTCACTCGGGCACTGTTCAGACCTACGCGGTGGCAAAGCCGCTCCGCCCAGCACCACAAGTGGACACGAACCTCCCCCCCACGCCTGCTCCTCGCCGCCACATCAACTAACGACAATGTTGTTTGAACCTCATCACACCGCGCCCCCTAGCGGGCTGCTTCCCGCCAACCCTGCCCCTGGTGTGACTATTATCAAAACATAATCATGACATGTCACCTGTTTTCTTCACCTTCACTTCTCTCCTTGTCTGTCTGTGCGCGCGCGTGCGTCTGTCTGTCAGTCCGTCCGTCCGTCCGTCTGTCCGTCCGTCTGTCTGTCTGTCTGTCTGTCTGTTGTTCAGAGGTTGGGTTATTCCGTGTTTACGGTCCTCAGTCCTGGAATTCTCTTCTTTGTTTTTTTTTTTTTTTTTTTTTTTTGACATTAAAAATTAGTTTTCAGTCCCTCGAGTCGCTCGTCTTTCATTATTATTGCCATTAACTCTCGTCCGTTGGTTCATGGTTACTGCTCATCGTATGATTAATTTACTGTTTGTGTGTGTGTGTAGCGATAGAACGATCCTGAGGTTGGAAGCATTATAAATGTTGACTATTGTTATTGTTATTGTTATTACTAGTATGTACTTTTTTCACCTGTCAGCGTTTGCTTCCAGGCTATTATTCTGATTATTATTTTTTAAACATGTTTCAGAAAGACAAGTAAGCATTCCCTGTACCCAAATCCTCTTTTCCTCCTTCCGTTCCTGAATTTCCTAAAACTTGTCTGTATCTCATCGTACACATTTATCGGGTAACAGCATCAATCTCTGATGCGGGGTACTTTAATGGAGTACAGTGAGTCCACCCGTCTCTTTACACACCCGTCAACACTGGGTGTCTTTACAAGCAACACCTGGGAAATTACAATTTTATTTAGCTGCTGCTGCTGCTGATGATGATGATGAGGAGGAGGAGGAGGAGGAGCAGGAGGAGCAGGAGGAGCAGGAGGAGGAGGAAAGTTTTGTCATTTTGTCTGATTTAACGAAAGTAGAACTTGTTTTGAGAACACATACAGGTTAAAACTAATATAAACTCCGTACTCCACATATTTTTCTAGTTTGAGTCAACCTGACGATAATGACTGGTGGTCATGGTGACGGCTACTCTAATAGTAGTGTGTTTTTTTTGTGTTTTTTTTTTTGTTGTTGTTGTTTTTGTTTTTTTTGTTTCTTATTGTTGTTGTTTTTTTGTACTCTGAGTGTGTTAGTGTGTGTGCTCCAGTTTATTATGCAGCCACCACTGTGTGTTAACTCTGTCTGTACACAGAGAAAGCTCTGCTAAGTCTTCTGATTGTAAAATCGAAGTAAAGATTGAAAAGAGCTAATAAAATATTTCAGTTCCATAATGAGTGACTAACGCTCGCGGGAGCGTTCTCGCCGAAAACAATAGTCAGCGGAGATGAAGCGTTTTCTTTACCACTGCGACAGCCAGCATGCTGCAGGTGTCACACCTTTGTTGACTAATCTCACTATTTTCCCACGAGTCAGATAATGAGGGTCTTGCACGTGAAGCTCTACACAAGACCTCAAGAGGAGGCGTGTTCATCTGCCTCACAAGATTTTGTAAAATATTCAATAGGATTTTCATATGGAGAGAGTTTCTTTGCATGTGTGAATATATCTGTCTGTGTGCGTGCGTGAGTGAGAATCAAAGAAGGAGATAGAAAAAGATTGCAGGTGTGTTTGTGTTTACAGATGAGGTTCAAACGGAAAGACCAGACTGTACAGACAATCGACTTTCGGACAATATCCTGAGGAAGTGTGGCATTACACAAAATATTAACCACATCTTAAACACAATATTACAGCCTTACCGACATTTTCCACTGGATACTTTCTCTTCTTAAATATGAAAATTCGTAATAGAAATATAAAATAACTGTAGTGGATTTCGCTGCGCGATTTTTATAAGAAATGAAAAGCAGTTCAATATTAATTAGACTGAGTATAGATAATTAGAAAATTTATTAAGTATTGTTTCGAGATCACCGTTGAAATGTTATTAATACTTTTATGTGATATTATTATAGTGAGGCTGATTAGTGTGATATAATAATTATACTGTTAGTGTGATGTAATAATGATACTGTTAGTATGATATACTAATGAATCTGTTAGTTACAACCAAGAATGAAGACAGAAGGACAGAAAGGTAGGAGAAAAAAACGACGACGACAAAGCTGAAGTATCAAAAGTTCACGTGAGACATTAAAAGGCTTTTCTATCATTCTCGGAGCTAAATGATTGTTTTGGAAATTAACGAAATAAAATGGAGATTCTGGAAAGATTTCAGTGGAGAAAGATCGGGACAAACTATCATGCCACGTTTCATCGTTTATTTGCCAATTTTTATTTTTATTCCATCACCGATGTCAACGGATATCAACTGTGTTGGTGGTACAAAATATTAGCTATTATTTTTGTAAATTTGGTGATGATATTAAATGATAACTATTAAGGTGATATAGCAATCTACTTCATGTAAAACCCTTTGTGAAATTCTGAGATACCGAATTCAATTACTACATTTATTATTGTAAAATCGCAAAAATATTTATTGACTTTATAGACATTATTCATAAAAAGATAGAATCATTTATTGACAGGACAGTTTTCTTTACAGATTGGATTTGAATTTTTAAAAACAGGATGTGATCCTGACATATTTCCCCACTGTTTCTGTTGCTGGGATTATCACTAATCATCCTTTAAATTATCATCGTATTATTGTATAGGAGTGCATCACTAACGAATTATAAATTAAAGTATTATTAATGGATTATATTTACTGTCCATTTACTGTCATTATATATGAGGCCGAGTTTTAATCTTCACTAAATCGTCACTGTATTACAGTTCAGGTTCATAATGATAAACCTGAAATTAAATTAAATATTCAGACACTTTCACCCATTGTTATGTGTATTTTGTTATTCTCCTTGACTCATAACTGCTTCAAAATTTCATTTATCCTGAATAAATTTCAACTTTCTTCTGCTTGAGGCTTATCGTTGTTGTCTTTGTGTTAATTGTTCAGATTCATTCCATCTCTTGTTAAGAATGTAGTCATTCTCTTCGTAAAAGAACCGATTATTGTAGCGATCACCTCGCCCCTCGTCTATAATTCATTAAAAGTAAACTAATTACTTCATCTCTCACTTTAATGCCCTCCTTTGCTGTTTCGCTCGGACAGCCTTGGTCTATAACAACCATGAAGACTGACTCCATGTCATTGTCTTTTCTCAAGAAATCCTGAAGTAGTTTTCCTGTCATCTTTACAGATTAAAATTATAATGATTGTTGTTGTGGTTTTTTTTTTTGTGCTCTTAAAATCTTATTGTAATAAAATATTTTATTGAGTCGGACTTCATCAGATAATTTTAATTGACTTTAAAGACTCGGGAAATCGGTTCCCAGTCACTTAATCCCCAGACACTTCATCCCCGACACTTCATCCCCGACACTTCATCCCCTAGACTTTTAATCCCCAGACACTTCATCCCCAGACACTTAATCCCTAAACTAAATCCTTAACTATAAAAATTATGAAGTCAGCGAAAAATTTAATTGAAATTCAAATTGAAATCATGCTTTTAACTTCAACGTCATTTGAACATCTACAACATTAGTAAAAGTTCATATAGGCTAGTAAATTTAATGTTCTTCAACAATATGATATGAAAATTGTTCTTGAGTGTCGGGGATGAAGTGTCGGGGATGAAGTGTCTGGGGATTAAAAGTCTCGGGGATGAAGTGTCGGGGATGAAGTGTCGGGGATGAAGTGTCTGGGGATTAAGTGACCGGACACCGGGAAATCACAGTAGGAGTAGACCTCTGTGTCTCAAGCTAACCATGTTCAGGACGATATTATAACAACCGGCGTCTATCGGTGGGTCATAAAATTTTAGAATTAAAAAATGTTTTTTGTTTTGTTGTTTATATGTTATTTCCTACTTAATGGGAGCTTTTTTTTTTTACATGTAATCACAATATTACAATTTTACTTTATTACATGTTGTGACAATATTTTTCACGAGCTGCTATGATGTCCAGTTCAAGAACGTTTCGAAATAATCCGAGTTATGTCGAAATTTAAATTTTTGACAAATCAAATGAGGTGAGAGGTCAACACGAACACACCAGGTGTAAGCTTACCTGAGGGAATCAGAAAAGCGCCTCTAGTGTTGTCGTATCCATTCACACCACCGCCGCCGCCGCTGCTGGAGCTCTCACTGCCTCCACCATTGTCTCCAGCGCCGACGCCGCCACAGTCTAAGCTAAGTCCAGCTCCCACGCCAGAGAAAGCGCCGACGACCATAGCAGGGTGCGAGTGGGCGGTGCTTAGGTGCTGCAGACCAGAGGTCGAGTTGGGGGACTCCCGGGGACAGTGAGACGGGACGGGCTGACCGCACGCCTGCGATGACGTCAGACCACACATGATGTCATTGGGGCGATGAAGTGACGTAGCGGAGGAGGCGTGAGCTCTGTTGTTGGCGTCACCGGAGCTGGGCTTTCGCACGTCACTTCCGGCGATTTCGGAGTCCCGCTCGCCACCGCCGTTAACGTCTTGCGAAGGGTACAACACTAGTCGGTGGTTGAGGCTGTCTCTGCTGGGGATGGCGTGAGCCGGATGAAAGCGAATGTGTGCAGTGGGCATGGATGCGGCAGATGCTGCAGCAGCAGCAGGAAAAAATCCCCGGAACCCGGCAGGATGTCTCGCGTTGGTGATGGCGGCCAACCCTTCCCCCTTTTCCAAGTGACCCTCCGCATGCGGCGACAGTCCGCGTGTGCTGTTTGCACCTGCCTGGGAGTGTAAAGTGGCCCCGGCACCGGAAGCTGTAAAGGCCGCATGCGCAGTGACGCTGTCATCAGACTGTAGACTCCGTGACCATCCAACGGCAGCTGGAGGTTTGGCAGAGGCCCCCCAGCCCCAGCCTGCCGTGGCGCCCCCTCCCATCATCGTGATGTTTGCCTCCGGCTCCATCTTGACCCGTCTGTACGGGGAGAAGGACCTCATTCGTATCGAGGTGCGTGGCCTTAATTGTTTTCTCACCAATGTTTTTTTTAAAATAATGTTTTACTTTTTTTCAGAGAAAGGTTGATGCTACTCTGGACATACCGCACCAATCATTAATTCTATCCGTTTTTTTGCTGTACAACATTTTTCTATTTTTTTCTTTTATCTCGAATGAATCATTCCTTCTGACAAAGATGCCTTGCGGCAAACATGGACGAAAGAACTAGAAAAAAATAACAGCTGCCCAAAGCAGGTCTAGGTCAGTTGAAAAACAGGGGGAGGGGGATGACGCAGACAAATGTCTGAGCAAAATTTTTCCGTTTAGTTCACTGTTACTGTGCTCTTTTGTTTTCCTTTTTTCTCTCTCCTCCCTTACAATGTCAAACACTTAAAGTTTCAAAAACGTAAACTATAAGTAATTAACTTTTTTCTTCTTTGGACACAATTTTTTATTCCCGAAAGTTTTTCCTACGCTTTTTTTTTCTCCACAAGAAAATGTCTTAGAAAAAAATCCGGTTTGAAATCACAGCTACAGAAGTAAAGACTTAAACTTTCTCCTTGCTGTGGATTAATTTATCATGAGTTCAAACAAGTGAAATAAATGCAGCCAGGTGTGGCGGCCACAAGAAGTCGATTTCCAATTTGAATGCATGGTTGCACCGTGAACAGACCGCAGGTACCATGACCACGAGTACCTCTCCTCCACTAAAGCCTTAAGCCCACAGCAAAACAATCTCTCAACACCAATTCCTTTGTTTTCACAAACCTCTCGTTTCCGCTCTTCCGTCCGTTTTCCTGTTGCCGGTCTGTCAGCATCTTTCCGCGAGTCCTGGCTTCCTGCTCTCGTCTCGTCCTGTCTTCTCGCCCCACCCCCCTTGTGATGACGATCGTGTCAGACCACGCGCCTGACTCCCGTGCCTCGGGTGGGTGAGGATACCCCCATGTCCCCGTGCAGTCCACGCGACGAAAGTGTTTCCGTTTCCTTGAAGACGAAGATGACGACGACGAGGAGGATGTCGCTCGTCACAGTCGCTGCTGCTGGTGTCGTGGGACGGCGCCGGTGGCGGTGTAGGTGCTGTGGCGGCCAGGGGACTGCTGCTGATGCTGCGGCTTTCCGGTCTGCGGAATATCTTTCATTTCCGTGCGCTATAAGCTGCGTGAATGACGGAGGCGAGCTTGTATCCTATTCGCGGCCCGGCTTCTTCCTACCCCTCCTCCACCTCACCCACTCTCCTCCTTCTCTCCGGTGGCTTCCCCAGCCTCCATCCTTCCCCTTCCGCGCCTTTCTCTCTATCCTCCGTCCCCTTCGTCCTCACTCCCCTTCCTTTCTATCTATCCCAGTTGCGTCCCTTCTTGAAACATCCACGTTATTTCCCTTTGATTCATACCTTTTCGATATCTCTTCATTATTCTATCACCATTCTTCCAATCATAAACTTATTTATCGCTTTTTTCGCTTTTCAGTCAATTCAGTAGAAAAACTGAGGACAAAGACTATTCCTAGCATAGCGTAACCGTTACATAACGGTTAGAACCGTTAGCCAGATCAGCTGGGACGGTAGCTTCTTGCTGATTGGCTGATTCTGTCGACAAATGAGGGAAGAGGGTCTGCGCGAGCGACAGAACGTTTTTTTTTTTTCTTCTTTCCTTTTTTTACGGGCCTGAGGAAGATTAATATTTATTAGGCGTATGGCTGGGTGAATCTGTCGCTGAATAACCCGAGAGCTGGAATAACCTGCTGGTAGTATAATCTTCCTCCATTTCTCTCACTCACTTTCTGTCCCCCTCCCACACACACACCACCACCACCCACCCGGATATGACTCGAGAAACCTGAATTTCGTCTTTCGTCCAGGTCTACACTAATACTTGCTTAATGCTACCAACGGCTAACTTTTATACATCTACCTGTCTAAGTCACACATTCCTTTGTTCGTGTTGCACTCTTGTCGACATGGAGGAGGAAATGGATAGAGAAGAAAGAGAGATGGAGGTATCAGGGTTTAGGACAAGAAAGAGGAGATAACGAGAGATGGTCCCATCTTCACTGAAAGCAAGTGAGTCCACAACATTAGCTCAGTCTATGATTTATATTACAGAGCAGGTCTATCTTTGTTATTTGTTACAGTAGGATATCACTAGAGTTCATGTAGATTTTTACAATTACAAACACGGGAGTAATTATATATTAATTATATATATGAAAATGAATATTTTCTATGCCTTCTGCTCGTATTTTAATTTCTATATAATATATTCTGTGAATAAAAGGATGAAGTCTTCACACCAGTTTTTCTATATCTTCCTGAAGACCACAAGTGGTGTTTACAGTTTTCAGAAAAATAAATTACAAAGTTAGTTTGCAAAATAACATTTTTTACCAACAAAAGTAGTTTTTTTCTTGTGGCTCGTGCTTAGTGTCTTTGATGACTCATTTGAAATGTTAAAAAGTTTGTATTGAGGTTTTTTTGCTGAAATCACTGGTGTGCTAAGTAATTACAATTAACATGAATCAAATACCTGCATACATACCTTCATGTAGTCAGTTTCACAAGTATGTCACGTGTGTTTCCCCAAAGTAAAATTGGTTTTATAAAAACAAATTTAGCTTCAGCTTTAAATTCACGTGTGACTTCTGGCAGACATTTGATGTGTGATCACTTTCAAGTATTTTAATTACAGGTTCTGTTCATTAATGAATTAATTTAGTCAGTTTCTAAAGAATTCAATGTGACTATATCAGGATACAAATACAGTCAAGATATTTTTGGATTAAATAACATTCATTGTAGATAAGAATTATACATACAGCGGTATCTTGGAAGTTCCGTGCTCCAACTTTTCGCTCCCCGACCAATATTTTCGAGAGAATTCTACTTCGCTGCTCGCCATCCCGCTGGGGTGAGCCTTGTAGGAGGGGCCACTCGTACCCCTGATGCTCTGGGGTGAAACAACAGGGAAGGGGGAGCGTTCCCGATTTCATGAGACTTTTCTTAGGTGTATGTAAATAAGTATTCCATACGGTCATCATGACACACAAGAAATTTTGAAAAGTCTAACAGTGAATGAAAGAAGAAAGCAGTGATAACAGCAATTAAAATTAGAAAAAGAAAATTGCCAATATGAGAAGGATACACATGTGTCTGAGTTAGTATGGCATGGTTAATATCAACCATATCGACAACACTGAAACATAAAGATGTCAATAAAATAGCTGATGCAAACAAGAAGTAAAACAGTAAAATTCTAACTTTAAAAATTTGCTTTTAAAATATAGCACTGTAATGATTAATCTGCATTGATTAATGGTCAATGAAACATATTTGAAACAAACCCTTCTTTATTACATACACCCTACTTTAAAATGCTATTAATATTATTGATAATAAAAAGTTGCTAGCTGCTTTTGATTCCATAAAAATGATAAAGAAGAAAAGGTTACTTCCTTCGAATATGTATCAAATATGTTTCACCGGAATCAGTAACTTAAACAATGAGTATATCAGTTACGGTTTTAAAAATGTGATTTACCTAGAAGGTGTTTACTAGCGTGTGTCTAATGAATTCAGTACTTTTCATATCTCCAATTATTGTAATATTAATTAAAATTTCCAGGGCCTAACAAAGTTCATATCAGGGTATCCTGTTGGAGAGTGTTCTAGGTTGCCTTGACATGTATCATGAGGTTTATCATAGTTTACCTTCAAACGGGACACTTGCATAAGAACTTAGAGTGTTTCTCTTTCATCATCATCGTCGTCGTCGTCACTCACTCCCCACGCAAAATGCTCTTGTAAATGCTGCCACAGTTTATATTTAAATAATTTGAAGTTTTGGTCAGATATCAGCAAGTTCAACATCCTGTTAAAATGATAATTTTCCTTAAAACAAAACTTACCCGTAAATATAGTTTTAAATATTTTTTTCTCTCTAGTCTTTTTCTTTAAAAATAATCGGAAAGTTGTGATAGGGATCATGAGACTTATCTTGTAAAGCCATTTTGCAGTGCAATTATCTTTACATTTAATTTTACCCTGCTTCTATAATCTTTGTTAGGCTGCAATAGATATAAACTTCTACTTCTGAACAGTTAACCCATCGATGCAGTGTCTAAATCACAATATACATATGAAGTTGACAATATCAAGACTCTTCTTGCAACCCTGAAATAAACTGTATATTGAGTGCACTATTCTATTTTTATATTTATATTTGTAATTAAATAAAATTAAAATGCATTCCAGAGATTCCATATAATATCATTTACTTGTGTTCCATTTTCTGTTCCCATTGGATTAAAGCATTAAAATATTGCGCAGTCAAAATTTTATTAAAAGGTAAATAATCAACGGAGTACAAAAATTTTTTCCATCTTTAAAACAAGCAAAAATAAATATGAAAAGTCAGTTTGCGAAAATGAGAAAAAATATACTAAGTCTAGTGAGAGGGGGAACCAGAAAGGATGAATGAAGAATGGTGAAGGTAGGTGGAGAAGTAAGTAATCATGTGACAGGTGACTACCAGGTCAAATGGACTAACTGCCAACAGAAAGCGAAAGTCACACAGGTACCCGAGAGACGAAAGTGGAGAATGATCTGGAAGTGTGTGTAGGTGACAGAGTTTATTCGAATTAGGGTTAAACAAAGTAAACACGGCGCTCAGCGTAACAAAGCCAAGTCAACAAGGAGGAGAAAAGGCTACAGGGCCCCGCGCATTGCAAAGTGGGAACAAGCATCTCAAGGACCAAATGGCAACCACATTGCTGACTTCTCCTCCACTCGCTTGCTTTTTCTCTCTCCCCATCCCCATCCCCGCCCTCGCATCCCTCCCGTCCTTCCCCCGCCTCCATCTCGGCCGCTAGTATGTATGTATGCTTACCTGATGTCTCTTAGTGCATTGTTTTCATTCCCAGTTAGAGATGCTGGTTAGTGCTGCTTGCATGGTTCACACTGTCCAGAAGCAGTTTGTCGTTGGGTGCGAGGTGGGATAAAAAGGCGAACCCACCCGCATTCTGCATGCAAATCTCGGAGAAAAGTGCTGTTTGGTCCAGGTCCCCAGGTCATGATGGAAAGCCCGTTTCCATTTTGGCCAGTTCTATTAGAGGTGCAATTCTTCCGAGCGTTTCCGGGGCAGGCAGGACAATGAGAAGACTGACTCACTTGCTGGTCGTCTGTTCGTTCTCTGAGCTCTTAGCAGTTGTAAACTTACTTTAATGTCAGCAAGAGTTGAGAGAGCGCCGGTTCCATTCTCGCTGGGATCGGTGACTAGAAAATTGTATACAGTAGCGATTGGTAGATGATTTAATACCTGAAAGGTTTACTTATTTCTGCTAACCCAATAAAAACTCTTTCTTTCTTATTGCTTTATATATTTTTTTATTCTTTTCTTTCTTTCCTTCTAACTTCTTTCTAACTTTCTTTGTTCCTCACTTTTTTTATTCCTTCGCTAATTTACGCCTTTGTCTTTTTTTTTTTCTTTTGTTTGTTTTCTGTTTTCTCATCCTCGCTTTTGTCTTCCATCCTCTGCCCTCCTCCTACTTCCAGAAGCGTGCGCTGAGGGTTTGTGGGGAGGGTGATGCTGGATGCTGGATCTGTCCATGCTGACAATACCTTTGATTTCACCCGACCCTATCTTTATATCAGGGGCTATAACCTTTTCCCGGTTGCGCGTGCAAACACGTCTGCTTGTATTCATATCTTTCTCCCTCTCTTTTCAGAATTTGTTCTTCTCTTTCTGTTTATTTTTGGTATAAAATCAGGCGACATTTTGGTGTCTGCTGCCGATCCATGAGAATCGTTTGATGCTCTGCTCACGTGGTCAGGTGGGCTGCACGTGTCGTCGTGTGTGTGGCCAGGTCGCCTCGCCACCTGGCGGAATATTAGGAGTCAATGAGAAAAGTAAGCGGTCAGTTTTCTCACCCTTCAACGCTCGTGGACACACTTGGGTGGCAGTTAGTTATGATGGATGGAGATTCAGCAGAAAAAAAATGTAATGAAATTTCACTTTCGATGTTACCACGGTTGTCTTCAAATGTCGGCGTTGAGGGGCATGCAGGTTAGCTATCAGCTTTCAAAATGTTCTTTGTCGACTGCTACTTCTACATTTTTATCTGGTATTTGGGTGTCTGAACCCCTTTATTCCTCAAGTTCAAGACTATGCACACTGCTACAGCAAAATTAATGACGAGCTGCCATGTGTCCTGTCTACCCCGTAAAGAACCTCCCTGTCTGTCCTGTCGTGAGCTGGCATGTGTCCTGTCTACCCCATAATCTGTTTCTTGCTTCTCCCTCACAATTTACGTTATTATGATGCACTTAGTATACACTGATATATAGATATAAATGTATGTTGTTATGAAAAAAGCTATGATATTTACTGAATTTCGAATCCCACCTGTGGCTGCTTTGTCCAACTGATTTCGCGGTCCTTATACAGCCCGTGGACCGGATGTTGTCCACCCCTGGTTTGCATGCTTCTCGGAGATCGGGACCAGTGATGACGTAGCACGCTATTCACCCGCAGGAACGAAATTTTTCACACTTGATGATTACAGGTGTAGATCGCCAACTTTCAAATTAGATAATAAATAAACATTTGTATCTAAGGTGCTGAAATTTACATTATATATTTATATTGTCTCTACCAGAATCTATTAACACCTCGGACGGCTTGGACTGGTCTTTAAATGAAACTAAAATGATGATAAATAGCGTAAATCCCGTATACATCCGAAAAGAATCTTTAATATCCTCCGCTTCCCCTCCCCCTCTCCTCCTCCTCCTCACACACACAACTATTTGACGACAGCTGCTCAAGCACATTAGAAGCGGTATTTATTTTATTTTGTTATTGTTTGTCATTGTTTTCTTCTCCCTACGTCTACGTTGCAATAAAAAAATCCTCGAACGTTCCTTGATATGAGCCTCAACTTCATTTTATTGTTTTTTCTATCTAGGCTAAAACAAAAACACGTATACGCTAATATTTAATATTCCCGCTGGGTTTACAGCCAACCCTTTGTTAATCTTCGCACAAGAAATGAAATAAGTGATAAGCCCATCCACAAGACAGCTTGACACATCTGTGTGTCAGTGCGCGATTTCTTGCGATAAAGATGTCGCTGACGTAACCACGGCAACCAAACGCACCAAGATGTCGTCGATCTGTAAATTGACCGCGGCAGTGTGAATCCAGATGATCACTTTTGTCTGTAAGGAGTTTGTCCTTCCTCTGGATAGTCGCCATCCCGGTAATGAAACTTTCATCGGTTCATTTCCGGGGCGCCTCTTCTCTCGCAGCTCTAACAGACAGCGGGGTTCGCTCCCCTTTACGACATCCGGTCCTTGCAATGGTGGCAAGAAGGGCAGCTCAGCAAACTAAACGTTTGGCATGAATATTTGATGGTGTCTTGTGACAATTAATGCCATCTCACAATGCACCCTCTTCCGCACTCGGGTATTTAGCGGGCGGTTGTATTTCAGTGTGGCATGGCGACGGACCTTGCGATTACTTAGTCGCAGGTCGAGGAGAAACCATTTCCAGTCCCACCTATGTACTTACAGTGGACACGTTTATAACAATAAAATTATTTTTTTCTGTGCCACTCTTGTCAGAAGAGAAGACTTTGGTGCAATCCCAGCATAGTTGTGTGTTCCTTGCCCTAATGAAATAAAGATAGATGTGTTCTCGAGGGTCTTATTATTCACCTTAATCCTTCTTGGATTCACTCCCGCTCTTCTCATTTTAATAATGTCGGTACTGCAGGTGGTAATGCTGTTCGGCTCGTTTGACGAACTGAAAGTACCTTAAGATTGAGATACATCTCTAAGACTGGAGGTAACAGCTGAACATTAGCAGACAAAGAGACAAACAACCATGATATGGAAAAGTCCTGTGAGGCGTGAGCAGTTTTCACGAGTGATTAGCATGCATGACATGGAGGAAACAGTATTTGCAGCAAGTGATTGATGCAGATGAGAAATAAACAAAACTAAAAATAAATAAAAACAGATTTGTACTGAGCCTAAAAGCCTGGTGAACTTCATCACTAGGACCAACAAGTGTGAAGTAAAACTCATGATTCAAACTCATGAACTAAAATATGGACTGTTATGTAATTAAAACAGTTTTTTGTAAAATTATTAGGGTCATCGTGGCCGTCAAAATTTCAAATAATTTAGCAACTTTCAAATAAGCAGAATGGTTGCATAGATGTTCATTCTCGTCCCCTCAATCTTTATACTCGCGCCTAGTTACATTCTTTTTAGTCCCCTGTCATCAAGTTAAGTGTTTCTGAAAATGTTTGGGTTCCCTATTTACTTCCCGTGATTGTCGTCTTTTGATAATTTTGACTTAAGACTATAATTATCAGTTTTGTTATTAACTGTATGGGCAAAAATCCATAACAAAAATGTATCTTTAGCTTACGCAAAAATATTGAAGTGAAGGCGATAGTTAATCGCAGTTAATATATACATATACATACACACACCCTATATAATAATGTTAATACTATAAAATATTTCTAAGAATTTAAATTCCTAGGAATCATGTTTACTGTTAAGAATGGTGACCCTTGCCTATATGAAGTATCTTGTGTATCTTGTATTCCTACTTCTCTATCTGCCTTATGCAAGTGTCCCTCACTACCTTCTTCCTCCGTGAGGTGAGGTTGACGATGTCAGAGTTTGATTATAGAAGATAATCAAGTTGTAAGGAATTTTAAGGAAATGACTCAAATGAGTTACAATAATAAGCTGCTCTCCAGAATATTTCTATCTTCAAAATTACTGGGTGGCATGAAATCACTCAGTCGCTCTTGTTATTTTTACATTTCCTTTCAAAATCCTTGCAAACTCTCTTTTGCTTTTAAATAATTAATTTATTGCCTCCTTCCATTAGTTTTGTAGGCTGAACCAATTGTTCCTCGTCATCATTTCAGTAATTTTTTTTAAATTTAACATCTATTTGGTTCGTTTTCCTTTTATTTTTTTCCTTTGTTGGTTTGCTGACCTCTTCACCCAGCAGCAATTGATGAACAAAACTTTCAATGTGCCTTCCCTCTAATTCCCTCGACTTTGATTACACCTTGCTGCAAATCGGTAAATAACGCCCTTCAGAAGATTCTGTGCTAAAATATTGACTCGTGTTTTAATTATTGCGAAGACAGTTGATGAAACATCGCCGCCTTGTGTTGAGCCTGCGCTGAACGGTCGCTTGTGACGTATTATTATCGCATTAGTTGTCGTCCGATGTTGGTAATCAGAGCACGGGCGACCATGCGCAGAGCCGATGAGAAAAGTGTGAAGACAGTTTTGCAAGCAGCCTCTTGTCTGCAGCCCATGCCAACATGGGCGACTAGCTCCTTGCCTCCCCGTCCCCGACCCTCTGTTCCAGCCATCGACGAGGTTGGCCGCAATCAGTGGCTGGTGAAATATTAATGTGTCTCGAGGCATGGTCGTCTGAAACACCTGCACAGCACGAGTTCCCTGCGAGTGGAGCAACTTGCGTGTCCACTCGACGACAGGACTCACAGTTACAGAACTCGGTGACCTATAGCAGGCCCTGAGTCCAAGTCTATGTTTAGGTTATTTAACCATTGCAGACTAAAAAATTGTTTACAGTCTGTTGCTTTATTTTCTACTGGATGAAAGCTTAAAGATGGAGTAAAATGTATTTCATCTTACGAAGTCATTTTAGTCCACAAGAACGAACAGTTGTTGAGTTAGGGGGGTATGAGACTGGGTAAGAGGGATGAAGTATTGTTGTCCACTAATCCACTATCCACCTTGTATCTGATTGGTTAATCTTTCGATCAGGATCCAGGATGGTCTCTGATTGGTGAATCTTTGGATCAGGATCAGGATTGGTTATTATCTTCTCAGAACGCCTCAGATTTCTTATATGTAGTTGATCCTCTCAGCCGAAAGAGAGCTGTTGGAAAGCGAGACCAACTGGGAAAAGCTGGTTCTCTGGAAAAAGAAATATGAAATGTATTTAACGAATGACAGCAAAATGGTGATCTGCTACAATCTGACTTTCCTGCCTCAAGCTACTATTTTGGGAAAGTCCCCGGTCCCATCCGAACTCCAATCCACACTCACTATTCTAGTCGTCACGTGTCCTTCACGTGCCGGCTTCCATCAGCTACGTCATGTTTGTATAGCAGGCGCGTGCGCCAAGTGTAACAAGCCAATCAGTTCACTATCACCACGACTGTGCTGCACATTTAAAAGCATCGTGTGCATGGCCCCAAGAACAATCGCATCGTCACAAAAGTGTGCCAGGAGCCCGGATGTACGTTTCTCTGCCGATTTGTTGAACGGTGAGGGTTAAAAAAATTTAAAGTCAGACCTGATTGTAACTGAAACTCTCTTAGTGCTCTGATCAAAACTCAACCAAGACTAGGACAGAACACATACTAGTGTTATTATCGTCATCATCATCATCATCATCTACTTTTCAATAACGGTATCATGTCAAGTCCAGTATTCAAGGCAAGTACAATACAATCTGTGATGTCACGCGGTAAGGTTCTATTAATATTCGACGATGTGCAAGGCATAAATCTCACATTACTGTCAACAAAGCTTTTAGAAGACAAGTGAAAAAGTAGTTATCTTTGCCTTCCGAGTGGTTTACATTACTTCGTGTCACTTTTATACTTGCAAATTACTCAAGGAGCAGCATGGAACGAACGAATAAAATTAGCACATTGAAGATTTGATTGGTCCTTGTTTCGTGACTGCCTGCTGTTCGAGACCGGTTTCAGCAGAGATGTTCCTTCGTCTCGGTTCGTCACCTCCCACATTCTCTTCACACAGAAGTGTGGCTAACAGCTGAAACATTTCACAGACCCTCTTTCCCCCTTTTCTGTCCGCTTCGCTACCTTAGCCTCTCTTTGATCATCGTTACAGCTCAGCGGTTGTGACGTCATGAAGTCTTTCGCCTGTGGAGCTGTGGTGGCCCCTGTTCCCCTCTCTCACCTCTAATGATCAGATTAATGTACGAGCTTGTTGCCTTGTACCCTCTAATAATTGAGAGCACTGCAAAGACCGAGAAAGACATCCCTCAGGGCTTGTTTATGGTGCTAGTGGAAAGTCAGTCACAAAGAAAAACAAAAGCAGCGGAGGGGCTAATCGGCCATGACTTCGTGAACCATGTTTGATAGATATGGGGGAGGAGAAGGACGCAGTGTTATTGTGACAAAGAAGGAAGGAATGGTTGAAGTAACTCAATTCGTTCGATGACAATAAATCAGTAGAAGCGAATACTGATGACTGCATCACGGACGTGTTTGCAAGTTTGTCTATGCATGAATAACTTGCATGGAGTCTCGGCAAGTTTATCTAACTATCCATCTTTTCAGAACAGCGACTTTACTAGGGTATTGTCTTGACCGTGAACATACCCAACATGTGTTCACTTGGTGTATGAACGGGTATTTCTGTTGTAGAAGTGAGCGTGTCTGTTATGTGTGAATATGGGTGAGCGCTGGTGATTCAGCTTTCGTCTGTATATCATTTCTGTAAAGCTTTTTGAACAAATCATCTGAAAAGTAGGAAATAAATGTTCATTAATTTTACCCACATAACCCTCTGAACTTTTCTGTGAATCAGAAAATACGACAGTTGCGGATCATCAGTGATCCATGCTCCAAGTACTGTTTCTGTTTTATCAAAGTCCACAGAAACAATTAAGTGAAGCTGAAAAAATTGGATGTACAATGCAAAGCTGCTTCTATTTCGTAATCAAATAATATTCAGCACTTTTTTTTTATTTGGTTGCTTGGATTTTTTCCCACTTCTGCTGCAGAGTGACTTTTGATGAAAGTTCACCGCTGAACAAACATCTGCCAGTTGTTTTGGAATTGATCAACGACAAGGACATTTGAAAAAACGAGAACCTTGTGAGGGTTTTACAAAGGGCACGAAATTCTCTCATATCTTTCTGATTCCCTGGTCTTGGCTAGCACTGAGAGCGATTGCACTGTGTCTGTAGATAACTAGCTGTGAGTGGTCAGGCGGCACCACACCCAGTTAAGTATTCATGCGCATCCTTCTGTCGCTGATTGTCAGCAGGTGTTTTGAGATATTGTTGAATATTTTTAACGAAAGGTTCTCATTTCCAAGACTGTTTACTTACCCAGACCATGGTGCATGGAGTAGGCGAGACTGCACGAGTCGCCATGTTGGTGGCTGGTTGCATGGCCGGCCTGATGTTCTTTACCTTAATTTATGGCCTGAGGTAGGAGGGATTTAACATATTTGAAAGAACAGCTGCAAACATTCTCGCTGCTCATCACTTTTGTGAAATAGCAGGTCTACCCAATGACAGCTCAACTGATGGAATCGGGAAACGTTTAAGATGCGCCATGCTGACCCAATGTTGTTCAGTTATTTATTGTAAAATATTTTAACCTATTCCCACACGCTTTCTACTCCAGAAAAATCTGTAAAATATTTTACTAATAAATAAGGTTGACAATTTTCCGAATTCGGCCCTTAGATTTGGGTGATTAATTGGTCCTTTTTGTTCTGGAATTTATGCAAAAGATATAAATACATAACCCTCATGAGCCTTTCCATCAGTCCAGTAAATAAACATACAGGAATAACATGCATGCATCCCCTCTTTCTCGAGTTTTCCTCAATATACAATGTAGAAAAATATGCAAGAAATTTCAAAAATCAGAAACCGACACTCATACACTCTCTGTATTTCTATTACATGTAATTGCTGCATATGACTCTGCTTAGAAATGAGTGGGTTCGATTCTCATTGTATCCAGCGGCAGGTAAATATCTCACTCTAAGGGCAGCAACTGTTATTTATGTCACCATTTCTTACCTTTCACCATGTAATGTGTTTAATTCACTGGATATTAATTAAGACTTGCTGTCTAATAAGCTGGTGAGTAAAGGGGCTGTTGACGCCTCCCAGTTGTCTTCACCGCCCCTTTAACGTCGCCATCACGAGACAAAACCTCGCGAGCGGGGGGCGGGACTTTTTGATGTGGAGGGGAGGAAGGCAATTATCGAGAGGCCATCTAAAGCGACACAATGGGCAAAGTGAACAGGCTTGCATACTTCCCTTTGATTTGCGCGATAGAGGGCGCGCGTGTTGGCTGCAACCGCTGGCGACACCTGGTGGTGGAGGGAGTGGACTCGCCGGGCAAACACTCGAGCGGAAACCTTTCACGAAGGACGTTAGTGGGAGGCACAGCAACGGAGGGGCAAGAAGTATCGAGGGCCGTATCTGATCTTGCTGTAAAAGCAACAAGATACCACTGCGCACCCCAAGCTGAAAGTAGATACTTCCCGAGCTTCCAGCACCCGGGGTGTGCTATCTCACTCTACCCATCTTGATTTTTTTTTTCGTGTAACACTTTCACTAACATTCTTTGATAGTCTTCTCCGTGTAACCCTTTGTAACATTCTTCGAAATATTGAGTATCACTCTCTTACTATCTCCATCGTGATGTCTAATATATTTTCACCAGTTTTGAAATAAATTTTGCGAAATTAACTTATCTCAGTGTGTGGCAGCTGTTAGTGGGGTAAACCATCCTACTGTACATCAACTGATCGCAGCATGTTTATTATACTTAGCATCTTTCCAAAGAATGAAGCCACACTTTTGTGTAGCCTTATAATGAGTAATAGTCACTCTAAGACACTTCAAGTACTACTAACAAGGTTCTTTTCTTTTCTTTTCTTTTCTTTATCAGCTTATCCAACTGTTTACGAAGAATTATTTTTTGTGCTCTTATTTTTCTTTCTAGTAGATAAAATGCACTAAATCAATCTAATGTTCATGCTTCCCCGCAGTAAAGAAGTGAGCACAAAAAAGGAGCCACATCTAATAAGAAGAAACTAAAAAGACTGCAAATTAATGTCATTATGAAATTTTTATAATCCATTAACATTTTTGTAGCAAATAAAGAAAGACCATTGTGAGTATGCAGCTGGAAAGAGAAATTCACACATGACTAAAAAAAAAATTATAAATTATTTGTTTGCTGGTGTGGCTTAAGGGGAGAGTGACAGTGGTTGGTCCTTTATTGTGAACCAGGAACTCAGGTTGTCATGACATAAACAACAGCCAGTCCTGCAGACAGCTGCCGAGGACAGTGAAGATAAAAATGATGATTTCTCATTGACAGCTCTAGCGAAAAGCAGCCACAGCTGTTCACGTGACCTGCCAGTGAACATCACACTTACAAGTAAAGCAGAAAGAAATTCACATGTTTTCCCAGCAAGCATCGCAGCTAAACATCAATCACAACAGTTTTTGTGTTTCAGCCACGAAAGAGGCCACTAGTTGATTGTAATCTCATCTCACACGAGTGTTTGAATAAACTTTTCTTTTCAAACTTTTCTGCTCAGAGATACTCTTGTGTCAACTTTTGTAATAATAA